>JBBPBS010000214.1:266675-316001 GCA_037974835.1 Cicer judaicum | reverse complement strand
AACTTGTAGTCTCTAAAAATTTTCATTTTCATTTTTTATCTCTAATTTTAAATTAACTCTTGTTTATGCTTTGATTTTTTTAATATTTTTTTTAATAATGCTTAGAGCATATTTAGCAACTTTTTGACAAAAATCTAGAATTTTTTTAGAATTTTTTAATAAATGATGAATCAAAATTAAAATGTTAACTTTTTAATACTTAAAAATCATATTTAATTTTTCATTTGATAAAAAATATTTAATTTTTGTGAGAAAAATTCTTATAATGTTTTAAACGCAAAAACATTATTCAAAAATTCATAAAATACACAATAATTAATTTAAAATTAAGAATAAAAAATGAAAATAAAAATTAAAAAAAATTAAAAGTTGACAAAAGAAATGTATAAAGACTAAAAACTTATTTTTTAAAAGTAATATAACGTTAAATGGTTATGAATAGTCACTTTCACTCCACTTAGGTTGAATTTAGTTTGTTATCTTCACCATCACGTTGCTTGTTGATTTTGGAATGAGATAAATAAAAAGTATTCAAAAGTAGGAGCATTTTTGTTTAGTGAAGCAAAAAGGAGGAGCTTAGCATCGGAAACAAAGTTAATTTACATAGAAAAAGACGTTGGTGGCAAAGTATGAGTATTGAGCATAGCATTGTAAAAAGATAATAATAGATGACATCAAAGAAAAAAGTGAGGAACCAGCTGGCATCATAGCCCACACAAAAAGCATATCTTTCTTTAATTTGTTATACTTATTTACTTACACACCTTTGTCACATTTAGACATATGGATTGGTCTTTTTGAGGAAGTTTCTTTGTATGGTTACAAAAGTTTAGGTTGTGAAAAAAGAGAAATAGTTTTGCAATTCACGAATATGTGAAAGCTACTTTCATTTCTCCCTCACCACAACCCACTTTGCCATTTCTATTTTTTGTTTTTAATGAAACTTATTTGCCATTTATACTACTTCACAATAAAGTCCAATACCCTTTCATTCCTCTATCATTGGATAGGACAACTCCATCGATCATATTCATATTAATATTTGTATAATTGATTAATTAGATTCAATTAAAACTAAATAAGATGGATTAATGAAATCATCCAACCTGCCCAATTGGCTATTTGATTGTCAAACTCAATTAAAAATTGTGAAGCATGTATAGTAGTAGACGCCTGAAACATGCCAATTTAAATTAAATTAATTATAGAATGAGTAATTGTAAATCATATGTCAATTTGGAATCTCAAAATTATGAAATATTAAATTGTTTTCTTGAATTGTTTAACATCAATCAAAATACTCCTTGAACTTCTTAACTTGTAGACAAAAAATTTCCTAAAATAGTTGACAATAAATATTTTGTCAATTTAAATAATCTGACGGAATAATTTGATATTTCATAAATTTGATATCTCAAATTTTCTAACACTTACAATTTCATGACTCAAAATAATGATTTATTTATTATAGGATAATACAAAGTCACTTAGAAAGATTCGTTTGATTATAAGGTGGGAGAGAGAACTAAATAATTCTATAAAAATAAAAAACAAAGAGAATCAAGTATTTTTTTTGAATTTTTTATATAAACTAATTCTTACAGAATCGAGTTTGAAGGTGAAATGTATCAATACAATTGAACTTAATGTGTATATATAACTGATGGATGGTTGATCGTTAAATTCTAATACTATTTTAGGTTTTTATATTGGATTTAATTCATCCTTACACAATTAGCTTGTAAGAAGGTGTCAATCTTTATAAACTATTATATATATTTTCAAGGTAAGACTTTGATTTTCTTCAATATATTTTTTGTTTTTAGAATAGAGATGAAATAAGAAATAATTATTGATGCAATTCAACCTTGCATCCAACTTTGCTTTTCTCCATAGATTGAAGAGTAGTGGTTTATAGTCTTTTTTTTCAGTTCTAAATCATTTTTTTATCCTTTTATATAAACAAATGGTTATAAATTAGATTTGATGTTACTTTCATGTTTTGTTCGTAATTTATTTATTTAAGTGTGATTTTGTTTTGTTGGTCATTTTGGTGTGATAAATTATTTTTTTTATTTTGTTGCAGTTTTGGAATGATAGGAATTTATTTATAAATTCATCATTTTTTGTTTTAATAACATTAAATTTGGTATGAATCCATCAATTTGAATGAAAAATATAGTTTTGTTAGTTAAAAACAAACTTGCAGTCACTAATGGTAATCGAATATCCATTACCATATATATACATGTGATAAATTAACATATTATTAAACTTCCTTATATCTCGTAAAAATGTCTCATTTACAATTTTTTTTTGTTTTAAAATGATTGTCACTTTAAATACAAATGTAGTATTTTTTTTTCTTCCACTAATATACTCTTATTTATTGAATTTCACTTCATGTAACTAATCACTAACTACAATTAATTAAAATTATTTAGTAAATAATACTAACTTTATCATTGAAATGAATTCAATTAATTATTTTCTTACCAGACACAATTCAAATATGACATTTAATTTGAAACTCAAAAAATAATAAGTTTTTGGGATGAAACAACCAATTTAAATCAATAGATCATTCCTCTTCCAACTACTCCCACCTACATTCTACATCTACATGATCCACTATGTAGGTATAATGTATCAAATAATCGTTAATAAATTTAATAGAAATATATTATTAATGTAAAATAATACATGTTGATAATTAATTACAACTTATAACTAAAAATCAAGATAACGGTAAATTTTTAATTAAATTATTATTAAATGTTAACATAATTTAATTTTTTTTTTCTTCAACGAATATGTTCCTTTTTCAATTATTAATTATGGAAAGAACGTTTTAGAAAGAAGTTCAAACAAGAGATTCATTAAAAACAAATAATAGCCAAAAAAATTTCCCAACAAACACGTCTATTTTCTAATTATTAATTACTCATGTTTAAATCTTAAAAATTAGATTTCTTATACGTGTAACATCTCACATAACCTTATTATAATTGTATTATATTATAATGGAATAAATTGTTTCCCGAGGCAGTGATTTATATATATCTTATTCCTTTATCTTTTTGCAAAGTGTTGGGTTTCGGGGTTGACAAACAAATAGAGTACTTTAGCTTCAAACTCAAGGAACCTCTAATTTCAAGTGACCAATCATTAAAGTGAATGACCATTCTCCATCTCAAGGCACATCTCTATGCGTCCAACATTGAAATTCATAATAAATTCACAAATAAGAATTGATAGCACGGTCAACTTTGAAATCTATTAGCTTTACGTGTCTCTTTTCAACTACTCCACACAAATTAAGAAAATTAATTAAAGGTGACCAATTTTTTAAATTATATAAAATATAATTTAAATATATCAAATTATTCATTTGAATGTTAAATATTTAATTTTTAATATTAAATGTTTTGTATTAAAATAATAATATATTATGAATAATAATATTAAATAAATTAAAAAATAATTAAATTTTTGCTTATAATAATGATTAAGTTTTAAGATCATTTTTTTGTTCTAATAGTGATCAGAGGGAATATGTCCTTATATTTAAGACCTCATTTATTAAATTATATAAATTAAAAAAATTAGTTGTAGCATTAAATTTGTTCACAATTTAAAATATTTCATTAATTTATTTTTGAGGTTTAATATTTATTACAGATTATAGAAAAAGAATATATATAACATAATTAAAAGTGAATTATTAGAAAAATAATACATGCAATTAAAAAATTGATAGAAATCTTATATAAAGGAAAAAATATTAAGAGACGGTTGTAGTAATAAAATAGTACGTGCACCTTTGGTTCTGAAACTTTGTTAGTTGGACTTTGGTATTTGTTGTCTTCTTTATTTCGAACAATAGTTTTACTATTTCCTCTGGTCTCATATGGAGTGTATAAACAAATAAATTTCAAATTCCTTTAAGAAAAATAATTGATTTCATTTAAGTTATTCAAAAGTGGATTGTTACATGTGGATCAGATGAAGAACAAACGTCCACACCATTGATGAAATATCTATGTATTAACATGTTTGATATTTAGTGGAGTGTGGATTGATACAAGTTGACCCGACGGAGAACAAACATATACGCCTAATTAGGCTTGACGATTAGTGAATTGTGGATTGATATGGATGACCATACCACGTTGTTTGTACTAACTCAACTCAATCGATCAGGTTATACTTAACTTTAATTTGATTGTACAAGTCATGTTTAGCTCAGTTGTTCGGGTCATGTTGAGCTTCACCTTAACCACTCAAGTCCTAATCAACATCAACACCACCATTCAACTCATACCAAATTCAACTCCATAATTCAAGTTGTTCGAATTAAAGATAAAGCAAATTAAATTTCTAATAAAGGTCTGTGTTGCTTTATATTTTACTTAGTTAAAAGGTGTTTAAGATAAAATATATTGAGTTTAAAATTGTCCATTGTAAAATCATATAAAGTTCACAAAAAATAAAATATAAACACAAAAAATTATAATAACATATTAATATTAAAAAACTTATAAAAGTTTGAGAGGACGCTAATCCCCTTCTAACTTTGTCCCTATGTGTATGTAATTTTTAGAAGTGCCCCCCGCTAGATTATTTATTTTGCTGTTAGACACTAAGTAATTTTGTTTTCGCCTCCACTAAAAATTAAGTATTGTCCTCATTAAAAATTATTAAATAATTTTATTTTTAAGAAATCAATTTCGTATTAATATGAGAGATAAATTTTAAAAGATTGTATTTGATTAGATAAAAAAAATTGATAGTATTAAAACTGAAAACATATATTATAATTATAAAATTTGAAGACCCGAAGAGGAATATAATTAATACATGTTGACATATTTCAAAAAAAATTAATATAAAATAGTAGTATTATTTTTGCAGTCTTCAACTTTTTACTTAATGATATAATTATTTCATTATGTTATCACTTATATTTTAATTTTATGAATATTATAATATATAATATTAAAAAAGACATGATTGGTCGTAAGTTATGATAGGAGAGTGATAGAGGAATAGTCCCATAATGTGCATTATGAGATACAAACCGTGAGAACAAGAAGATTGAGGAGATCTTCAAATGGGGCATCACTTGAAGGTACCATATTTGTCATCTTCCCTTGTTTTGGTGCCAAATGGGTCCCTTTACCTTTTATTATTTCCCTATTGTCATTATCATTTCATTATTTCATTTAATCTCGTTTTAAATTAATATTATATTCACGAAGAAAATTCAATTCATATTCGATTAATTTGCGCAGATATAAACTATACGCAACAACCCAAGTTTTCTATCCCGATTGGGTGGTTAAAACATGCAAGTTCTATAAGTAACTCATTTTTTTGGATATATTCTTTAGGAAGTCTCTTTCCAACATGAATTCTCATACAAAACTACCAAAGTTTTTTTTTTCTTCTTGCTTCCCTCCACATGCGTGTCGTAAATGTGAGTATTTTTTAGAGTAGAAATTTGAGTACGGATTCTCTATTGTGAGTATTTAACTCCTTCCACTAGATCTAACTATATTGTAACTACTAAAGTTTTCTATTAAATATGTTTAATTTTTTGTATTTTTTATCAAAAATATGTTAAGAATGTACTCCCTCTAGTTGCTATTATAAATAAAAATAAAATCACTTTCACGGATAAAAATGTAATTAGGTAAGATTAATTTTCTATATTTTATGTAAAATACGAGTTAAATTTACTAAAATTATTTATTTTTAATGTTAAAAATCCGACAATCAAAATTAAAAGTTTTAAAATAACTCAAAGGTGTATTAGTAATAGTAAGTAACATTAAATGATTCAAAAATAGTTATCTTTTATTTATAATAGTGATCAACAATTAAGTCATTTTTTGTTTATAATAATGACTAGATAGAATATTTGTATAATATCTAGTAGTAATCTATATCGAGTTTGAATTGAGTTTGACACATATTTCAAGTTTAAATGTCCAAGTACTTCAAGTTTAAATGTCCAAAGTTTAATAGGGAGAGACTCATATGAAATGGGTTTAGAGGAAATTAAGCAAAAGAGTCTCATCTCAACATGAGATGACTATGCATTGTGTGATGATGATGAACAAGCCAACATGGCTCTAATGGTAAGTATTTACATAGACAACGGTGAAAAATAACATCAAGAAAAAGAAAATGATGAGATTAATTATTCTAAAATTTCTTGTATTGATTTAGAATTTGTCGTTGATGAACTTTTAAGTAATTCTCATTGAATGCAGAAAATATAAAAATTTGAAAAATACTTCCAATGTGTTAATTGAAAGTTACAAAAAAGTGAAGAGGATCTTAAACTTCTTAGAAAATAGATCTATCGTTTGAAAATGATGTTCCTAGTTCACCTAAGAAAAGTGAATGCAATTCATTGAAATATGAGTAAGCATCTCAACAATTTCTAGCATATGGCATCGATAGAAACAAGCAAACTTCAATTGTTTATGGTGTTGGCAGAAACTCCAAACAATGACTTGGCTATTAAAAAGAAGAAGCTTCGACATCTTCATTTAGCAAGTTCATGATGTAAATAATGAATTGTTAATTTTTTATTGGTTTAGAAAATGTCATGATAGAAATACATGTCTTATGTTGAAAACTATGAAGGGTAAGAAACCTTTCATAAATAATAAGTGTACACCTTGTGCTTGGATAGTCACCTTCATACTATATATTTTTTCATATATTAAAAGATATAAACTCTGATGTTTTCATTGATTCACGCATAAGTAAATGGAGCAGATAAAAAATAAATTATTTAGGTCTATATAGAAATATAATATTGGTGAAGAGTTCGGGGCGCGAAAGAAAATAGTTGGTCAAAAACGCTTCATGACCACAAAAAACTTTGACATCACATCTCAACCTAAAACCTTAAGGTATTATGTCACCACTCTTATATATCAAACATTTTGAACTCAACAATTTTCCCGTCTTTATTACCAACAGGAGTCGCCTCCTAACTACATTGTCAAGAAGGCTTACACTAAGATCCACTCTCGCTCCCCCACCAAGCTGAACCATGACTCTTATACCACTTATTGGAGAGTACGTGGCGCGAGAGAAAACAACAGGCCAAATGCTTTAGAACCATAAGATACTTTGACACCACATCTTAACCTAAAACCTTAAGAAAAAACCTAAAGACATTAGGTATATAGGTCACCATTCTTATATATCAAACATTGTGCACCCGACAAACTCGTCGCCGTTATTACCAACAAGATATGCCTCATGACTAGACTGTCACGAAGTCTTACAATAGGGTCCCCTCTCGCTCCTCCACCAAGTGGAACCATGGGTTTTATACCACTTATTGAAGAGTATGCGACGCGAGAGAAAACATGTCAAATGCTTTAGAACCATAAGAGACGTCGACACCACATCTTAACCTAAAACCTTAAGAAAAAACCTAAAGACATTAGGTATATAGGTCACCATTCTTATATATCAAACATTGTGCACCCGACAAACTCGTCGCCGTTATTACCAACAAGATATGCCTCATGACTAGACTGTCATGAAGTCTTACAATAGGGTCCCCTCTCGCTCCTCCACCAAGTGGAACCATGGGTTTTATACCACTTATTGAAGAGTATGCGACGCGAGAGAAAACATGTCAAATGCTTCAGAACCATAAGAGACGTCGACACCACATCTTAACCCAAAACCTTAAGGAAAAACCTAAAGACAGGTATATAGGTCACCACCCTTATATATCAAACATTGTGAACTCGACAAACTCGTCGGCGTTAGTACCAACAAAATATGCCTCCTGACTAGACTGTCAAGAAGTCTTACACTAGGATCCCCTCACGCTCCCTCACTAAGTCAAACCATGGCTCTTATACCATTTGTTTGAGAGTCTAGGGTGCGAGAGAAAACAACGGACCAAATGTTCTAGAATCACAAGAAACTTTGACTTCGCGTCTTAACTAAAAATCTTAGTGATATTAAGTATATGAATCACCACTTTTGTATATTTAACATTTACCATATTTTTAATCGATGTGAGACTTAACCACTATATTTAAACCTGACAAACATGATAGTGAGGACTTCAAATTCAATTCATGCAATTATTTATGAGTTCTTAAATATGGTTTTATCATTTATGTATGGTCTTAGTTTTTTACGCATGTAGCTTTAATGAGAATGTAAGTATATATGGCAATTTGTTTATGGGTAGTCGATTTCAGCGTGATTTAGACCCTTAAGTTATTGAAAAGCTAACAGAATATTTTAATTGATTTGAAAATGATATAGCAAATGTATGCTTGTTAACGTTCACGGCTCTTTAGAGAGATACTAGTATATGGTATAAAAAATCATAAATAATATTCAACGATAACTTTTGTGAAGACAATTAATCAATGACATGTCATGTAAAGAATATTAATTAAGCAATATTAAATTAAGAGTTTAATAAAATAGATTGTTAATATAAAATAATTTATATTAATATTTAGTGAGAAGTTACAATATATCTACATAACATAAATTTATTTTATAATTTCAATTTAAAAATAATTATTAAATATTATATTCTAATTTAACATTAGTATAAAGTAAAAAAATTTGCATTGACAATAGATATCTTATTTTTGTTAAAGTTAACCTGAAATTTTATTATACACTATTACATTTAAAATTTAAAACCTTGCCTAAACTATAGTCATAGAAAAAATAAATTGATATTATGAAGAAAAAAAAGTTGTTTAAATTGTCAATTAGTATATTTTATTTAATTAGAAATTTTATATAAAATATCTCACATGATTTTTGTACAATTTTTTTTTATCTTTGGTCCACATTTAATATTTTTAAAGAAGATTTTTATTTTTAACATTAAATTAACAATTATAAATATAGATGGTGTGTTTTTTTAATATTTAATATTGATGTATAATTATATATCTTGTTAATATATCAACAATAGGTTGGTTTAAATGGTAAGAGGTTTTGATCCTTTATAAAGATAAAATAAAAATATTATTTATATTGTATATTTGTATTAGAGTTTAGTTAGACCGACAATATAAAAATATTTAGATTAATTAAATAATTTAAATTAACTCAAATTGAACTTTATTTTATTTTACAGCACGAGGTGACATACTAATAATAATAGTAATAATGAAAAGAGAATATAAAGGTGGTAAAAGAGTGTAAAAGTAAGTGATTTTGTAAAGGGGAAAGGAAAGAATCGGAGAGAAAGAGAAAGAGAAAGGGAAGGAAGAGTGAGTATGAAGTTAAGAGCAGCAAAAAGAGGTTGAGATTTTATGGTAGAATTAGAATATAGAAATGAAATGTAGTGTTGCCTGTTTTAAGGGGACGTTGTTGCGTTGCAAATTGCAATTTGCTAAAAAGGCATTTACTATTTACTACTGTGCCGTGCTCTATCAACCAAACTCAAAACTCTAACTCAATTGTTCCCCGTAAAGTGATATACATTATATCACTCATAACTCACAGGGTTACTTTGGTACTTTCAACCATAGAAAATACTGTTGATCATTTAATACTCAATCCAGCTGTACTCGATGAATAAAAAAATCGAGTGGCAGAGAAGGGGTTAGTTATTTATATATATTGAGAGTTTTGATTTGATTTGATTTCAGTTGGAAGAGTTAAAGAAAGAAAGAGAAAACGTCAAAGTAAAAGCGAAGGGTTGAGTATGGTTTACGCCAAATGTGTCGTTTTATTCTTCTTCTTCTTCTTCTTCCTTGGTTCCTGTGAGTGAGTGACTAAGTAAGTAAGTAACCCATTCATTCATTACTATAAATTAAGGAAACCATACTTCAGTGTTCTCCGTGTCTTTGTTGAATAAAAAAAGAGGGATGAATTTATTGAAGAAGAAGAATGGAGAAGTGAAATTACCACCAGGTTTCCGTTTTCATCCAACAGATGAAGAACTTGTTGTTCAATACTTGAAGCGTAAAGTCTTCTCTTTCCCTTTACCCGCTTCCATCATTCCTGAACTTCATCATCTTTCTAACTCTGATCCTTGGGATTTACCAGGTACTTAGTTAGTTTGTTACCTTTCTTTTTTAAATCTTCATTATTATTTATTAATTATTAATTATTAATTATTTAGGTAATTTGGAAGAAGAGAGGTACTTTTTCAGCACTAAAGAAGCCAAATATCCTAACGGAAACAGATCCAACAGAGCAACTAACTCTGGTTACTGGAAGGCAACAGGGTTAGACAAACAAATCCTAAATTCAAATTCAAATTCAAATGTTGTTGTTGGGATGAAAAAGACTCTTGTTTTCTACAAAGGAAAACCCCCTCACGGTTCAAGAACTGATTGGATCATGCATGAATATCGCCTCACTAATCATTCCTCCTCTCCGGTTCGTTAATTCATTCTTTCTCTCTTTCTAATTCATTCTTCATTCATTCATTCTTCTTAATTGTGTTCTATTCTATTCCAGAAAGAAAATTGGGTTGTGTGTCGCATATTTCTGAAGAGGAGAGGTAGTGCTAAAAATGGAGGAGGAGAGAACACAGTAACAGTGAGAGAGAAACCAAGCAAAGTGAAGAACTCAAACTCAAACTCAAACTCAAAGATGGTGGTTTTCTATGACTTCTTGTCATCTCCAATTTTATCAGCAACAAGTGGAATAACAGAAGAACACAATGAAAATGAAAATGAAAATGAAGACAGCAGTAGCTCATTTCCTTCTTTAACAAATAATAATAATAATTAACAGTCCAATAAAATATGATGGTTTAATTTTTTTGTCTTTTATTATTTATAATTAGGGGTATGCAATGTAATTATCTCAAAATGAGGCCGGCGTTAATTCAGATAACAAGAGTAGTTGATCTCATTACTTACTGCTATCTTATTAAATGGAAATTCTTTATTTTCCTATTTTTTCAGTTTCAACAACCTGGGTGCTTAGTTGTTTTCCTTCACACAATATTACAATATGCTTGCTTCTCTATAATTCATTATTATTCTTATTATATTGTTCAAACATAAAACAAACACCAATTTGGAGGAGAATAAGAACATAATCTTTGCAGGATCTTCTTAATGCTATTCTTTCTTTTATTAAGGAAAAAAACAACTGGTCAACAAACAGAACCTGATTCCTCAGATTCTTGCCACTTCTAATTTTAAACAACTTCTTCTTAATTTTGTAATAACAAGAATCAATTTATTAATTAAGTGATATTTTTATAATATCTGGCATCACTTATAATTTGGAAAATGTGAAAAGCCAGTCTAGTACAAAAAAATAACAATTATTTTGTTTTTATTTTTATTTTTTATGCACACAGACATCTTTGGGTGGAATTTTAATCCTATATTTGACTGAATATTAGGCTGAGCAGTAGATGAAGAATGTTGGTCGAGAGAAAAAGAGATGAATAAGTACATTTTTAGATTAAACTGTTTACAAGTGCAAAGCCATACACATACGTTCATTTTAATTCTATAAAAAGTTATAATGTTTTTATTATTCATTTTAAAATACAAATACACATGGTACTTTTTTTTTTTTCTTCCACAAATTGACATTCAGTTATAACTTTATAAGCATTCCATATTTTAGTGAGGGACCCTTCTAAATATTGATCCGTGACCCATCAAGACTTCCACCAAGTACTAGGAGGATTTTTTTTCCATAATCACAATTCACAAGTATAGAGCTTTTCAGCCTCATGTTTTAGGTTTTGTTGGGGAGTTAGTAGGAGATAGGAGGATTTTGGAGGAGTAGAAAATAGAGAAGTTTTTTACATTTTTCAAGAAAGTGATTTTGAACATAATGGTAAGAAAATATTTATGACTAATATAAATTTAATTTATAGAGGATTATAACAACGTGAAAATAATATAAAGAATTTGTCTAAATTTTCTAATACTATCCAAAGTTCCTTTCCTAAACAATTTTTAATTCCTCCAAATAAGAGATTTTATATTATAAATAAAAACATAACTTTTAGAACTCTTTATTCTCAAAATTCTTCTTTCCTTCCATTTCTTCCTTTTTTTTTTCTTTTTTTTCTTTTTTTTCAAAGTCCTTCCCTCCCTTCTTCTTAGAGTTTAGACTTTTAAATTTTGACCAAAAAAATACATCTTCAAAAAAATTAATATTATCGCTAAAAATATTTTAAAATATTAGTAGACTATAAGATTTTAAAATCATATATAATAAAATGATAAATTTATCAAAATAATAATAAATTCACTTTGTAATTTTTATTAAATCACGATAATTTACGGTGATTTTAGTAACCTTATCGTACCAAACTAAATTTGTATCAAATTATGAGGGTTGTGTTCACAAGAATGCGTATCTTGTAGCATATCTTACTTTTTTGGCTTCTAATCCATAATGTATGCCCTTCGATTTTTTTCAATTTGGCCAATCACCAAAATTGACTTTCCTTAAAAATACAATTGCTTGTCTAACAAATAACACTACATACTGCTCAATCAGTCACATGTTTTCCCTTTGTCAAGCCACGTAACAATAACTTGTCAAAGGTGTGGTACCAATAACATATAATTGAAATGAAAATTGAGTTAAACCAAACATTGGGCAATATTAAAATTTCCAAACAAATGACTAAATGCTTTGGACATAGATACTCTTAATATCCTTTCTTATTGCTGAGGTTTTTATACATCATGCTATTAGATACAATAATAATTACACTAATTAATTACATTAATTAATTAGACTAATTAATTATTAGTTAAACTAGTTAATTATTCTTATTGACTATATAAATCTTATAATAATATTTTATGTAAAACAATTCTTGCATTATTTAATATTTTTTTTTTTTTGCTTTTCAATCATCTATAAACACAAACGAAATGATTCAATTTGAACTTTTTAGACGGAAAGAAAATTGAATAAAGGAAAAAATATGCAATTTGCAGATTAAATAGAGCATGTGTTGTCATCTCCAATTGAAAAATGTATTGACTCATAAAATAATAATGTTTCTCTCTCAATTATTGTGTGCATGCATACAAAAATTAATAAGTTTAACAGTAAAACACTCAGATAAAAGCACTTTAGTCAGAATCTCTGAAGAATAAAAAATAAACTAAGAAATGAAAGCATGCCAAGTGGATACAAGGAAAAGCAGAGACGGCATAAATAAATCTTGATTCTAATGATATACTAGTACATTATAATATAATATAATATAATAATTGCTTACACCGAAAAAATAATTAAGTTTAATTGAACAGCTGAGGAAAAGTTTCTCGCTTAAGTCGAACATTAGAAAAATGTATGTTAACACATCTACGAAAGCTTAAGAGGGAAAAGTCTAAAATTATTTTGTATTGAAAAAATGATACAAAATGAGAAAAGTGAAAATACAATAACATTTTTATAACAAATAACTCCTAACAAACCGGGAACCAACTACCTTAAATCTAATAGATTATTTAGCTAAAACACAGAAAGTTAATGTATTTGATCTTTTAGATTTCATTCCAAAACTATGTATATAGAAAAAAACCAATAATCTTGCCAAATAAAGATAATTCATTAAAGGGGAGAATTGAGTAAAAGTTAAGCATTTGAATTTAATTAGTCGAATTTATTATAGCAATTAAAATTGAAAACCAAAAGCAGGCTTAAGGAGACAAAGTATAATTAAATTAAATAAATATTATATAAAATTGCCGACCAAAGTTTCTTGTGATAGTGGCTTAGAAGAATTTAATGAGGCTGTTAGAGTTCTTCACGTCATATTTTCTACTATTAAGTTTCATTTTCATGAAGATGTGAATGTGAATGTGAATTGTTGACTTAGAAAAACACTATTGTCAATCACGTGGACAGCCTATCATGGTAGACCATACATGTATATGAATACGATCCACTTGCTCCAACCAAGGCTCACCTGATCAGATCAATCACATAAATAAATTAGCCATGCTCTTCCAAATATTAAAATGCCTTGCAAAAAAGGGTATCATCCATCAACTTTGACCATTTCCAAAACCAACCCACTTTTAAATGCTTAATCTACAAGGATTGCTTAGTATCCGTGCTACAAAGACTTGTCATTTTTGTATTTCTTTCGCATTCATATGATATAAGCAAATGAAATTATCTATACATTTGGGACCCAGTAGTAAATGAAATAATTGAACCTGTGGCAGTTCTTTCTCATAATGAGATTTTTCTGATTCACAAATTATCCAAAACCACAAACCTAAACCACACAAATTTAATAATTTTTTGTTATACGTCCAAATTGATGTTAAGAGGTGAAGAAGAACCGGAATTTCTCAGTCTAGAATAATAATAGTCACTTTCTATTTCTATAATAATAGAGGTCAAGTATAACCCTTTCATAGTTGATGGGGCTGACAAAAGAGCAAGACGACACCTAGTCTCGGAAGAGCAATGTAACCATGTAATGTAATGTAACGCGAGTAAAGACTGAAAATGCATCAGGCATCAAGGTGTTCTCCATTCTTCTGTATTAAGTAAATTGAAGGAATTTCAGGTAGTTGCGAGGATTTTAGGAAGGTGCTGAAATGAAGATAAAGAGAAGATGTGATTTGAGAAAAGAAGTTGGGGATGCATCAACTAAGGTTATATACATTTAATACTAATATATAAACACGCCAAAATAACTGTAATATGCATTGCAAAAAAAAAAACAATGCAAGCAATTGTGGTAGCAATATATGCAACCACAATTTAGAACTACTACCTTGCTTCACAAAATAGCCAAGAGGCAAAATACATGATCGATAGTAATCCTTACACAGGAAACATCATGCAGCTCAAGTTCTAAAAAGCTGTAATGGATTTGAAGCTTATGAACCCTAAAAGATTACAACTTACAATGTAATTTAGGTAAGAAAGTGAAAACCAGGGGCTAATTGAAGCATCCTGCGCTACAGTGTTTTAACTGTTTCAGCAAAAACTAATATAGAATTCCAAAACCAAAATGCCGATTGAACAACCTTCCGGTGGGCACACTTCAACTTAACTACTAGCTTTGCTGGCACTGCCGGAAGAACTTGCTGAAGGAGATGGTTCAGAACATGCCTTGAGTACAGCTTCATTCTTCCATAATCAAAAAACAAAAATGCACCATAATATTAACCATTAACAGTCACAATTATTGTTCTATCTTAGGAAACAATGAATACATGAACAAAAATTAGTGAGTATAGATGAAAGAATAAAAATGCATGCAGTTGTGCCTAGAAATCATTTGGAAACAATATGTAATGTCTGTTATGTTCCCAATTATGTAGATGTGCTTGTTGAAATAAAGGAAATGGCTCATCCACCACAGCTGAGAAAGCAACAAATCAACATTGCTAAACATTTTCTCTAGGTATGATGACCACCTATTTAATTAACATTACAGAATGCTGAGCTAATATAGCAAATAAGCAGAAGAATCTAAATGAGAAGAGAAATTGTGTTGGGGTGGAGGTGCTATTCAAATACCTGCCAAACACGGAGAAGACGTTTCTTGGCATTGGCTTTACGAGTGGTGGTAAGCTTGATTCTCTTCCAAACGAGCCCTCCAGAATCATGCTTTTTCACTATCTCCATCACCCGTGTCCCCCAAAATGCACCACCCATCTATTTTATTTTACCTACAACAAACACAACAAGATCACATTCAATTAAGATTTCATTTGACAACAACATCACATGACTTCTTACACTGCTCAGTAGTTGGCAGCAATCCATGGTCAAACTGGTGGTATATATATATTAAATGATATTCAACAAAAATACATAATCTTCATAAGTTGGTAACATTAAGAACTACACATAAAATCAATATAATGAAAACTACAGCTTAAAAATGAAAATCAAACCCCCAAACATCTCAAATAACCACAAGTCATGCACAGAGCTTCTTCTACAGCGTTGTCACTAGTCACTCCTAATAACCATAATGTAGGGGGATAATGACAATATTAAAATCAACTATTAGAAATGAGGGACTTGAGAAATAAGAGACTAACGCTTCATTTGGATTAAGGGTAAATGGGGAACAGAAATGGAAAAGGACGGGAAACCATGGTTTTGAGCGTCTGGTTGGGCCACAAAAATGGGAGAGACAGTAAAATGGACGCATAGCTCCCACATTTACATTTTTCATGTGAGTAAAAACTGATAAGGTGTAATCATAGGAAGATGGCAAAAAACTTTGACCAATTGTGCCCTTTTTTCTAGGAGAAAAACACTCCCATCCCACTCTCTGTTAGCAGTAATCCACTTTCTGCTACATTTAAGCCTGGTTTGCATTAGCCAGCGTTAGAAGGTGACAGAAAGTAGAGACAAAAAACTTAATAGACTCTGATAGAGTTTGAGTATTTCTCAACCACTGAGATTAGGAATTACAAAGCTTTACATAGAAACAAGCAGCAGCACCTAACTGCATCAGGAACAGCTCAATTAACAATTATTAACAACACTAACAGAACAGCAACATAAAATTAGTAAGCTGAAAAGAAGCACAGGCTTCTAGGCATACTCTAAAAACAGCAAATTTTAACAGGCCAGGCCAGTGTGCAACTACAACTAGAGCTATCAATTTAGCAAGCCCACTATTCTTGGCCGCAGCCCACATGCTGGAGAGGCCAAAAAGCACCCATGACTAAAAAAACCCACTCAAAGAAACCCCTGTGGGCTAAAGTGGCCCAATTTATTTAAATTTTTGCTTCAAATTTCTTTTCATTTTTCAAAATTTTACAGTCCACAAGGAACTAGAGATCTAGAATCCATGTCCTATATGCAATTTGAAATCCATTTTCAGATTTCAAGGTTAATATTCATATAATCATATTGCATAAAAAACAATTTCCAATATTCTTCAAAGCTGAAAAAAATCTACCATCGGCTCAAACCTTCCTCTAACTGTTGCCAAAACAAATACTCAAACATTAAAAAATATAGTTCCTCTGTTGACTTTCGATAAAACCCACTGATCATAAAGTCACAACAATAAGCGATCACATAATCCTCCAAGTCAAAACTCCTCTAATTAGCGCTTAGCACACAATATAATATACCAAAGGAAACCTTAACTTTTGACAACATGAAAATGGTCAAAATCTGTACATAAAAAATGGACACCTTCAAAGCTAAGTGATCACAGTAAAACTCAGGTGATCTTGGTCCTGCTGACAGTTTAAAATCTACTTGCAATCTGCAACACAAGAAAAAAAAATATATAGAAACTTATCATCATTTTGTTACCTCAACAACAACAAAAAAATCATTTATTTTCTTATCATAAATGGCAAAATATATACTACGGAACATGGTTCGACTTTATCATCTACATTTCTCATGTTTCTATAACAAGAAAAAATCAAGGAATAAAGGATAGGAATGAAATTCAAACGAAAAAGAAACAAGTAAAAGATGAAATTGAATACATACACCTTTATTTTAAGCTTTCAAAGATGCAAATTTGGGAACAAAGTGACAAACGACTAGATTAGGAACTGTTAGATGGCATGGTACTTTATTTTGAAGAAACAAAGCAATATTGAGCATGTGTCACAACGATTTTTTGATCTAATCATATTGCTTTTAATCTTACCATAATAATTAACCTACATAAAAGTTAAAACTGATGAAAACATATTTTATTTGATTGATAGAAGATTATAAAAACCTAAGAAGAAGTTGAAGCAAGAAAGCATTTAAGTGATTTGTTAATTAAATGTGACAAGAAAAAAATAAAGTACAAATGCTTAGTTGAGATAAACTTGAATAAACTTAGTTACATGCAATGAAACAGCTGTTTGGGAAAATGTTAAATCATTTGTGAAATCTAAGTGCAGCATGTATAATATGAAAAATGAAAATTTAAACTAACTTTACAATAACTTGGCTAACAAAAAGAAAAGAAAAAAACAGCTTTAATTGATGGTGAGGCGTTGTGTAACGCGGTTTCGAAACCGAAGATGGTCCTATCAAGAAAGAAGAGAATTGAAAGAGGATTGCGAAAATACCTAGTCAGTTGTATAACGAACTTCGACGGAGGCTGGAAAATCGACCGTGACGGAGGCCGGAACTCGGAAAGCAAATGTGAAGAATTAGGGTTCAGTGTTGAAATATCAGATGGGCCACAAAGCCTCTTGGTCCACAAAATCAAATTATGGGCCACAAAGCCTATTTAAATTTTAACACGGTTAAATAAATAATCAAACAAATATTTAAATAGATTATTGAATTAATATTTTAATAAAATTAAGTTTTATTTTAATATTTAATATTATATTTTAAAAAATATGACTTTATATGTATATTACTTATATTATATTATATAATAATATATTTAAATCTGTCAGAAACTAAATGAGATTAATATGCGTAAATTACTAAAATTTGAATATATAATAAAAAAATTAAAATTTAATATAATAATTAATATTGTAAAAGAATATTATTTATATTTATTTGAATAGGCCGACCTAATAGGTCTAAAAGACTTATTATGTGATATTTAACTTAGTATTTTTTGACTAAATAGACTTTTTTAGAAGTCTTTGTCTTACCTGTTTAAGAAAAAATATGGTCTGGCATGAGGCTGACATAAGCTAAACCATAGGTCCCTGTCGGTCGGTCTGACCTATTCACATCTCTAATTCGGAGGTGGTTGAACTTAAAAAAATTCTCTTAAAAATATATTTATTATCAAATATCTTTACAATATTCAACCGCACTAAAATATATAAGTTTATAGTCTTATCTTATGATTATTACAATTTTTATTTTTCAATTTCTTAACAACGATTTAGGCTTGTGTCTGTTAAGAAAGTTGTCTTGACTTGATAGATGCAACAATCACAAAAAACGAATTTTACTTTTAAAGCTTTCGAAATTTGTTGAGTAAAACAAATATTTTCTAAAAGAAAATTATACAAGTCTAGGTGATTGAGAATATAATTTGTTTTAAATGTTGACGTTGAGATACTAATGTTTTAAAGACACTTTTAGTCTTTTGTTGCATAATACTATTATTACTAAGTGCCACATCATTTGTCCATGATTTTATCTTCTCTTTAGCAATGGAGTTGTGTTTTGTCCATATTTTTATAATGTGGTTGTATGAAAAATATCCCGTATATGTTTTTTTTTTTTTCATTTTATTTAGTTTATAGTTCAATATATTTTATTTTATCTATCGCCTAAAGTTTCAAAATATTTTCTACCATCAAGACACTTGGCGGGTTTATTGGAAAAGAAAAGCGATGGTATTCCATATAAATAGTATATCATAAATAAGTGGTGAGTCTTCTCAAGAGCGGGTATGGCCACGCATCCCCTGTATTTTTTTATTTATTAAAATAATAATAATAAATTACTAAAATATCTCTAAACCTTTAGGATTTCAAGAAATTGTCTCTCTCATTTTTGCCTCTTTCCATCTCTTTTCTCAGTTCTATGCTCATATTGCTCTACATATCTTCTCTTAGACTCTCCCTCTTAGTCGCATCGGTCAACCATCATTGCTTCTTGATCTTGATCCTCTGACTATTTCAATTTGCTTCTTATATATTTTTTCCAGTTTCTTACTATTTTCTTCTTCATACTTAAGTAATTTTTCTCTATAAATAGAGTAAAATGAATGTTAATGGTTCTTCTCACCAATAATTTTCTTCTTATCTTTACCACAATGTAAAGAAGATTATTCAAATAGTTCTTATATCACAACCAAATTGTTGATATCATATTAAAAATTATGCGATTGAAAAGATAAACGAGAAATGAGGTAGATATATATTAGAATTTATACTAATAAAATTAATGCAACGAACTATATATACAGATAAACTACCTAATATTGAATGATAAACTAACTAATATCGAAAAGACAAACTCCACCACTCTAATAAACAATCCAACTACTATCTATTAACAAACTATAATATGTTATGTTAACAATTACGAAATGTATGAAGTTTTGGAACCTGACGTTGAGGAAATGTATGATGGTTTAAAACGTGATTTTGAAGAAATATATGATGATTTTGAACCTGATTTTGATACAATGAATGATGGTGTTGAACCCAAAATTAAAGACATTATGAATGACGACGTTGAACTTTTTTGGGTTGATTTGATTGATGTGTTTACCACCGATGTCATGTTTGATACACGAGATAATTTATTGAGATGGACTACAAATGTTGGAAGGGAAAATGGAATTGTCGTTGTCATTTTTGTATCTAAAACTGCGACAGTACGACCAAGAACAAAGACCAAATTAATTATTGGTCGTGAAAGAAGCGGTAAATATAGACCTTGAAAGAATCATAAACTTATGAGGAGTAGTTGGACTAGAAAATGTGAATGTCAATTTAGATTGAGAGGAACATTATTAAGTGTTGGTGAGGGATGATATTTGTCTGTAATGTGTGGTCTCCATAACCATGAATTGGGCAAAAAACTGACTGACCATTTTTTCTTAGGTTGATTGTCTCAGGAAGAGAAAATTGTATTTGGTGATATGATGAAGAACACGATCAAACCAAAAAAAATATTAATGACACTAAATGATCATAATGTTTAAAGTTTGATGACAATAAAACAAGTTTACAATGCACATCAAACATATTGTTCATCACTTAGAGGTAATAGAACATAAATGCAACATCTTTTGACATTGATGAAACGTGACAAATACGTCTATTGATATAGAAAGGTATATGGTTCAGATGAGTTGAAGGACATATTTTGGGTCCATCCAGATGTTATCACTCTTGTAAATAATTTTCACATATTAAGTATCATTAATTGAGATTATTCGTGTTACTTCTACTGAAATAATATTTTGCGTGGAATTTGCATATCTACAATCTGAGAGTACGATAATTGTGTCAGCACTATAAATTTTAAAAGAACATATTACAAGTGGTGAAGTTGAAGTTGTCGTTATTAATAGAGACCTTACATTGATGAACGCAATTCAATATATTTTTCCAAAAACAGTCAATTTATTATGATTGTTTCATGTATGCAAAATGTCAAAGCCACTACAAGATGACTATATTTGCAAAAAGGATGCAGGTGTAAATAATGGAGGCAAGAAATACTCTTATTTATACTTATGATGAGACTAAATACTACATGAAGTTGACTATCTTTGAAGGAATTTGTAATAGTTATTCTATTTTTTATGATTATTTACATGAGCAGTGGTTAATTCCTCACAAGGAAATATATATTGAGACGTGAACAATAGAGTTATGAACTTTGGGAACACTACAATATAAAGAGTTGAGTCGGCACATTAGAGTTTGAAAATGATATTACAAGATAGTATTGGTGATATATGCAGTGTGTGAGAAACCATCAATAATATGATTGTATTACAATTTAGTGAGATAATAGCGACATAATAACATATTGTATGCCTATTAATGTGGTATTGTGTCCAAAAATACAATAGATCATATTGCGACAAAGTATGATCGTGTGAAGTATGTAGGTATTGATAAGTTTGACTGTAGTTGCACGATTAGGGCAACACATGGTCTATCTTATGCATGTGAAATAGCCAAGTATAATATGATTTCATGTTCCATTGCGTTAGACGATATTCATGTTTGGTGGAATAAATTAATTTTTCATGATAATGGATCAGATAAACCTTCAGAGTTATATGTGAAATATGAAATATATGTGATATTGAAAAAGTTTGTTGAACTTGATGTACTCGGAAAAATTGCACTTAAAGGTAAATTACAAGAGATTGCATATCTATCCACTACGTCGATGTGTCCACCTATTGACAAAGTAAAAACAAATGGTGCACCAAAAAAGGCAAAAGTAAGGTATTAAAAAGAGATAAATCAATCAAGCGTAATCCATCTTAGTGAGAGTATGTGAATGCAAGTATTCGATGCAGTGACATAAATGCATGTAGCACTATAATATCTAGTAAAGTACAACAATCTCGACCATCAATCAAAAAGCTCACACCTCGACCACCAGTCAACCAGGTTCAACAACCAAAAGTTCTTTTCTTCAACGATGATTTGTTTGTTGAAATTCATAAACTCATAGATGATAGTATTGATGTCGATAATGATCATAATTGTGGATAACGTGCAGTTGTAGGTTTACTTGGGATGTGTGAGAATTATTGGGCATTCATTCGTCAACAGTGTATAGTAGAGTTTCAAAAGTTAATATCTTATTACGAGAGAATATATAGTGGATACTTTTTTGTTCAAAAACTTCTACATAGTGTATATGTTGAACAATCTTAATGTGATTGCTTTGATATATGTCTCGATGCCTTGTATATGGATATGTGATTGCTTTGATATTTAACTTGGTTTTCGTCGCATCATTATCTAACCAATCGCAAATATTTTTTCCACTTAGAAGTGTACCACCAATATCTATGTCAAATCTTCGTATGATTGTTATTGCATTTATTAAGAATTGTCATTTCGTGCAGGTATTAATTGTGATATTGAATTTCATTTTATAATTTTTTTATATAATAAATTATTGATTTAACAGGTTTACTTAAAGCCAAATTCTCTCATACCACTAGCAAATAACTTGTGGAAATATATTGCACTTAATAAGCACGACAATGAACATTTATTTACAATGGTCTCATGCAATATTGGTTGCAGATATTTTCACGCAATATAAATGAACCTATTATAAAATGAATAATTGATGTTTAATATCTGTATGAAATCAAATATAATGGTTGTTATAAACTAGAAAAATCAGTATTACACAAATCCAAATTATTTTACATAGCCAAAATATTTCCAAAATAATACATATCCAAAATATTCGCAAAATAACGCATAAGTCCCTCTATGTTTCCTATGACATAGTTCTACGTTTTCCAATCTCTACCACCCCTTAAAGTTCGCAACATCACAATTAACTCATTGCCAAGTTATTGTGCAATTTGTATTGTTTGACACTGCATTAAAAATAAATTAAATAATTTAGTTAAAATAATAAATAACTAATTAATTTAGTTATGTGATAAATTTGAATAAATTTATCGTTGCTTCAATTGAACCATCGTTGGCAAATTCTGGAAACAAATGACCTACATGGATTGGATCACTCCATATAATCGTTCGTTCAATCTGCATGTCTTTGTACAACTGCACGAGCATCAACTACATGCACAACATATTACACAAATATTATGTTCATTTCCTCTAGTGTGGTCATATGACCTATTATATGCAAAGATGAATCGGGAATGGTTTGGATATGACCGTATTGACGCAACATCCTATCTCGTAGATAAACATACATCTTTGAACCCCACCGTATCCACCATGTAAATAATAAAACATCCTCAAATGGTCGTTTCACTTGATGATCTTTGTAGGGTGTTCAATATATATGATCGACATCACTATCATCAAGAATTTTCCTAAACGGAACAACCAAACCTTATCCCTCTTTGGCTTCCATTGAAGTGCTCTAGGGTTGTCCTCCACATACTTAGGAGAAGGTCTACAACAATCTACACATAATATCGAGAAATGATAATAGACTCAAGCTTGAACATATAAAATAATATATCATTAGTTCACTACAAGAAATGATGGATTTTGTGAGGGGCAAAAGCCCTCACAAAGGGCAAATAGCAGCCACAAAGGTGGATTTTGTGAGGGCTTTTGGCAGCCACAAAGAAACTGGTCACAAAATTTTGTGAGGGCTTTTGCAGCCACAAAGTGCCTGAAACAGGTTGGCATTTGTGAGGGCTTTTGCAGCCACAAAAGGCAGGCATTTGTGAGGGCTTTTGCAGCCACAAAAGTCTGCCTTTGTGAGGGCATATGCCGCCACAAAGGACATGCTGAATTTTTCTGATTGGACCTTTGTGAGGGCCTAGGCCGCCACAAATTCTCTCCCTACTTTGTGAGGGCTTTTGGCCGCCCCAAATGTCATCCTGATTAAAAAATAATATATTTTGTGAGGGCTTAGGCCGCCACAAAATAATACGTATTTAATAAATTAATTTTTAAATTTAAAATTAATAGTTTATTATAATATTATATATAATTAATTAATATAAATATAATATTAAAATTTAAATTATAATTAAATTAAATTTAAAATATAATGTAATTATAAATTAAAATTTAATATATAATAAACTAATCTTAATTTAATTAAAAATTTAAAATAAAATATTTAAATTAAAATTAAAGATTAATAATTAAATTAAAGATTAATTTAAATAATAAAATATTTAAATTAATAACAAAATATTTAAATTATTAATAATAAAATATTTAAATATTTAAATTAATAATTATAATTATAATTAAACATTAATCTAAATTAACTTAAATTATAAATAAATTAAAATTAAAATTTATACTTACCAAATTTAAATGAAGCTTAAGAGTAATTTTGTGTAGAGAGAAGGAGGAGAGAATAGTTAGAATGAGGTTTTAGAGAGAAGTTGGATGTGAAAAAATGAAGGAGGAGGGGAGAAAAATACATATAGTGTTACCTTAAGCATTTGTGGCGGCCAAAGCAGCCACAAAGTCCACGTAGGTTTAAAATTTTGTGGCGGCCTTTGCAGCCACAAAGTCCACGTGCGCATTCCTTTGTGGCGGTCTTTGCAGCCACAAATGCCACTGGTCACGTCAGTCTTTTGTGACGGATTTGGCCCTCACAAATTGATTTTTTGTGGCTGTAAAAGCCCTCACAAAATCCTTAAATATTTAACTGGATTTTGTGGCTGCCTAAGCCCTCACAAAATCACAATGTTGTGATTTTGTGAGGACTTAGGCAGCCACAAAATCCAGTTAAATATTTAAAAATTTGTGATGGCTTTTTCAGCCACAAATAAAGACCAATTTCAATTTTGGCATTTGTGAGGGCTTTTTCGGTCACTAATTTGTGAGGGTTTTATTCGGCCACAAAATATTTATAAAGTTGGCCACAAAATAGTGTTTTTCTTGTAGTGGTGTAGAATTAATAATAAAAATTATCAACACAATAAACAACCATATAGTTTATCTATAAGAGTGTTAGATACCAAGAAACTTTGATATATAGTTTTGATAGATGTCTTGATGCCTTGTATATGTCTTGATGCCACCTCTCTACGAAAGCAAAAATCATCCATTTGCCGATCATTTTGCAACTTAATTTTAGCAACAAATATAATCATGAGCTTTTAACCAATTTCTCAACATCTTAATGTTCAATCACAAATTCTTTTAATTTTTTTCCGTTGCTAAAGACATTTAATTCCCCACGATCTTGAAATAAATTAAGGGAAAAAGTTTAAGTTAAAACAAATTACAACAACAACTATTAAAAATTTAATATGATCGACAAAATTACCACGCCATGTCAAAGTCGAGTCGCCATATAATTATTGAATGTCCTAAGGGCAGACTTGTTAATCGGTCCATCATGATATCAATCAGCCTGTGGAGGTTCATTTGTGTGCTCTAGTTGAGCCTCTTCCTGTTGGGTCTCTTGTTGTTGTTCCTATTGGGTTTCCTATTCCTGTTGGACATCTTCTTGTGATTGTTGTTGTAGTAATCGGCGTTGTTTCCATCGTCCCTGCCTTTATCGTTGCACTTCCTGTTGCTCCTCAACACATTGAGTTTGTGCAGAAGCGATTAATCTAACACGATGACCCTCATCATTGGAAGTACCCTCATTTGTTGTATCATTAATTATAACTCGATATGCTATGTTGGTAAACATAGTGTGCATCATATATGCAAAATTATATCATAATCAATGTCAACAAGTCCAGATACCTACATCAACTGAGTTCACGTACATTAACTCAACAATCCTAGAAACCTTTGTGAACTGAACAACCCTAGAAACTTATGTAAACTGAGTTCACATACGTTTCTGGGTTTAGGGTACGAAGACATATTCAGAAAAATCTAACATGATTACATTTTGGGTTTGGTACGAAATCAAAACAACAAGAATACATTTTGGAAAAGAAAAAAAAAACAACAACAACATTGATACATACTTGATGTAAATAAAGGCAATGAGGATAATTGAATATGTTGAACTTGTTAAAAATAGAGGAAAAGAGAGAGACTATGAGTTTGTGAGGTAGAAGATGAAGATGAAGATTGAGAGATGTTAAGGTTGCAGATGAAGATGAATGAATGAGAGATTAAAATTAAAAATTTAATAAATAGACAAGGACATTTTGGGTAATCTATTTTTTTTAAATAGAGGGGTGTGGGTAGTAAAAAGGGGGTGTGGATAGTAAATTTGAATGTTTTATTTTCAATTATTTGTTAAAAAACGATGACATTGAGACTAAGTCATTCTTTTGATTATTTTTTATTGAAAAAATTTAAATGACATTAATATTTAAGAAAATAAATTAATGCCATGAATATTATTTTAAACCCATAAATTCCAAAACATCTTCATCTTAAAGTAACAGTGAAAATATGTTCAAGCAGGTTAAATTGTTCAAGGTCTAAGCTTAATAATATTATTTCATATTTTAAAGCCTATCAATCAATAGTCATTCTATATTCAACAGTCTTTCTATATTCTCGGTTCTTTTCTTCTTTCTTTCTTATTAAGTTCAACATTTTCATATTCTCCCCGTTCTTTTCTTCACTTTTTCTTATTAAGTTGAATCGTTCATATAATTATATAATTATTATACTATGTAACATTTCAATATTTACTACTTCAAATTCTTTTTTTCTTCTTTTATCTTTGTATTCCTTTAGTAAATTTAGTCTTTATAAAATCTCTTAAAAATCTTCTAGAAACTCCATTGAAGTTTTTTCAATTTTAGGTTTTATAAATAAAAATAAATTTTAAATCAAAACAGTATATGTGAATTTGCAAAAAAAAAAAAAACACAAAAAGTAAAAAGAAAAGCATAAAATAGGCGCAGTCCCTTTAAAAGTGTTTCAAAGTTGATGATAATATTAATTATATTATTACTAAATATATCCGAGTTTGTTTGAGAGGTAATAATTAGTTTGTTTGTTTCAGAAAAAAAATCCATTTTTTAAAACCAAAAAATTATTTTTTAGTGTTTATGGGTTTATGGGGTATTTGTTTTAGATTTTTTTAAAAATCACTAATGTGAATAAGACTTTTAAATAGACTTTCAGACCAGATCGAAAAAAAATCTATGATAGGTCGTAGGCCAGACTTAGATCTAAAAAATTAATTGTAAGTCATACTCAGACCTTTCAAAGTCTGGTCTGACCTGACTTATTCCCACCCTATTCACAACCATGACCTCTATTTTTGTCAATTTTTGGTTTCTTAAATCACAAGTACTTTCAATATACTAGTAGTTATTATGGTTAAGTTCATTTACTAAGAGTAATTATTTTTAATTATTATTTTGATTACATTATAAAGAACTCAAATTTAAAATCTTATCAGGTGTTTCAAAATTAAGAAATGTACCATGCATCCCCCACCTTAACTTTCCACCTTCATCCAAAATGAAAATACCATTTTGTCTCTTAAAAAAATTTACCACTCCATTATTCACCCCATCTTTCGAAACTTAGAAAATTTACATTATCATTCTAAAATTTTCAAACTTTCAAAATATAAAAAAGTGAGTTTTTTTTGGCATTTTCGAAACTTTTGATAAACACGAAAGTTTCGAAATGTAATTTTTTCCATAATATTTTGACATTTTTGAAACTTTCGAAATGTATTTTTCTATAATTGATAAATTTTTTTTGAAACTTTTGATAAATATGAAAGTTTCGAAACATAACTTTCTGGTTTTTATAAAATCTTTCGAAACTTACAAGTTGAAATCTTTGAAACATAATTTCTCAGATTTTCGAAGGTTTCCATTAATTCAAAACTTTCGAAACATAATTTTCTGAAAAACATCAAAATGTTCGAAACTTTCGAAACTTCCAAAATAGAAAATTTCGAAACTTCCAAAATAGAAAATTCTTGAATTTTCAAAACTTTCGAACAATTCAAAACTTTCAAAATATGAAAATTTGAAAACTTTCTAGATTTTGAAACTTTAGAAATTTTCCATATTTGGAAACATTAGAAACTTTCCATATTTTTGAAATATAATCATTATTTTGAAAATTGGAAACTTTCGAAAAGGTTCAAATTTTTTGGAGTTTTCTATTTCGGAAGTTTTAAATAGTTTGAAAGTTTTGAAAATCTTGGAAATTATCATTTTAAATTTTTCTTAACTTTCAAATATTTTAAAATTTTGTTAAATTGAAAGAATAAAATGATATTTTTTTATATAAATTGGGAGATGACATGTTTAAGTGGGGGTGCTGCATGGTAAAAAAAAACTCTTCAAATTTGTACCATCTATTTTATTTCTTTAAATTACTGTCCTCGCTCTAAAAGTGATTCATTTTAAAAAAATGTTTTAAAATCTATGACTTTTTCAAATATTTAATGTAATATATATTTTTAACTGTACACTCTAATTAATGTTACAAGCTCCACTTTCATTTCATTATTTTTTAATTTACATTAATTGTAAATGGAAATACATGTATCACGAAATACTTAAATGTGTAATTCATTATAGGAGGATGAAAATAATGTTGAAGCGTTTCATATTAATAATTAATTTGTTCCCTATAATAAAATCGTAATTAAAGATGTCAATAAGATAAATATGGAAGATAGTTTTTCATTTCTCCCCTTCGTCATCCAAAATGTTCTCCATTATGTCTCAATTCACCACCTCGAAGAAGTTTAACCCGTCCTCATAGGGACCGATCCAATATAATTTTATTTTTTGTGATTATTTTCAATCAAATTGATGGTAAAAAATTGAAATTTAACTATAAAATATAATGTAATAATAAGATATTATTGTAAGTCTTATAATAACAACAAAAATTCAATATATAAAAAAAACATTTACAAACATATTGTGTGGTGAAAAGATAAATAAATATAACATATGAACTACTTACTTTTATTTATATATATATATATATATATATATATATATATATATTGTATTTAGGTGTATTATTTGGGAACTTGAGGTAGGAGGCAATAATGGGCCCGGTTGATTAAGGTTTAAAAAAATATAATTTGTATAATATTTATACTTTTTGTTATAACATTTTAAAAAAGAATTTTAAAAATAAAGTTTTAAATGAAAAATTAATTTAAATAATTTATATCAAAATATTATTTTAAGTATTTTATTTATTTGTTATAACTTTTTTTAAATAATAAAATTTTAAAATATAAAATTAAAATTACTATTAAAAAAATAGTTATAACTCTAAGACTCTTTTGAGAGAATTTTATTTGTAGTTCTACCTCCGCGGCCGCAAATAAAATAATCCCCTTGGAGATCTCCACTTATTGTGTAGAAATGCAACTTGATTCTCTTATCGAAATTGAGATAATTATACCTAAACTCATTTTTTTAAGACATCTAAACACATTTTGTTGACTAAAGAAAAAAGAGGATACTTTTGTTTTTAATAATTTTTTCAGTTTCTGTTGTCATATTGCGCCACTTGAAATTTATGTTTACTATTCATTTTACTTTTTTAAAAAATGGTCAACATCAAAGTGCATGATGAAACAAAGTGTTACTATCAATGTTTTTCATGGAGCAGTATAGAGGAAAGACGACTTTTTGCAATTTCGGAAATTCAATTTTGTTTAAAATTGTACAAATGGCATCTTAATGAAAAATTAGTTAAACGAGGGGTTTGCCCTACTTTTTTTTCTATATTCCTCAAATACTAATAAAGAATACTGTTAATATAGTATTTGCTAATTTACATCTATTTATTTTCAGGAAGTGATAAATTAATGACCCACAATTTCTAATTTTAGACAAAAAAAGACACTTTTATTAAATGATTGTTTTATAAAAAATGATCAATTAAAAAAATATAGGTTATTAATCTACTAATAAAATTAAAAAATGGAAATTAATAATCTAAACCTCTTTTAATTATTAATAATTAAAATAAAATTTATAAAACTACCATTCAAAAATAGAAAAAAAAGTGTCTTTTTTGCCCATACTTAAAATGTGTGTAGATTGTTGATTTACACATTAAAAGGTGGAGTATAAATTAAACAATTACAATTATATATATATTATTTAAAATATTTGATATATTATATAATGGGGTATAATTAGATTAATAGATAAATAAACTCTAAATAAATAGTAATTATGTAAGTGAGAAATCAAATTCAAATACTCTCAACTGATCTTTATTTTAACTAAAGTCCATATTATCATTTAATGTTTGATCTATTAACATCTGAAAATTGAATATTTAAATTAAATGAAAAATTGAATTTAGATGATTATACAATTGATGAGAAAAAGTAGAAAATGAATAGTTTATTTGAGAAGAAATAATGAAGAAAAAAAAATTGAAAAAAGGCATTTTATAAAAATAGTAAAAAGAAAGGCAAGAGGAAAAATAATGATAGAAAGGAGACATTTAGGGAAAAAATAGAAAGTAATGTGAAAGTGGAAAAAGGCATTATTATTATTATTATTAAAAAGAAAGAGGTAGAGATAGAGGAAGAAGAAGTCAAAGTAGAAAGAAGGAGTTTAATATAATATAATAATGTTATAGGTGTTGGCGTAAGCAGAGGAAGCGGTTGAAGAAAGAAAGAAAGAAAGAAAGAAAGAAATGGTGTATCGGCCATTCTTGACTCTCATAATTTTGAAAATTCAATTCAATTCAATTAAATACAGTAACAAACATTGAATAATTAATTAATTAATTAATTAATTAATTCAGCAAGGAAACACAATTATTATTCTTCATTCGTTCGATTGATTGTAATTGCATGAGGTAGGTACCATATTTGTTTCGATGAAGAGTTCTCTGAAAAAATTGCGAGGTCTAGCACTTCATCATAATCACAAGCATGTGTCTTCTTCTTCTTCATCTAATAAGACCATTATGCCCCTCGGACAGTTAGATGAGCTCGCTCAGGCTACAAAGGTACTTGCTACGCATTTCACTTCTTCTTCTTCTTCTTCTTCTTCTTCACAACACTATGTTTTGTTAGGGTTTGTTTGTTTCATAAAATTGGTATTTCAGGAGATGCAAGACATGAGAGACTGCTATGATACCTTGCTTTCCGCCGCCGCAGCAACCGCCAGCAGTGCTTATGGTAGTTATCACATCACATATCTTTCTAATTTTATTATATAATTCTAAATTATAATGTATAAGGGAAAATTACATTGAACTCCCCTCAGGCTGATGATGATTATATAATTGGCGTGGAGTACATTTTAGTTAAACACAATTTGCAGATGGTAACATTTTTGGTGGCTTAGTTTTGTTTTTTAGAACATGATATCGGTGTAATAATCAAAATTGAGTATGCTTGTGATTGGTTACAATTTGGTGTCTGTGGTTTTTATAAGGGGTAATAATGCTCTACTAATATGTGTTTTGCTTGTCTTTGTAATTCCTATGACTGCTTTATTTCATGTTATGCATCTCTAGCCCTTTGTTGGTGGGGGATGGCTTATTATTAATGAAGTAAAAGTAAATCAACTAAACTTGCTTAAATAATGTAAATCAACTGTTAATAAGCCAAAGGTAGAGTCTGAATGATATCCTTTTTTGCACCAAAAAATAAAGAGTCTGGATGACATGAGTTGCGAAGGATCAATGTATTGGGTGATTTATAGAGGGAGAGATTCATGTTCTGGTGATTAGAGGGAGGAAAGGGAGAGACCCAAATAACAAGTCTGTCTTTTTAATATGTGCATAAAGAAAGTCATGGGCTGTCAAGCAATAGTGTTAGTTGGAGGGAACTCATTTGTGATTTATCAAACAAATAAGGGAGGTTTGTGCTAGTGAAAATATAGAGGGTTTGTTAGTTACATTTACATAGACTTCGGGAGAGGTCAGTGTAATTTTCCCATAATGTAATGATAATAACACAATTATTAATAATTAATTTATATAGAATTCGCTGAGTCGTTGCGAGACATGGGGTCTTGTGTACTCGAGAAAACTGCTTTGAATGATCACGAAGAAGAAACTGGTATGTTATCCACCGCTTCTCCACACACAATCTTTACTTACCTATTTCATCTTTATACCTAAATATTCTATTCTATTGCAGGAAAGGTTCTTCTCATGCTTGGCAAAATCCAGTTCAAACTTCAGAAACTCATTGATAACTATGTCATTCCTAATTCCCTCTCTCTCTCTCTCTCTACTACTACTACTACTACTACTATTCTATCTTTTCTCATTATTACTTTTTTCTTTCTTATTTCAGCGTTCCCATATCATTCAGACTATTACCATTCCCTCTGAATCTCTCTTGAATGAACTTCGAATTGTTGAGGTCACTCACTTCTCTTTCTCTACTTTATTATTATTATTATACATCACTAAATGTAAGGATTACATCTATGTCGAAGATCTTTTGTAATTTTGATCAGTTTTATGTTTTCTGTCTTAATACTGGAGCAGGAGATGAAGCGACAATGTGATGAAAAAAGGTTTGAAATGCTGTTATGTTGGTCATTGGATATAATTTTGTTTTTAAATATGCATGATATATGTCTTAACGTTTTGTAATATGATAATCTGCAGAGATGTATATGAGTATATGGTAACAAGATACAAAGAAAGAGGTAGGTCTAAAGGTGGCAAAGGAGAAACTTTTTCATTGGAGCAGTTGCAAACTGCTCGCGATGAATATGATGTGGAGGCCACATTGTTTGTTTTCCGATTAAAATCTCTGAAGCAAGGACAATCACGTAGCCTTCTTACACAGGCAGCACGTCACCATGCTGCTCAGGTTTGTCTTATCCCCTATTTCTTTAGAACCATGAGTTTTTATTTTTTAATTTTTATGTTGATACCCTTGCATTCTGTTACACCTCAAAACAGTCATGTTTCTTCAAGAGAGCAGTCAAGTCTCTTGATACAGTAGAATCACATGTAAAGTCAGTAACCGAAGAGCAACACATTGATTACCACTTCAGTGGTCTGGAAGAGGAGGATGGGGATGAAGGCGATGAAGGCGATGAAGATGACGATGGTTATGATGAGAATGATGATGGGGAACTGAGTTTTGATTACGGACAAAGTGAACAGGGGCAAGATGTTTCTACATCACGAAATTCAATGGAGGTGACTTCCTTAAGTAAACATGAATTTGTAATATTTTTCTTCGCCTTTCATGTTTCTTAAACATAATTAAAAATGGGTGTCTAATGAAGATATAAATATGAGTAGGCAAGTCATTGCACACAATCAGTTGTGGGTGAGGGTTTTGATTCCTACTACATGCTAAAGAGAACATAAGTAAATTTTAAAAATTGAATAGCACATGAATGCGTTCCTGGGTGTAAATTATTGTGTTAAGGCCTTTATGGGCACAGTGTACTAGCTTAAAAGTTGTCAGCACTGCAGAGTAGTTTTGTTGTATTATGCACAAAAACTTCGCATCCTTGTCTATTTGAATGCGGCTAATTTCTACATGTGCATCAGTAATGTAGTTTGAAGGAATGCAAGACAGATGGACTGAACAAGTACCTGTAGAAGAAAACTATGGCATATTAACTTGTCCAGTCAATTCATAATGCTATGGAAGTTTTTCATATAATGAACTTTTGATTCTGAAAATTGTAGATCAGAACCATATATGTGATTTTATTTTTCAACTTTGTAAAACTCATAATTTAACTTAAATTGTTCTTAATTTGATGTTGGCTTCTTTGCAGCTGGACCAGGTGGAATTTACACTTCCCAGAGGTTCATCAGCTGAAGCTTCTAAGGTAAACAGATATATTTAAATTATCTCCAGTTTCATTTTATATGAAATTTAAAATACATAAGAGTATATATAATGGGTCTATGTTGTTCAAATTGCAGGAGAACTTAGATAAGCTTCAAAGGAATTTGTTTTCTTTTAGGGTTAGGGCAGGGAGCCAATCTGCCCCACTTTTTGCCGATAATAAACCAGATTTCAGTGAAAAATTGAGACAGATGCGACCATCTTTATCACGGAAATTCAGTTCATATGTGCTACCCACTCCAGTTGATGCAAAGAGTTCATTCTCTTCAGGTTCAAATAATCCAAAGCCTTCCAAAATGCAGACAAATTTAAATGAACCTACCAAGAATTTGTGGCATTCATCCCCATTAGAACAAAAGAAACACGAAAAAGATATTGGAGATGAACTGTCTGGTCCTACTTTCAGAAATGCACAGTCTGCTGTCTGGGAGAGCAACAGCAATACTGCCTTCACAAGACTGCCACTTCCCTTGGTAGATGGTCCTGTATCCTTAAGTCACGATCATGTTTCTGCTTACTCAAAAAAGATTAAAAGACATGCCTTTTCTGGCCCATTGACAAGTAATCCTTGGCCTACCAAACCCGTCTCAATGGAAAGTGTTCAGCCGTTCTCTGGACCTCTTTTGCCTACCCGAATCCCACAGCCTCCATCATCATCCCCCAAAGTATCTCCTAGTGCTTCCCCTACTATTGTGTCTTCACCTAAAATAAGTGAGCTTCATGAACTTCCGAGGCCTCCAACCAATTCTCAGCCCAACTCAAGGTTTTTAGGTTTGGTGGGACATTCAGGTCCATTGGTGTCTAGAGTTCAAAAGGTTTCTGCTGCAAATAATTTGGTTGTTTCAAGTGTAGCATCTCCGCTGCCAACGCCACCTCAGGCCATGTCTCGTAGTTTCTCCATACCTTCTAGTAGTGCTCGAGTTGCAGCATTGCATGGGGCAAGGGCACGAGAATCCTCTCATACATCATCTAAATCTGAGGATATTGCTTCTCCTCCGCTGTCGCCAATAGCATTATCTAGTAGTCGGCCATCATCAGATGACTGAGGCTGTTCCTCTGGATGTTTGGACTGGAGGTAATTTTTAAAGTATTTTTCTTTTTAAACTATTATGTACTTTTGCTGGATTTATTTAAGCATTTTCTGTTAATTATGAAATTTAGACAATGGGAGAGTTTAGATTTCTAATATAAATGGCAGATCTTCTTCTCATTTTGCCTGGTTTGACATGAGATACAATGGAAATGATGTTACTGCAAAATTCTATAATATCAAGTGCCTGAAGCACCATTGGTATGGGGACAGCTATTGTTTAGCAAGTTATCATATCTTCAAACTAAACTTGGTGACCTCCAAACAAATATTTTCCACAAATGAACATTGGGATTTTTATTTTTAATTGACGGGTTACAAAATTAGGACTTGTTGCTGTTTTTATTCGGGCACAAGATTTTTTTAGAAAACTAGTTGCTTGTTTGAAATGATTACTACTGTCATGTTACCATCATTATCGTTTTATGTTGAAGGCCTTATTATTGTTTTTTGTTCCTACTACCAATTATTTTAAGAAATTTAATTTCAAAGATGTACATGTTTTTATTAATACCATGCAATGAGGCCAGGTTTGGATGCTTGTGCAGATTAATTCTTCTCTCTTCTAAAGGTAGCGCTGTTTCTGACCCGGTGAATAAAGCTTAGGGTCAAGTTTTGCTTAGTTTCAATTCTGTAAATATCCCTTTTACTCAGTATTCTTTTATGAGTCATTATCATTGTTAATTCAACCTTATAATGAGTTTTGGTATTATTTTTATTCAAATAATAGATGCCCATGAGTTCTATTGTTGAAACATACATTTAAGCAATTGACAGTAACTAAAAAATCATGCCTCACTTTTCCAAGCAATCCAGTTATATTTAAATTTTGTGCCTCCTCCTCCTAGGGATCTTCTTCTTCAAAGGAAATGAAGCATTCAATTACTTTAGTTTTATGCTATGTAGTCAGTAGCATATAGCATAGCGGCTGATCCCCAAAATGCTAAGTTCATTGCTACTAATATTCAAACATAATATAAAGCAAAATAACAAATAAGCTCTAGCCTCCAAGACTCAAAATAACACATCTAATATTCAAAATATACAAAGTAAAATAACAAATAGCCTGCAAGGCTCAAAGAACAGGGACTATTGGTACAGAAACAGAAAAGCAGAAACAATAAAACAGAGCACAGCAAAGAACAAGTTGGTGCAGAGAAGAAAGGAATCGAGAGGAGAAGAATGGTTGCAGAGAAGAAGGGAAGGTTGGTGCAGAGAAGTGGGGAATGGGCGTAGAGAACATGAGAATGGTTGTAGAGAAGAGAACAAGGTTGTCGCAAAGAATCTCTTTCAAAAAAACAACAACAGAGGGCTCATATATGAAGAAAGGTCCCGATGATGATGCTTAAAAGCCAGCATTAAAAAGTAAAAACAAAAACTAATGAAAAATCCTAAACAGTTAGAAAAATGAGGGCACTTTTGACATTTCACAATGTAGCGGTGCATTTCTGGTTTGTGAATTTTCCACAGTTGCGCCGCCACGAAAGCGCTACAGCAGCAACCCTAAAATACGGTGTGATGCTGTATTGCATAGCGCATGGTCGCTGCAACGCGACACACTGCCGCTATTGCGGTTGCGACTACCGCGACTGATTACAGCGGTTTTATATATAGGCACACATTTTAAAAACTTCTGATTTGATTAGATTTTTGTACACCCGAAACTAGAGCATTCAAGTCCTCAATTTTTTAAATAAAGAGGGTCCTTTCTTCACTGACTAAAGTTTGTTTCTAAATCAATTTTTAAAACCAATTTTTTTTGGGAATGGATCCCCTAACATGCATGAGGGGGCTATGTTTTAATCTTTACCGTTCAAATTTCTATCTTTATTTTTAAATTTATTTTCTCTCTCATTCAAGACATTATATGGACCGTGGAGATTACAACATGACATCCTCATGTTTTTCTTCAACATGAGTGGATCGATTCCTAATTTTTTTGTCAATGTAATGCTAATTAGTAAATTACAATTACCAGATGAAAAAATGGCAAAATCATCCATATCAATGCATTAAATTTGACTTTTTAACAAGTACTCGTGAACAAAATAAATAGACTCTCTCTCTCTGATAAGCAGATAGGATTGTTCTCTACTTGCTTTTTAATGTGGCGATGGAGAGTGTTGAGGTACTTTGAGATATGGATTCACTTAAATGTCCTAATTATTTGCAAACATCTTTTGTTCTAATTTCGTTTCATCCTAATTGTGTCTGCACAAAATAATGTACAGTTGTTATCTTGATTTAAGAGTCCTATTTTGTATTGCAAAATTACTCTAGATACAATATTGTTTAAGATTATCTTACCTTTTTAAATTCTTTATATTCTCTTTATAATTAATTAATTATTTATATTTTAAGACGTGTTTTCACTCATGTAACTACGGTCTGTGTGGTTTGTTACCCAAGCATTTTCTTTGAACTGATAGAGTTATTATTTATCAGCGAGGAAATACTTTGTACCCAAACATGATTATTTTCATTATTACATATATCAATCGATAATACAAATAGACATCCAAAATCATCCGTACTAGCTCTAAAGATCTAGAGACCATCACATAATGGTTGTAATTTAGAGAAAAATAAATGGATAAAAGGAAAATAGACATTTCCTAAATTGGTAATATTCTTTCATTTGCAGCTCCCTCCAATATCATATCTGACAAACCCCATCAACTCTGGACCTGTAAGTCTTGGGTTGTTCTTGAAACTGAAGGAACATAAACAATAAAATTACATAACAAACTGTGAAAATGAATTAAAGATGGTTTAGATTGTGACTTAGTGTTACCTTTGTTGAGAGAAGTTGGAGAAGGATCCGTATGTTGGGAAGGTGCCACAGAGATCATTGTTTGATAGGTCTCTGCACATCACATGACAAGATAATTAACCAAATGAAATTGGAAGAGCAGTTTGGTGAAGAAGATGGAATAAGACTCACAGGATTTTGAGGTTAGTTAGTTTAGTGAGTTCCCTTGGTATTCTTCCTGTCAGCTTGTTGTTGTTGAGTCGCCTGCATAGCATAGCATAGCATAGCATCATATACATTATATTATATTATATTATAGGGCTGATCACTATAATAATGTGTAACAACAAATGAACTTACAATAATTTGATATTAGAGAGGCTGGAGAGGGTGGAAGGGATGGAGTGAGTGAGGTTGTTGTGGTAAAGACCTAAACTAATCAGGCTTTTCAGGTTTCCAAGTTCCTTAGGTATTGGACCAACCAATTCATTCTTGTACAATTCTCTGCAAGAGTTCACTGATTCTTAGACAGTAGTAATTCTCAAGAAATATAGATACTATAAGTTAAGTGGTAGGCTGCTTACAGAAACTGAAGGCGGTGGAGGTTCCCTAGCTCAGGAACCAAATGGCCTGACAGTTTTGCATGTCCAAGGTCTCTGCATGAGCATGAATGAGAAACCAAATTAAGCAGAGCCGAGTTGAGTAATTGAAGAAAGAAAAGAAGACAGAATACTAAATAAATAATTACATTCTAGTAACCCGGTTATCATGGTCACAGGTAACATGAAACCATGTACAAGGATCCACCAAAGTGGGGTCCCAACTCTGTAGAACGTTATTTGGGTCTTTCACAGCTCTTCTGAACGCGTACAGGGCATCGCCTGTTCAAAAGATTCGATTCTTCAGAAACAGATCATAGATTATATGTATGTATCAAAACAAAACAAAACAGAACAAAAGAAGGGTTTTGTTTACTTACCTTCAGAGTTTGCATTGGCGACATAAAGTAAGAGAATAAAAATGGCAAAAACATGAGTAAGTATGCTGGTCTCCATCAAGTAGGCAGTAGCTAGCTAGCCGACAACCCTTTTGAGTTTCAAACTTAATTGGCGCAGAGAAAGAGCCTCACCCTTCACAGTTTCCTTTTTCTTCAATGCAAATGCAGTTATATTATGCATTTTGAATGGAATCACTATTTTGTATGGGGGGAATTTTATAGAGCAAGTAGATGGAACTTTCTTCCACTTAAAGTTTCTCTCACTAATCACCCACAAATAGCAATGCAATCCTACGTGTAAATATCAATCATTACTCTTTCTTAAATGGCTCAATCACAACACATGATCAAAAAGTTGCTATACTTATTTCTTATGAATGTCTTTCTTTGAGTTTCGGCCTATACAATCATCAACTGTTAAAGTGTATTGATAACTAGTATTTCTTTTGTATTGTGAGAAATATCTGATTTTTAAATCAATTGGAGCCATGAATTGAGTTGATTATTATTCTATGAAGTAAATGTCCTGTCTTATTTTGCTTGAGGACACTTAAGGTTTTACATAGTTTGTAGTGGTGATAATCTTCAAGATTATGTCTTTTATGTTTTTGAGTGGGTTTTCAAAGGATTTTTGGAGCACATTGTGCACAACAAGATGATTCAAGTCTCTGGTTTCATTGAAGCCTCTGAGAATTTTAATATGCATAGGAATAGCCTTAGCCTTAACTTTTAAAAATAGAAAATAGATTTTCCCCTCCTTTTACATCTAAAAGATAAAATTCAACTCCCGAACATAACTTTAACCTCAGAGAAATAGCTAGTAGCAAAATATAATTCAGTAGTAATAGAGGTATATAAATATAGTAGCGATAAATTCTTGTTTAGTCACAACCCCAAATAAAAATTATTAGAACACACATATGAAAATATATATCACTTCATTATTTAATAATATACATCATTTAGTTTTTTTTATATTCATCTTTTTTTCATTTGTGTGTATCCAAAAGGAATTCTCCATATTTATTAAATTGTTCCTTTTACTCTTATATATAGAAGTATCTGCTTTCATTTAGAACACCTGAAATCATAATAATAACAAATAACTAATTGTATATGCTTAGATTCGGTAATGGGTGGTGTTATTTCACCAAAGCAAAAGAATAATTGTTTGGTTCTTTTAGTTCTTTATAATCAGAATAATCATCTCAAATTAAAGAGCATGAATGAATGAATTAATAATCTCATATATAAAACTCCAAGTGATGGAAAAATCATATTAAATTAGTAGTATATATGTTTGGTCGTCCATAATGTTAAACTAGTTTAGAGAAAACATCATGTGATTGGACCTGTAAAAGTAATTCCAGAAAGTAAATAGATCGATTGTTTTCTAGCATGATTTACTTTCTATTTACTTTGCCTTTGCCAATCCAAATGCAAAATAAAAATACTCGTCTTTTAATGCACATTAAAGGGTCCAAGTCCAACACTAGTTTTGACTTAGGATGGTAAAATGAGTTGAATTGGTTGACAGCACGAGGCATGTTGTTTTGTTTTCTGTTAAGTCACCAGACCTTTTTGCTTCCTTTGTCTTCTTTTTTGATAGTGGGAGGGACACCAACTACCTTTCTAATATTATGCTATTATCTCTTCATTAAAAGAAGTGTCTTCCAGATTTCAGATTTATATTAACCTCATCTCTCTATTTGTCTTTCATTATTATCCATACTCAATATTTCGAGAAAATACCATATATAATGTGTAAGTGTAAATTGAACTCAATAAAATTCATGTATTTAATTATATAACTTTACATAATTAAAAATATTTAATTTTTAGGAGAAACTTTTTTAGGAGAAACTTTTACATAATTAAAGTTATTTAAAAATTCAACATGGACTAAAACTGTCTCTTTAAAATTTTTATAAAGATTAAAAAATGCAGTGTTTTTTACGGGTAGTAAACACAAATGTTTTGATTTTATAAATATTAAAAATTTATTTAACTCTATTTTTTAATACAAGCTTATACCTTCTTTAATTAGCCATATCATATAATGGTATATTATTTTTAAAAAAGCCTTTTAAGAAGCTTAAATTTTATTTTTCAATTCTCTGTTATATATGCATGCAATTTTTTTTAATAAATAACAATTTAAAAATAAAATATACCTTTCTCTAATATAAAAATTAACTAATATTTTTTAATCATCTAAATTTAACTATATTTTTATATTTAAAATTAAAGAAAATAACAATCATAATAAGATCTATAAGATAAAAATATAAGGAAAATGTTACGTGTTTGAATCATGTACAGCTATGTGCAGAGAATTTAGATCTAGAACTTTTTAACTCTACCGTACAAACCAAAAAAACTTCTCTATAATCTTGTTTCCTTTGGACGCTTCTTTTAATTAATGTTCAAATTAAGAATAATACCTCTTGGAACTTAAATATATATATATATATATATATATATATATATAAAGAGATATAAAATTGATGTATTTTTTTAATTAAATTATACTTTTAATCATTTAAGTTATTTTTAATATTTATTTTGATCTTTTAAATTTTGTTTGTTTTATTTTAATTTTTTAAATTATAAACACATTTTACTCTCTCAAGTTATTTTTATTTTATTTTAATTTCTTTAATTATAAATATTGAATATTTTGATTTTTTTAATTATTAATATTATATATATTGATTATTTTTAATAGTGTATAACTTAAACGACCAAAATATATATTTTTTTGTAAATTAAACGATTAAAATATCTTATATATATATAATTCAAAAGACTAAAATAGAACAAAAATAATTTAAAAAATTAAATTATATAACATCTGGGACTAAAAGGACTAAAATAAAATAAATAAAACTTAAGTTAAAATAAAATTTAAAAATAATTTATCAAAAATAGATTTTAATGTTTTCATAAATATGTATTTTTATTTTCTTAAAGAGGTATGGAGTATATACGGTTTCCATAAAGACAATCAGTGTTTAATCAACACCTCACGTGTAAAAGAAATTATAATGGTTGCTTGACCGTTGACCACTGATATATTCAAATTTCAAAAGATGTTTACATTGTTGCTCCACCATTCATATGGTACAGCTTTCTTTTTAAAGTAAGGCAAAAGCTAACTTTGTACTGAGGTCAAATTTTAAGATATTATTTAAATTTTGTACATTCAACTTTTTAAAAAATTAAATATTATTTTTGTCAGCAGAACATTTTTTTTTTTGGATTTTTTAAATTAAATATTGTTTGGCTTGTAGAAAAGTAATTAGCTTAAAACAAAACGTAGACATGCATGCTTGAAGTCTAACTTGATTCTTTTTTTCTTTCTTATGAAAAGAGAGGTTGAACTTACTTGACATTAATTCATGTAAAAGTTTTTCTTTACTAGGCTAATTCATGTAAAAGTTGTATAACTAAATGTTGGTATAGTAACTACTTCCTTAGGAATTATAAGAAAAAAATTGTTTAGATTTTGTTTGACTCAAGCAAATGTTAACTACATTTAAAATTATTAATCTTGAATAATTTATTTTATTAATCCAAAAATACCCATAAACTGTTTCTTCAATCCTATGAGGAAATGATTATTATAATTAGAGGTGCATTAGTAAATCTATTTTTTTTTATTATAAATAAAAAAATTAAATGCATTTAACTATCATTCATATTAAGTGAGTGAAAGTATATTATGTTGGAACTCAATTCAAAATTCAAATTGTGAAATTTCAATTCATAGAAAAAAGAGAAGAATATTCAAATGTCTCAGAATTGGATAATTGGAACATGCAAATTCAACTTTGAACAATGAATTGAGAGTTTGTAGAGGTCGTTGAAATTGTGGAGATTAATTGACCTTCTTAAATATTTTTTTTGGAAGAAGTCACACTCTTCTCCTATAAAAATTGAGTCTTGTGAAGTGTTTTACTGTCTCATCCAAGAGTAAGTGTATGTGTGAGAGAGAACAATTAAAGGTATTTTTTCTTATAATGAGAGTGTTATTATTTCTTGTAACTCTTAGATCTTGTAAAGTATTTTATTATCTCATCCAAGAGTAAGTGTGTGTGAGAAAGAACACTTTAGAGTTTTTTTTTTCTTGTAGTGAGAGTGTTTTTATTTCTCATAACTCTTAGAGTGTCAAAGTTTGTACAGTGATGCACAATTTGAGGTGAGTTACAAATCATTATAATCTTATTTGAGATAATGAATATAATTGTTGAGGTGTTTCTGTGGACGGAAGCCAGAGGTGTCAAACTACATAAATTATTGTGGAAAAGCTAATTTCACATGTTGCCAAAGTACGATTTGAAATCATTTGGTGCAACAAGGTCTTGATCAAGCTTTAGAGGAAGATAATCCAACTACAATGCTTGAAAGTGATTAAAGCAAAATCCAAAAAAGGAATGTAAGTATTATAGAACAAGACAAGTTGTAACACCCCAATTTCTCTTTACCTTATTTTAAATAGTATAATGATACAATACTATATTTTTATTTTATTTTTATATATGAGTGTTAATATGTGTTTTAATTGGTATCTTTAACACTAATAAAATGGATTAATGATAAGAATAACTATAGTCATAATAATAATAAATAATAATAATAATAATAGTAACCATTACAATAAATAATAATAATAATAATAATAATAATAACTCTAGTAGTGAAAATGGGCAATGGCCACAAAAAGCCTATGTTTTCTAGCAGACCTTGATCACCAACCCTAAGTTACCCACATATATATATATATATATATATATATATATGTAGAAGTGATAGGCTAAATAGGTTTTAAAAAAAATTTTGCTGTGCTTTCCATTCCAACTCCCAAGCGTACTTTCCCTTCCAAGCACAGTGTCGTGCACACACATTGATAATTACCAAAAACAAGCTTTATACATTGCTAATTTCCAAAAAAAGAAGAAAGAATGATTTGTTGTTGCCGTATTGCCTCCAGCCTTGTTTCATTAACCAAATATCATGTACACCTTCCCAATTCTATCAATTATTTTAAAATAAGGCACTTATATCAATATAGGGCTGTTGATCAAAGCATGGTAATGTTGAATAGTATGTACAGGGTCCTAGTTATTATATCGAATTAACATATATGCCGTTATTTCAATTTTTAGTAATATCTAAGCGTATGATCATATTATCGTAACACTAAGCATGTGTCCCTTTATTCTAAATTTTAGGATTAGACATACCACTGAACTATGTTACTGAATGTATATTTAAAATTAACTTAATTTACTTATTTATTTACTATTTATTTATTTAATTACTAAATTATGTGTTTATTTATTATTTATTTATTTATTTATTTATCATTTATTTATTTATCATTTATTTTATTATTTATTTACTCAATTACTTATTTATTTAATTATTTATTTTGTTATTTATTTATTTATTTACTTATCATTTATTATTTATTTATTAATTTACGTATTTATTTATTAGTAAATTTTTATTAATTCATTTTATTATTTAATTATTCATTTACTTATTTATTTATTTATTTATCATTTATTTTATTATTTATTTATTCATTTACTTACTTAATTATTTATTATTTATTTTGTTATTTATTTATTTACTTATTTATTGTTTATTTATTAATATACGTACTTATTTATTTAAGAATCTTCAGATCATAAGCCATTATACCCAGCCGTAGCTTTTCCTAATTCTATATTTATTTACTTAATTATTTATTTATTAATTACTTTACCATGTATTTATTCATTTATTTATCTATTTATTTATTATTTACTTTATTATTTATTTATTTATTTACTTATTTATTCATTTATTTACTTATTTATTTATTTATTATTTATTTTATTATTTATTTATTCATTTACTTATTTAATTATTTATCATTTATTTTATTATTTAGTTATTTATTCTATTACGTATTTATTTATTTATTTTATTATTTATTTATTTATTTATTTACTTATTAATGTATATACTTATTTATTTATTTATTTATTTATTTCCCTATTTATTTATTCATTTACTTATTTATTTATTATTTTATTATTTATTTATTCATTTACTTAATTATTTATTTGTTTATTTATATCAAGATTGTATGCTGTCTGATTTTATGAAATCTTATGCTGATTGTTAATGTATGAATGATGTGTACTCGAATGTTTTTGTTACTTGATTGAATTTGTGATATTACTAGAATGTGTCACCTATTGAATTCCTTATTATGTGATTGATGCAATTGGATTGTGTATTGTGAGTAGTGCAAACCAAATATTGTGATTTTATTGTGATTGACTGATAAAGATATATAATGATGAAATATTATGAAGTGATATTGAAACTTATTGAGTTGTGATGATCGAGTATGTCTGAGATACGTGTTGTAGATTTTGGAGTTAGGATTATTTTGTCATCATATAGGGAGGGTCTGACAAACCTAGTGATTCGGGGAAGTACAACTGAATTAGCCTGATCGTGGAGGGCTACAGTCGAACTGTAAGGTAAGACTGATAGACCTTGGGGGTACACCTAGTGGGGAATTCCTAAGTGGATTAGTGGGTTATTCCCTAAGGCCGGGAACTACCGTGCAACACAAGAGTACCCCGACCGTCGCGTATATGTGTCTCGGGTTGAGTTGAGGGGATCTATGAGGACTTGGCCATTCATGAATTGTTCGTCCACTCTTGTAGTGGCATAGTATCAGGCCTCCTAACCAAGTACTTCAGAGTAGAATGGTACCAAATGACGAAGTATAGAGTATAGGACATGCATAGCATTTCATTATTGTGATTGTCTTACTGTGAATGAATTTGATAAATCGTTGATATTATACATTTGATTATTTTTGAGATTGTGATAAGTTGATTGCTTGCGTGTTCTCCTCGTATATTTTATATTGTTACATAATTTCGATACTCACCCTTCGTTGTTTGTGTTTGGCGTTTGCGATGAACGCAAACGAGCTGTAAGTTGCAGGCGATGACTAATACCATCCGAGAGGCGGAAGCCGTCATGTCTTGGAGACTCTATTTATACGCATTGTATTAATGTTATTTGGAGTATTTTTACTTTGGGAATTCCCTCTGTGATAGTGACATCGGGTGAAGACTTTATTTACACTGAATTTAAAACATAAGTACGTGTATTTCAAAAAGGATTTTGTTGTTTGACATTATGATTTCGATTTTAGTATGTTTGATGGAAATTTTAAATTCACGTGACATGTTTATGATTATGTGATGTTCTTTATCTAAAAAAAAAAAAATTAATTGGGGTTTAGGGTGTCACATTAGTGGTATCAGAGCTGGTCTGTCCTATCAGACCGTAAATGTGTTATGTGTTCGCTATGTTTCCTTGTGTACTCTGTTATGTATTTTGTAGTTATAGTCATTATTGTGTTAGTGTTGTAGAGCTAAGTTAGTTCCTCACTTCCCTAAGTGTCTCACTATATTCGATTGGCTTATCTGATTGATGTAGGTAGTGATGGCTGGTGGAAGGAATGATGCTGCGATTGTTGAGGCTCTAGAGTCCATGGTAGGAGTTACAGTGCAGGCTCTCCAAGCTTTGGCTGAATCTCAAGCTACTGCACAAGCCTCTACGCAAGCTGCACAGATTGCTGCTCAAGCGGTTGCTCAAGCTACTAGCTACAGGGGTGGCCAAGGAAATGTGCAAATAAATGAATTCATGGTGATGGATCGATTCCACAAGGCTAACCCCCCATCATTTGAAGGTCACTATAATCCTAATGGAGCTCAAAAGTGGTTACAAGAAGTTGAGAAAATTTTCAGAGGAGTGGCATGTCCCGAAGGTCAGAAAGTGAATCTTGGTACCTTTATGTTGACGGAAGAAGCTGAACATTGGTGGGATAATGCACGCCAACGTTTAGAGAATGCAGGGACTGCAATTACTTGGACTATATTCAAGAACATGTTTCTAACTAAGTATTTCCTTGAAGATATCCGTAATAGAAAGGAGATGGAATTTGTTAAATTGGAACAGGGGAATATGTCAGTAGCGGAGTATGCTGCTAAGTTCGAGGAATTATCTAGGTATTATCCACTCTATGTTGGAGAAGCAGGAGAAAAATCAAAGTGCATCAAGTTTGAAATGGGACTCAGGCCAGAGATCAAGAAACAGGTTGGAATGCAAGAGATCCGCGACTTTCCTACGCTAGTGAATAAGAGTAGAATTTATGATGAGGATAGCCGTGCTGAAAAGGCACATTACCGAAACACTGGAATCATGAAGGACAAGAGGCCTATGCATTATAATAGAGGAAAACCTTACTCTTTCCCTCCTAGTAGATCTGGAAGTCGTTTGAATTATCAACAGCACATTTTTTCAGCTAGAAAAGGAGCTAGTAGAGGTAACGGAAAAGGAAATGACAACAATTATAGTTATGGGAGTGGTAGAGGAAACCCCAATGGACGAGGAGTTAGTAGCGGAAATAGTAACAACATGAGTCAAGTCTCGCGCAACAACAATGGTAATAATGGTTATCTAGGTACTCCTATCCGATGTAGCAGGTGTGGAAAGCAGGGTCACATGACATATGAATGTAGAGATGCTGGAATTACTTGTTTTAATTGTCAACAACAAGGCCACATTAGCACCACATGCCCTTACCCTAGGAAGACTCCACAGCCTGGAAACCAAAGTTCCCAAGCCAGCCGACCTAAATCCAATGGAAGAGTCTTTGCCCTCAGTGGTGCAGGAGCGTCTGAGAAAGACAACTTGATCCAAGGTACATGTCTCATAAGTGATACTCCTTTATTTGTACTATTTAATTGTGGTGCCACTCATTCTTTTATTTCTCTTGATTGTGTTAGACGTTTAGGACTACATGTATCTTGTTTATAGTATGAGTTGATTGTGAATACCCCAACTAGTGATTCTGTTGATACCTCTAGTGTATGTCTTGACATTTATATCCATGTGTGTGGAAGGGACTTTCGAGTTGACTTAGTGTGTCTACCTTTGCGTCTGGTTGATGTGATTCTTGGTATGGATTGGCTATCTGCCAACCGTGTCCGCGTAGATTTTTTTAGTAAAACTATTGAATTCATGGAGTCATAAGAGAGGGATAAGCCTAGCAATATATCCACCAACCAAGTGAAGGCACTCTTGAAAGAAGATGCCCAGTTATACATGATCCTTGCCTAATTGGAATTTGAAGAAAAAGTGGTAATATGAGATGTTCCTATTGTGTGTGAATTCCCTGAAGTATTCCCTGAAGATGTCACTAGTTTACCACTAGAGCGTGAAATTGAGTTTAGCATTGACCTTGTACCAGGTACTGGACCCATATCCATGGCACCGTATAGGATGTCTCCCTTAGAATTGTCTGAGCTTAAGAAACAATTGGAAGAGCTTTTAGATAAACAATTTATAAGGCCTAGTGTTTCACCATGGGGTGCACCTGTGTTGTTGGTTAAGACGAAGGATGGCTCTATGAGGTTATGCGTAGATTATCGTCGAATTAATAAAGTGATAATCAAGAATAAGTTTCCGCTACTTAGGATAGATGACCTTATGGATCAATTGAGAGGATCATGTGTGTTTAGTAAGATCGATCTGAGGTCAGGTTACCATCAGATCCGAGTGAAACCTTCTGATACCCCTAAGACCGCCTTTAGGACCCGTTATGGCGATTATGAATATTTGGTTATGCCTTTTGGTGTGACTAACGCACCAACAATGTTTATGGATTACATGAATCGAATCTTTCATCCTTACCTAGACTCTTTTGTGGTTGTGTTTATAGATGATATCTTAGTGTACTCTAAGACTAAGGAAGAACATGGTGAACATCTAAGGATAGTCTTGAAAACCCTTAAGGAGAAACAATTATTTGCCAAGTTGTCTAAGTGTGAATTTTGGTTAGAGGAAGTAAGTTTCCTAGGACATATAATTTCAAAAGGTGGAATAGCTGTTGATCCTACCAAAGTGGAGAGTGTCTTAGAATGGAAAGCACCTAAATCAATGACTGAGATTAGGAGTTTCCTAGGATTGGCAGGTTATTATCGTAGGTTCATAGAGGGATTCTTCAGGTTGGCCTTACCTTTGACTAAGTTGACCCGTAAAGGGGAATTGTTCGTGTGGGATACTCAGTGTGAGAAAGAACACTTTAGAGTTTTTTTTTTCTTGTAGTGAGAGTGTTTTTATTTCTCATAACTCTTAGAGTGTCAAAGTTTGTACAGTGATGCACAATTTGAGGTGAGTTACAAATCATTATAATCTTATTTGAGATAATGAATATAATTGTTGAGGTGTTTCTGTGGACGGAAGCCAGAGGTGTCAAACTACATAAATTATTGTGGAAAAGCTAATTTCACATGTTGCCAAAGTACGATTTGAAATCATTTGGTGCAACAAGGTCTTGATCAAGCTTTAGAGGAAGATAATCCAACTACAATGCTTGAAAGTGATTAAAGCAAAATCCAAAAAAGGAATGTAAGTATTATAGAACAAGACAAGTTGTAACACCCCAATTTCTCTTTACCTTATTTTAAATAGTATAATGATACAATACTATATTTTTATTTTATTTTTATATATGAGTGTTAATATGTGTTTTAATTGGTATCTTTAACACTAATAAAATGG
>JBBPBS010000214.1:209800-260332 GCA_037974835.1 Cicer judaicum | reverse complement strand
TATTTATTATTTATTTTATTATTTATTCGTTTACTTATTTAATTATTTACATATTATTTATTTTATTATTTATTTATTTATTCCGTTACTTATTTAATTATTTATTTATTCATTTATTTATTTACTCCTTAACGTATTTACTTATTTATTTATATATTTACTTACTTATTTATTATTTCCTTATTCATTTACTTATTTATTTATTTATTATTTTATTATTTATTCATTTACTTATTCGTTTATTTATTTATTATTTATTTTATTTATTCAATTACTTATCTGTTTATTTATTATTTATTTTTTTGTTTATTTATTTATTTATTTATTCATTTATTCATAGTAATTAGTTTATTTGTATTTGGTGGTTGTGTGGCTATAATTTCCTCGCGGGCTATTAGAGACGACGACCGACAAAGAAACGACTCGTTAGCATATCAGATTCATTGGACGGAATCTTCAGTCGAGGTAAGGGGTGAGATGAGGTTCGATTTTATGAGTATAAAATAACGTGAGATGAACGGGAATGCCGAAATTCCCAAATGTTCATTCGGGGCTTACTACGTACAGTGGAGCCCTATTGAGTAATAATAATTAATTAATAAAATGGGAATGGTAAAGGTGATGACTAAAATATAATTTAGCAACCTATAGAATTGTCGTGAATTTATATCAAGATTGCATGCTGTTTGATTTTATGGAATCTTTTGTTGATTGTTAATGTATGCTTGATATGTACTTGAATGTTTTTGTCACTTGATTGAATTTGTGATGTTACTACAATGTGCCACCTATTGAATTCTTTATTATGTGATTGATGAAATTGGATTGTGTATTGTGAGTAGTGTAAGCCAAATATTGTGATTTTATTGTGATTGACTGATAAAGATATATAATGATGAATATTGTAAAGTCAAACTGAAACTTAATGAGTTGTGATGATCGAGTAGGTCTGAAATATGTGTTGTAGATTTTGGAGTTATGATTGTTTTGTCACCATATAGGGAGGGTCTGACAAACCTAGTGATTTGGGGAAGTACAACTGAATGAGCCTGATCGTGGAGGGCTACAGTCGAACTGTAAAGTAAGACTGATAGACCTTGGGGGTACACCTAGTGGGGAATTCCTAAGTGGATTAGTGGGTTATTCCCTAAGGTCGGGAGCTACCGTGCAACACAAGAGTACCCCGACTGTCGCGTATATGTGTCTCGGGTTGAGTTGAGGGGATCTATGAGGACTTGACCATTCATGAATTGTTCGTCCACTCTTGTAGTGGCATAGTATCAGGCCTCCTAACCAAGTACTTCAGAGTAGAATGGTACCAAATGTCGAAGTATAGAGTATAAGACATGCATAGCATTTCATTATTGTGATTGTCTTACTGTGAATGAATTTGATAAATCGTTGATATTATACATTTGATTATTTTTGAGATTGTGATAAGTTGATTGCTTGCGTGTTCTCCTCGTATATTTTATGTTGTTACATAATTTCGATACTCACCCCTCGTTGTTTGTGTTTGGCGTTTACGATGAACGCAGACGAGCTGTAAGTTGCATGCGATGACTAATAACATCCGAGAGGCGGAAGCCATCATGTCTTGGAGACTCTATTTATACGCATTGTATTAATGTTATTTGGAGTATTTTTACTTTGGGAATTCCCTCTCTGATAGTGACATTGGGTGAGGACTTTATTTACACTGAATTTAAAACATAAGTACATGTATTTCAAAAAGGATTTTGTTGTTTGACATTATGATTTCGATTTCAGTATGTTTGATGGAAATTTTAAATTCATGTGACATGTTTATGATTATGTGATATTCTTTATCTAAAAAAAATTAATTGGGGTTTAGGGTGTCACACAAGTGGTTTGAATTGTGTTATATTTTAAAAGGGGTTTTCAGAAATATTAAAACAAAGTAATAAAATAGAGCATATAAAACAATAAGCACATAAAATAAAAACCATATTATCTTAGTTCATGACCAACACAATAGCTATGTCCATTCCCTTGAAATTGAAGGACTTAATCTACTATTCACTAACTAAATCACACTTCCATTGAACACCTACTAGTCAACCTGACTGTGTTTAAGTCTTCTTAACCTTCTAGCTTAGTATAATCATTGTTGTTGAGGGATGCTGCATTTATTGGACTAAGTTACAAACAAAAAACATTTACAAATTTTTATGAATAACTCTCACAAGTGTGTGTTTACAAAGCTATGCTTTTAGAAACCGAGATATCTCTCAACACTTAGATAAAAGTAATAGGGTTAAGAACAAGAGTGCAATGATAGCTGTATCATGCTTTTTTGTAGCATGTTGTTGTCTTTTACAATGAAGATTACAAGTCTTTTTTATTGAGAAACTTTAGGGTTTCTAATTGTTGTCCTAGTTGTTAGAAATCAACATGTATCACAAAGTTTTGTATTGAATCTTTAAACCAATAATAGATTCAAATTTTTGTATCATAGTTTTGTATTGATCAACGTATATCACACAGTTCTTCAAACCAATAATAGATTCAAATTTTAAGTAAAAGATAAATAAATTTGATTTCTTTAGAGCGTTGATTTTCTATAAGAGCATTGACTTTCTATCAAGGTATTGACTTTTAATTATAACATTGACTTTCCATCAGAGTATTGCCTTTCTATCAAAGCATTGACTTTCCATTATAGTGTTGATTTTTTTCAGAGCATTGACTTTATATCAAAGTTGGACGATCAATTGCTTCTCACACTTATCAAAGCCAAACGATCAAATGTTTGCCATAATTATAAGAGCTAGACGGTCAAAGTTTGTCACAATTATTAGAGCGTTGCTTGCAAAAAAAACCACGAAAGGCACAATTGAGAGCACGTTTGTCAGACTTAGAATACGATATTAAGAGCATTGTCTTGATGTTCCTTTAAACTGTCCAATCATTAGAGGATTGCAATGTAAATTCATTAATATTACTTGATTAGGAAACTGTACACTTAAATGAATACATCAATGCTTTAAATTGTTCTCACAAAATAATTTTTGTTATCATCAAAACAAGTAAGGTTTGTAGTTCTTCAAATAACTTGGTTCTAACAAGTATGATGTATTAAAGGAGACAACACCAAAAACTTTGAGAGAATATTGAGGGAATATATGCGTCGAAGTCGCTAACAAATCATCTTTATTTGAAAATGGAGTTGTATCAACTCATAATGGAGATCAAAGGAAATCTCCATGACCATATCAATGCATTCAACTAACAACTCTTTGGAAAGTGTACCAAATTGTTCAAGTAATAAAAGGATAAGTAAAAATCGCCTCCACTTGGATTGTTATTAATTTAGTAACACAACAAAATTGTAAATACTTAGGTAACAAAATAATTTAAAATTTGGTTGATAATTTCAAGCAAGCATAAAATTAATAGGGATAATTCAATAAGATAAAACAATTAAGGAATTCAAATCTCTTTCTTCTCACTATGTAATTATTGATTTACTATTTGATCAATCTAACTTATTCGATTATGTTAAATTGAAAAAATAGACTAAGACCAATTCCTTGACTCAAAATCTCTTTTTATAACAACGAACCCTAATTACATAGGTGATCAGATTTGTTACTCAAAGTTTGTATTAATGCTAATTTCTCAGACACATGCTAATATTTTATATTCGAGGAATAACATTGAAACATAAACATATATTTTTGGTTCTGGTTAATATATCCTATTTCTCAATAACAAAATAATTCATAGGTTCAATTATACGTTGATCAAACATAGAAAAATGTTAAGAGCAAAAACTTATGAAAATGAAATGCATTATAATTGCATAAATTGATTAAGAAACTCAAATTACATAGACTCAAGAAGATTCATTTAATCCCTAATCAATGGGAAAGTTAGTTCATGATTAATAAAATAGTAACAATGAAGAAAATGAATTTACAAATAAGAAAAATGGAATAAATCTTTACTTCTTTCTTTCAAGAGTGAAATTTTCAAGTTCCTAGCCTCCAATATGGGCCCATTATGATCTCCAATACCTTATCGGTCAAACTCCTTGCAAAATGTGAGTTTTTCGCTAAAATAAGGTTTTGGGAGTGTTAGCACATTGCTCTGCTTCGAACAAAAAATTGTACATCCAAATGCATTGTAGCGCATGGCTGAGTGCAATGTGCTACCCTGGGCACAATTGAATGGCGTAATGCTATGTTCCTTGACGCAATGCTTTGCAATATTTAATATACATCTTTGTTCCAATTAATATTTCTCTCCCTTTCATTTAACATGCAATGTTCACCTTGTTACAATCCAAATTAGGTTTTAGTGTTTTCAAAAAAGTTGTAGTTATGGATGTTAGCTTTCCTTTGAAACTAGTTTGACTCTATTTGGATGTCTATAACTCTATATATCATTAAAATACTACATAGATGTCATATTACTTTTTCGCCAAAATTCAACATTGCACTAAACCATTGAAACAAAACAAAACTATGCAAAATTGTTGGTCAATAATGAAAATGAAAGCATAAATGTTGGAACCAAGTTGGTTTTCCTCTTGGGATTATGATATTAACAAATGTATTTTATGAGAACAATTTTCTTAGATTAATGGCATCATTAAGTGTGCATCAATTAGAATAAGAAAACCAAAGGAAGGTACCAGAGGAAGCGACAAGAGGAAGTGACAAACACAAAAGCATACATTAATGCCTCAAAATATATGTCTCTGAAAGCAGCGTGCCTATGAAGGTTACAAAGATTGCCTCTGATGTTTGGTTCTGAAGATTGAATTTGAAGTATGAATTTGAAGCCTTTGCGTAATGCACAAACTCAATATGGCTATGAAGAGATTGTTCAAGCCATGCATTCAAAGCTCATATTCTGCTGATCAAACAACACAATCCAAATGTTGCCTCTTATATCCAGCCTCTAATGTCGCACTGACACTAATAATTCAACTATGTGATTTACCTAAAACCACAAATTCTATGTCATGAAATACTACCTATGACTATTATCATCCAAGAAATATAACATTTGACTCCAACAAGAAAGTCAATGGCTCTGATCGAAAGTCATCGACTTTAATTGAAAGAATCAACTCCAAAGAAAAGACTTAACCGACTCAAAATTTCTGAAGATCGAAGAACAAGCCTAAATCCATTCTCGCTCCAATCAATCAAGAGTATGATGGAAGATGTGCATGAATTAGTTTTTGAACATAATATAAAATTATATATGATTCAGAATTATAATCGAAGGAAGTTTTTGACCAAGGTTAAAAGAATATATGACCAAAATATTATTCACAAGAAGATATGATCAAAATTTTATTCACAAGATATGACCAAAATATTATTCACAAGAAGATACACTCATAATTTGTTTATAAGAAGAAAAACTCATAATTTGTTCGCAAGAAATATATGATCTAAATTTTACAAGGACAAAGTTGAAACCCTATGTAAATAGATACTCAAGACTGAAGATGAACCCTTAAACTCAAAAATTTGTACAATTCAGAAAAAAATTTGAGAGTTCAAATTTTCTAAGTATTCAAAGGTTTAAGTTCTTAAGAAATAGTAGCTCCAAGAAGTATTTCCGAAGTGTTTTAGTGTTAGAAATCAATTCTAAAAATCTACTTAGTAGAAGAAAAATACAATCATTTCCAAACTTGTGTAATCCAATTCGATAGCGGCTTTAGTGTTCCTCAAGCAATATGCGCTTTCAAGTTATATTGACAAGAGTTGACTTATAGAGTCAAGGTGTAGTTTCCTTCAACAATATGTGGTTTTCAGGTTGGGTGGAGAAAACTTGACTTGTATGGTCAAAGTGTTTGTTTACCTAAAATTTTTTGTAGGTGTCAGATTGTTTTGAAAAGACCGACTTGTAAGATCATATGCTGTATAATTCAAGGATTTGAATTAGTGGTTAAATCCTTATAAGGGAGGGGACTCGATGTAGCTACCAAGTTGGTGGTGAACTAGGATAAATTTGCTTGTGTCACTTCATTTTTGCACTATTTACTTAACTGTTGCCTCTGATTTCTATAAGTCTGGTTGCTAATATTTCTATTATAAGAAAATCACCAAACCCAAACCAGTTCTTGAATAAATAATTAAAAAAGGATTAAACTTAGACAAACATCATTCAACCCCCTTCACGTGTTTACACCTTCAATAAACACCTTATTTTATCAAATGACCATTTATTCAAAATAACTCTAAAACAAGTATTAAATTGAAAGAAATAAACTATACAATTGACTCAAAATGATTAAAAATAATGACTTATGAAGGTTCATCATCTATCAACTAGTATGACGATTGTTGAATACATATGATAAATTCTCTTACGAGAAACAAGTGTTGGTCTTGTTGGCATCATTACCAAAGTGTTACAAACCTTTGGTCCAAACTTTGCTTATAGGGAGGACAATATTGAAGTTAGATGGGTTGACCACTGTTTTCCGTGAAAATGAGATAATGATGAGAAATGAGAATATCAATGATGGATAACAATTACGGGATTCGAGTGAGGGAGGAATCACTTAAGAAAACAAGGTGAGCCAAGAGGAAGATCAAAGTCTCAATCACACCCACAATGTGATATGAGCAATGTGGAGTGTTTTTCTATTGTAGAGATAGGTCATGTGCATATAAGATGTGCACAAATGAGGGGTGACTTGAAGAAATTAAAAGGAATGAAGAAAGATGATGACCTATTCTAAACCAATGTGGAAAGGACAATAAAAGATGATGATGGTATGTTCTTAGCAACAACTAAGGAGGTTGTTAAAACAAAATAGGTGATGCTCTGCCCCCGCAAAGCACATTTGTTGAGATCGAATAATGTTTGACTACTTGAAGAGTAATGGAGAGTTTGGTCATATTGTTCTTGGGAATGGTGATTAAATGAAGGTTGAAGGCATTGAAAGTGTGAGTGTATAGCTTCATAATGGTGCCATCCAAACTTTCTATAATGTGAGGTATGTACCTTCTACTACTTCCAATATGATTTCTTTGGGGAGATGACATCATAGGGGTACAAATTGGTTGGTTTAAGATGGGGATGCAAGGTCTACAAAGGGAGGTGCTCAGTGTTGCGTGGGAAGAAAAATTAAAAGAATATTTGCCTCTTAGAAGAACAATGTTTTTGAAAGACAAGTGGTGAAAAAAAAGTGAAATTTTCAGATGACGTGAAAATTTGGAAATTTTAATTGAGGGGGGATTTGCTGGGAATCAATTAAAGTTTTAAATTATGAAATTTCAATGTATGGAAAAATGGAAATAAAATTCCAAGGTTTTAGAATTTGACCAATGGAACATGCAAATTCAGCTTTGAAGAATGAACTATAAGAGTTTCTAGAAGTCATTGAAATTGTAGAAATAAATTGACCTTTCTTTAATATTTTTTTGGGAAGAAGTCACACTCTTATTCAATAAAATGGGAGTCTTGTAAAGTGTTTTATCATCTCATCTAAGAATAAGAATGTGTGAGAGAGAACACTTAAGATAAATTTTTTTTTTCTTGTAGTGAGAGTGATCATTTCTTGTATCTTTTAGAGTCTGACAATTTGTATAATGATACACAATTTACGGTGAGTTGCAAATCATTATATTCTTATATAAGATAATGAATATTATTATTAAGATGTTATCGTAAATATAGACAAGAGTTATTGAATCACTTAAATTATTATGTGTTTTTTTATTCTTTTATTTTGTGCGTTTTCCAATATAAGATCCTAAATGTGTGTGCAGAATTTTTCAACATACACTATCTTCATTCTTTTTTTATAAACTCCCATTACTTTTCTCACATTTATATTGTCTAATTTAGACTTTAAAATTGTAAAAAAATAATATTTTTCATTAAAATATCGTATTTTATTTCCTTAACATTTCTCCACTATTAAAAGTAACTTTGGTGGGAACAAATATGTTTAATTTTTTAATAAAAAAATATCTTACTTGATTATTATAGAATTTGTGTTTAAATATTTTTTTTTATTGATAAGTAAACAATTTATGTATGAGAACTACAACAGTTGAAATGAGTTTCTTACAGCGAGCTTTGAGAAAAATTAAATGTCCTACCATATAGAATATATGATTGTTGAATTATTTTGTAATATATGTAGAGATTAGAAACATATATGTATATAGTATTAAAAAAATTACTACTAAAAAAAGTTAAAGTAAAGAAAAATTTCTAGAGACAAAAAAAAGACAATATACTAATAATTCTATTGTTAAGTATTAGTGACGTTAAATTAAAGGATAAATTTCATTTTTTTTCTTTCTCTAATATCTGCAGTTATTTTAATTTTACTAAATACCAAATTTCAAAATATGAATTCATGTAAAGAGAAATTGTGATTTTTTGATGTTAAGATACCCTCAATTTAGGACTATATAATTGTATAGTTTTCTATAATCTCCAACTTTTTACTTTATGATAATGTCTTTACAATTTTTATTTATTTGCATTCAATTTTTGTATAAATATTTATAATAGATAAATTTGTCTCTACTAGATTACAATTTTTAGATCGGTCTCTGACCAGAGGCAATATTTATCTGCAAACCAAAAAAAAAAAAAAAAATTAAATTAAATAAGTATAATATGAATAAGGCATCGTTCTATTTTATTCCTCTCGTTATTCCATGTTAGACTCTAAGCATTACCTAATCGACATTTTGAAATTCTATACTATTTTTTCAAATTGTCTTTTAAACTCTCCAAATAATTATGCACATTTATTAGATTACATATTTGTTACTCCCTCCACTAACAATTTCACTAAGAGAAAGTGTTCCCATCAACTTAACCTTTCCTATGTCATAACTTTGGTCATTAATTTATGGAGTGTATGTTGATATAAAACGATCAATGTTACACACTCGAAGGTTCGGTCCATTAATCTCACAAGTTCCCATTCGAATTATAGTCAACAAGACTCAAAGATTCACCATACTTCTATGATTTCATACTTCTTGAATTATAAAAAATAATTCAACTAATATTATTTATTTTCAAATGACAATAGCTTTAGATATCAACGACTTTTGCCAACTATGTATAAAGCTAGAGCAAATGGCATTGTGCAACAATCTACCTGAATGCAAAAATCCAACCGAAACAAATAGCTTAAAAATGATACTACTTGATGATAATGTGTATTTTTTGTTTTAATGAATTTACATATATCATAATGCAATCGAATAGTATGCAATGTCATTTATCTTTATATTTTTTCTCTCTAATAATAGTATGAAAAAAATTCATGGTATGTGAAAAAAGTTCTCATCACTCAGTTTCAAGAATCTATCAAAGAAAATAAAACTTACAGCATTAAGAATGTCTTGGTTGATAGAAACGACCTCAAGTACCAAACTACTTTCCACAAGTAGAAAAAGAAGTTGGAGAAAAAGATCCCACATAACCACTTTGACTTTTTATTAAATTTTTTTAACTGACTATTGCATGACACAAGTACTCTACAAATCAGGCCAATTATTTTGATTTTTAAATTGTTTTTGAAACTTAAATTTAACAATTTTAAGACGCGGCACCATACACATTGTATAAGACAAAAACAACTCAAATAAATTCATTGTATCGGAGTTCCACTGCATCGTAGAAAATCGTTATAATATGACGATTAAAATCACTCTCAATATGACGATTAAAGTCATTCGCAATATGATACTACGACAACTCATAACTACATCATCATAACCGCTCTAGAAATCGATAGGACTACGGTACCAAACCTCTCTAAAAAAACAAAGGGACTACGACATAACAACCGTTCTTAAAACCGAAGGAACGACGATATAACAACCGCTCTAAAAATCAACGGGACTATGACATAACAACCACTCTAAAAATCGAAGGGACAAAAAGAAAAGGGAGAATTGACTCGGAAATTAGGCGAACATAATATATAAGAGAAAAGAGAAAGTTGAGAAATACATCCAACTTTGGTGTGAATTTCACATTAGTTTGAAATTCATTATATAGTGATAGAAGCAAACTCGCATATGTTTTATAAGCAATGTGAGACTTTAATATTTACTGAGTTGAAAATTACTTAAAATAAAAGAGTTTTTCAATGTGGGACTTCAAAAAAATTTCTTTCTAATGTGGGGCTTGAATAGTAAAAAACATATTTTTTTTCACTTGAGTTTACAAAAAAATATATTTTTTTTAATATGGGACTTCAACAAATTTTTAAATTCTCACAATAATATATTTTATGTTCCAACATAATAAGTTGTACAAAAGGAATAATGACTTTATTTCTCAATAAAACCTAAACTTTATTAAGATTTTGTTAACACATACCAAGTTGACACTAATCAAAATTCCTGCCAATTTCAATTTCATTGCAAAGTTACTGATGTGAGGACCTCATTGGTAAGTGATCCAAGTACTCCGTCAACACTCTTTAAATATTGAAATTTGTCTTAACCTTGATGAGTTTCTGGAATTCAATTCATCTAAACTTTATATAATAACAAAAAAAAAAGGTATTTGTCTAGTCAGAAAGGACTACGAAATTTTGAATTTACTTTCAATATGATTATAAATACCATTTTCATAATCATAATAACTAAGTGGTTTTATATATTCTGTGTTTTTTACTTATAATTTCTTCTATCAAATTAAATCTTACTTGTCACATTAAATATGGATATTTCTTCCTGCAGAGATTTAGACTTGGATTTTGGCAATTTAATCCCTTTCACGACTCTATCTGTTGGTTATATTCTCTATGTTTTAATAGTCATGATTTTGATAGAACTGTAATATTCATTTTATTTTATCTTAGTCATCTTTTGTATGCCCTTGTTAGTTCATGTGCAATGTTAGTAAAAAATAGTTGTTGTATGTTCGAGAGTATTGGTTACGAGATAAACTATATTAAGTAATTTACCTCTGGTGGTAAAATATTATTCGGATTGGTTTGAATGGAGGGATTTGAAAGGGATAAAATATTTTAAATAATATTCATTTTGTTCAGTTTTTACGAAAAGAGAAGCACAAAATCGAGAGATTTAGAGGAAAGAGGAGAAAAATATACCAAAATAATTTATAAATTATTTAATATAACTCCCTTCTCCCAGAACTAAATATATAAATTTAACATATCTCTGTTCCCTTTGTCTCTGAACACTTTCAAATTATACATAAAGTTACATGCTCGACAGCCAAAGATAGATAAGTAATAGTGTTCTCTAATTTTATTTGATTCTTAATAAAATTTATTTGATGCTTATATTTATTGTTGTTTTATTATTTGTAATGATTATGCGTCTAATTTCTCCAACAAGAACACCAACTATATTTTGTAAAGAAGAATAAATGAAGAGTTTAGGAAAATAAATTCAAGATAAAAGTAACGATGAGAATCAATTTTTTATGCACACTTTGGTTTCAGTAACTACCACAACCAACACAAATAAATAATTGATTAACTAACTCATTGAAAATAATATCAACTAACTAATTGAATTACTCCACAATACACCTCCTAATCAAAGGTAAGAAAATTTGCCAATTGCTCCTCTGACTTGCAGTACCACAACACCAAAACCAAATTCATATTATTTGAGAAAAATAAAATTTAGTTTCAATATGTTCCATAAGCCACGAGGGGCTTTTCAAGGTCTATAGACTATAGTAGATTTATTTTCTACTAAGAGTTTCATAGAATAAGTTTATTTCAATTTCGACTAATACAACAGGTAACATTTCTAATCATTGTGTTTGACAAGCTTACATGGATGTAACTGCACATTATGTCTCACAAGAGGGCATATCCACCACACCTATCTTCAAAGAACAACATGAAATTGGTGCCTTATCAAACATAAAAACATAGGTTGATGTGCTTTTTCTACCACTCTTATCTCAAAATACCATTTTGAAACATAAGGAACCAAATATTCTGAAATGGTTTTCAAGGCCAAACTTCCTCAGGTGTGATCTTCTCTAACCTCTTAGTTGTATAGTACATTAGACACTGCCTCACCCTATAAATAATGAAGCATATTCTTTCCTTTAACATACTTGTAAGGATTTTAAGAATTGTCTTATTTCTCCTCTCTATAGTGCCATTATATTGTGCGGGTACATGGAGTTGTGACTTCATGACTTGTACCCTTTGATCTCAAAATACCTCAAATTCAGTTGGGTAATCACCTCTTCCATCTATGATCGATAGGTATGGATATATGGATACCTCAAATTTGTTTTAATATCATGTTTGTTGGTTTGACAGTTATGCGCAATGTAATACACATGTTGAATATGGATTAAATGTTCCTTAATTATTTTTTAAATTAAGTGAAATATATATTTTACAAGTTTAATTGAAATATTAATTCAAAAGTGAATGATATTTTACTCAAAAATAATCACGTTATCTGTCATAGACCTTATGCTCTTTCCTTGATAACTTTGCATTGCCTAAATAGATTAGCTAGGAACAGAGAAGAGATAGACAAAAACAATGCATTGCCTCAAAAATCCAAAATCCCCTTTGATCAGTGTTGGGTGAATGCAGTGAATCCAAATTCCATGAGTATGAATTCTTAATTTAAGTCTCGAGGCAAAAATATATATGATTGTAAATGAATATCTGAACTAAAGTTTTGAATTGAAAATATAAATTAGTATGCACATATGTTGATTGTGAAAAAGCCAAAATGGTTTGTTTTCTTGTTTAATTTGAAACACACAATACAGATTCGATTATATGTAGAGCAGAAAAAAGGTAACAAAATGTACACATATAAGAGGTAGTTATTAATAAGCAGCAAAAGAAAAGTTAACAAGTTGGAAATGATAGTATTACTATGAAGTGAATGCAAAGCTCTCCTGTGTCCAGTGTGGTGGATCCATGACAGCACAGGGATCTGATTTCTGAAATTCAGCAACTTTTACATTGCATTGAGGACAGTAGTGGTATTTATGCCATAGACAGTCCATTGAAGGACAAAGAAAACAAACTCCAAGCATCATTGGCATCAAGCATCCAACGAAAGCTGCCAAACTAGGCTTTGACCTGCGTGCGTTTTTCATCAAGAAACAGTTATGAATAAAAAAAAAAAAAAAAATGAAATGAAAAAAGAAGAATGAAAAAGACCTGATGGTGGTGAGAGAGGTGTTGGAGCAGTAAGGGCAGTTGAAGGGAGCAGGAGTGTCTCTGTAAATAGTCTGTTGGATTGGAATACCTTTCGGGTCTCCGATAATCGCGTTAGGCGGTATACCTCCCTTTTCATAAACGGGCACTCCAACCACCACTTCCTCTTCTTTTCTTCCCATTCTCTTCTAAACCTAACAACGATTTTCAATTTTCAATTCTCAATTCTCAATTCTCAATTCTCAAGTAACAATTAAATTATTCCAAGGCTAAACGCGTTTCTTCTTCTTATACGCCAATTCCATTGGTAATAATGGTAATACTTTTCTACGCTTTCCTTTTCTTTGTACTTGTATTTGAAACAGACCAAAATACCCCTGTACAGCCGCTATTTGGAAATTCTACGTTATTCTCGAAGATAACCTTTCTTCAACTTTCAACCTTTCCATATATCACAACGCACTCTATACGTGTTAGTGGGGACAAACTCTTTTATAGTAAAAATGTAAATGTTTGATCGTTACATTTCCGGTAAAAGGATATCATCGCATCTAAATCTACCCCTATTAAAATATATCCAATTTCATTTTTTTAATAATTTATAATAAATTTTCAAAAATTTTAAAAGTTTCGGAAATTTTTAAATTTAGAAATTTTCAAAATAATAATTATATTTTGAAAATTTAAAAAATTTAAAAAAATCTCAAATTTTAAAAGTTTCGAAAGTTTCAATATATGAAAAGTTTTCTAAATATGAAATTTTTTTAAAGTTTTGTATTTTAAAAGTTTTGAATTATTTAAAAGTTTAAAAAGTTCTAGAATTTTCTATTTCAAAAGTTTTAGAAATTGTCGTTTTTAAAATTTTGAAAATTCTCATTAAGAATGAGTGAAAAAATAAAAAATAAAAAATGTTAAGATTTTATAAAAGATAAAGTTATATTTTCACGAGAAATGACACGTTTAGACGTGCAGTGGAGGGTGGAACGCTCTTCTACTAAAGAAAATTATGTCTACCAATTTATTATATATTATGTACCATCAACTATTTGTTAATAGTTTTTTTTCTTCAAATTATTTCAAAAATACTTTTAATAAAAATTAAAAAATATATAAATAAATGTTAACTTTTAAATTACATGCTACAAATAACTGTAAATGTTTTAGTTTGACGAGAGAATCCATCAAAAATCTCTTAATTAAGAATATGTGATTTAAAGTTATAACTAAAACAGTTAGTAAATCTTAATTTCTCGTTTGAGATTTAATAAATTATTGAATACTTCAACTTTTTTTCTTAGTTTTGCTCATTATATATGAAATCTTGAATTGTTCAAAATGGATAGAAATCAATACTCCATTAATGGTTATTTATTAATTTTTCATTATTGTCTATACTTTTTGAAATTTTGGTTACGTATATTTCCTTTACGCTATGGTGCATGTTTGATTTCGATATTACTCGTTTTAGTTTCACCGTTTATTAGGACATTTATAAAATTAATTCTTCTATTTTAAATTTAAAATTCAATAGTTTCTATGTAACTTTAGATTTTTTAAACGACACATGCGTAATATGTAAATGTAGGCATATTCAAAAAGAAGAAGACATTATGCTACATTTGTATAATGACGGATTAAAAATTAATTATTATATGTAGACTAGTCATTGTGTGTGAAATGGTTCCCTGATTATCCATGTTGAAGATAATCCTGCATTTACATCAGTGGTCCATTAGATGTAAAACATTAATTAAGTCATTAACAACTTGAGAGAAAGCAAATCTGTATTTAATTTTATTAATAATTTTAATTTAATCCTTTTACTAAAAACTCTTTAGACACTATTTCTGCCGGCTTTAGCCGCCCATATAAAAAAAATAAAAAAATAAATAATAACATTAATTATTCTTTATTTGTTTTTTTTATGTACTTGATAAGTTAATAGGAGTGAGAATAAGTTAGATTCTCCTCTATCTAGTTTATTTATTGTTTGATAGGATATGTTTAATAAAAAGATTAGACTCAATTTTTTTTAAAAACCTATTAAAATAAATAGACGAGACTTAAGCTTAAAAAAAGTTTATTTTGTTTGATAGACATATATATATATATATATATATATATATATATATTATTTATTAGTTATTTTATATTTGCTAATCATAAGTTCATTTTATTTAATTATTTTTTGAAAGGTTATTGCATACTTGTTAGTTATAATTTTATTTTATTTATTTAAAAGAAATATAAAATATACTATTTAAATACTTTAATGTAAAATAGATTTTCAAGTTGGACCAAAATTTTAAAAAGATCATACCAAACAAAAAAAAAGTTTATAATAAGTCATAGGTCAGGTTTAGGCCAAAAAAAATTAATCATATGTCAAACTCAGACCTTTCAAAGCCTGACATATCCCTATAAACTAACTTAGTGTTAAGAGCTTAATAGTATAGTTTGCGCTACTTTGATTAATGAAAAATTTCTAGCATTAATTTTAAAAAAATTATCCATTTTGTTTTTCTTTTATAATTGTTAATTAATTAATAGGAGAGATAGCAAAGGTGTACAATGATAAATGATAAAAATTGGTTGGCAACTATGAAGGATAAAATAAAGGAAATTAAGAAGAATAAGAAGAAGCCTATTGATGTGAAATGTGTTTACCAAATGGTGAAATTTCCATGTATAAGGAAAGACTGGTGGCAAGAGGTGTTTTTGCAGAGATTAGAGACCATTATAATACTATGTTTGCATGTGGATGATCTCTTATTGAAAACAAACAATACAAAAAAGATAAAGAAGAATATGATGTTTGAGGATTCAGGTCTTAGGAGCTTGTCTTATTTTCTAGAAAAATGGAGTTTAGAAATACCTATTATCATCAAAGGAAATATGTTGAGGATATGTTGAAGAAGTTCCATATGCTTACACTTTAATTCAGTAGCTACACCATATGCTAGTTAAATAATGCGATATTGAATTTAAAAAAAAAAACTTATAAATTAAAATAATTTTTTATCGCCAAATTAACAATTAAAATGGAAGTGGGCAAGGGGATGTAGTAGTATTTTGTTTTTTGAAATGAAAGTTTAGAAAAAAGCTCAAATTTTAAGATAATTTTATAGTTTGGTTTGAACACAAAAAAAAGGAAGGAAGTAAGGTTTTTAATGGAACCGTTATTAAAAATAATTCCGCCTAATTAAAGTTGAAAGGAAAGTTGAAGTTAGAAAGGTTAAAATACATTGTTAAAAAGAAAAGGTTAAAATAGAAAAGGACAAAAGGTCCAATAAAAATAGTGCTATAATATCACACTGAAAAATAAAATAAAAATAAGTACATGCTTGGAAATTTTAAACAGTCAAGTATATACTTTTAGATGGAGTTTTGAATTGTACATTCAAAATTCTTGCGTTTTTTTAGATAGAGTTGTCAATATTATTTAAAATTCACATATATATTATTATAAAATTTAAAATTTGAATTCTAAATAAAATATTTAATTTTTATTTATTAAAAAATATTCAATTTAATATTGGTATTTATCAACTTTATTTATTTATTTATTTATGATTTCGTTGTGAATATGACGTTGATTTATTCGTCATTATAGTGTGACAGATTTTGTTTTTCAGTTTAAGGGTAACATTCACAAAGACAAATGACTGATTTTTTTCGAAATCATATTTATGTTGAGTCATATCCCTAATTAAAATTTTAAAGATAACACACTTCATTAATTATATTTTAATTAAGGATCTTACCAACAAAATCCCAAGAATTTATTAGCATTTTTCATATATTTCATATATTTATTAGCATTTTTAGTTATATTTTAAGGATTTCAAGGATTTTAAAGAGATTTATTAGCATTTTTCATATATTTTAAAGGACTAAATTTTTTTGTTTTACATGGGCTAAAACTATATATTTATTTTACAAATATTAAAATTGAAATGTTGAAAATTTAGTAGGACTAAAACTATATAACCCTATTCTTTTAGATGATTGAGATTAAAGACATACATTATTCCTATCCAAATAATATATAAAAGAAATTAGTTTAATTATTTGAATTAAAATTTTTATTTAATTGTTTCTGATTGACTTCTAATATATTTATATATATGGTTAGCGTGTTTTTTTATTGTACTATTCTTATTTAGATTTCAATAAAACTTATTTTTATGTAAAACAAAAAAATCATCTTATTTTCCCTTCACTTTTTTTCTTTCATTCCTTGAACATTATTTCTTAATTTGTTTCTTTTCACTTTCTCCTCACATCCAAATAGAGCATAAAAATAGTGTTGGCAAGAGAAAGCAACAGTAGCAATCATAGACAATAAACGAGTTGAGATTCTCTCAATTAAAAAACAAAACAGAGAGAACACCACTACTATAGCTTTTAGTGTATAAAGTCAATAAATATTTATTTTATGTTATACGCTCTAAAAAATGTGTGTAAATATACATACAAAACTATAGTAATAGAAAAATGAAGAGGATAAAAATTGGAGATGATGCTAATCCATAATAAACGGTTTCAAAGAAGTCCCAATATTCTTTTTGGTATTCGTGATTTGACCATCACGTTTCAATTTTAAATTATTTATTTTTGAATGATCTCAATGTTTATCAATCCCTTTAATTGATAAATAAATTTGGTAAAGTATGCGTTGTCTTAAAAGAAATTGTGATAGATTATCTATAATTAATTAAAATTAGCTATATGTACTTTTTTTCTTTCTTTTTTCTTTTTATGTTTAACAAGTTACGGTAATATTTGTGTTAGAACTTAATTGATCGTGACACAGTTTTTCGAAGAGAACATAAGTCTTACTAATAACTTTTAGATATCAAATCCGGTTAATGATATTCACTAGTAAAATAATAAAATAATGACAACGCTAAGAAGTGTTGTGAGGGATTATGATCATCTCCACCCACCATTATCTCTCTTTCACACAAAGAAAATGAAAGAGAAGAGGGAAAATCAATAAAAATTAGTAAAAAGAAGAAGAGAGAAAAATTGTTAGAGATACAAAGATAAAAAGATAATTTAGTGAAGATGATAGTTGGAGATACACGATTGAATGAGAACATATAATTTCACACCTCGCGAGTATTTGTTAATGATTCAAATATAACAAGTATGTTATTTTCAATATTTACTTGTTTAAAATTATTTATTTTTTTATATTTCTAATGAAGCATTACTTAGTTATTTCACTAATATATTTATTTTTATCTCAATTCAATTAACTACTCCACTAACTATTATTTAAAAATATTATATTACATGAAATTCATGTTATCATTAAAATCAACACAATTAAATATATTAGAACCACTAATATGTCTTGGAAAGTGAAAATTAAGTTTGATACATTCAATTTCAATTACAAATGTTATTTTAAAAGTATCAACGTATAAAATAGACACATTAAATTTTCTACTTATTTTTTTTAATATATTTGAAAAACAATAAATACTTATAAAAGACTAACTTAGTAATAAAAAAAAAGTTATATGCAGATAAACTTAAAGCAAAGGGCTTTAAAATACAACAATATTTTTAGTGATATTTTAGTTATTTTAGTTTCTAGATGATCGGAGCATAGAGGTTAAAGCATTTATTTGGGGTTAATAGAAATGGAAGAATTTGTGGATTTTATTTACTACATGGAACTAATTACCATTTATGTGTTGGGTAAAACATATTTGTGGTTTAGCATGGATGAGCTAGCTACGAGTACATTTGACAATTTTATAATGAGCACATGCTTTGCATAAAATTCGGGATTCACATCACAATGAATCAATAGTAGAGATATCTCTGATTATTTTCTAATATGGGTAAAAAAGGCAAGGTTGACTGAGGACCTAACGATTTATAAATTTTGGTTGGATCATGGTGAACATGGAAAAAAGTTTTAGCTTTATCCGAGTGAGATTCTTTGGTGGAAGGGGTTCAAGAAGTGGAAGAAAAGGTTCAAAGATACTTCCAATCGACTTTCGTAGAGGATGACATAGATAGACCAACTCTGAATGGTGTGTATTTTGATCAAATTTTAAATTTGGATAATGAAAAGTTGTGTCTTGTGTTTAGTATGGAAGAGCCAAGATGTGATTTGGAGTTGTGATGGTAACAAGAGCCCGAGTCCGAATAGGTTTAATCTCAATTTTTACAAATCTTGTTAGAATGAGGTGAATTTTGATATGCTTGCCTTTGTAAAGGAATTCCATGAGACGACTAAAGTGCTGAAAGCTATCACAACATCATTTATAGTTCTTATTACTAATAAGGAAAATCCTCAAGGTCTATCAAAATATATTGTCTAATATCATTTATAGGAAGCTTGTACAAGATTCTTTAAAAGCTTTTGACGAATCATTTGAGGGAAGTGTTGCATAAGGTGATCTTAGTAAATCAATATACATTTATCTCGAGTCGTCAGTTATTAGACGGTGTTCTTTTAGTCAATGAACTTGTAGATCTAATTATGGGGAAACAAGAATCATGTTTCATACTAAAACTTGATTTTGAGAAGGCGTATGACTTTGTAAGTTAGGGGTATTTGAAGTATATGTAAGTCGAATAGGTTTATGTTCGATTTGGATCGATTGGATGATTGTGTGTGTATGTTCTAGTTTTATTTATGTTCATGTGAATGGTAGTCCAACGAACGACTTAAAAGGCCCACAAAGCGATTTGCTTGACCCTTTTTTGTTCGTTACTGCAACAGAATGGTTGGCTTGTAGAAGTCACCTCGTTTTTTTGGCTTGTAGGACTGGAACTATACCCCTTAATATTTTTGGGATTTTGACCAGGGAAAATCCACGAAGAACGACAACATGGAGGCCAATCAGTGGCAGATCTTATACAAAATATCAGGGGAGCCGAAGAGCGACAAATATTATAACTAAAATTTTTAAAAGTCATATTGTTTTTTCAAAAGTTTCACACAATAGACAAGTTCAAAAAGTTAGAATTTCAATTATCACAAGTTTTATAATTTTCACAAATCACACAAGATTTTAGAATTTCACACAATTCAATCAAATAAAATATATCTATTTTACGATTTTCATATTTGTCGAAAACTTTTTTCTTAAAAAATGCATTAATTTTCTTATGTTTAAACACCGTGTCACTCCTAAAAGATACACATTAATTAAAATAATTCACAATTAAAAAATAGTAATTTACTATATCATATATCAATAGTTAACATGTAAAAGTTTGTTAATATGTGATAGTTGAGTTGCTAACTAGGGTGTTAGAGTATGTCTGTTAGTTAGTTTTAGTTTATCATTCGATATTAGGTAATTTATCTATTTAAGATAAGGAGAACAAATTAGAAACAAATCTCAGAGAAGATAGGTACATAAGTTCGGAGAGGGGAAATCCGTTTCACAAACCCATAAAGCTTGAAGAATATTGTAATAATTTATCACTATTATTATTTTGATAATCTATATATATATATCATTTAAAAAAAGATTAGCCATTTGGAAAAGTAAGCATTTGTTTATAGGTGGAAGCGAAACACTGATTAATTTAGTGTTGTCTAGTGTTCCTCTATTCATATTTTCTTTTTATAAAGCACCATATAAGGTTATTCAGAAGTTCATAACTATTTAGTGGAATTTTTCATGGGGAAGTTCTCAATATGGTCGAAAAGTGGTGAGTTAGTTGGGACCATATATGTTCGTCAAAGAGAAGGGTTAGACATAAAAATTTGTACCTCTTCAATCTTGCATTACTAAGTAAGTGGAAGTGGAGGTTTTGACCGATAATCCAACAATATGGTATTTTTTTTCATTAGAGTTTAAATATGAGCAATTCTTCTTTGTGGAGGTGAGACTTGGAGTTTTGGATGATAGTTACTAGTTTCAAAATAAATTGAAATTAAAGCTACGAGATGGAAGATAAATGGTTTGGACCGATTTTCTTTGATAACTTGTATCCTCGTTTATATAAAATAGCATTGGATAAAGATTGCAATGTGACAAGTATGGGTTGATGGATTGATGACATCTGTGTGTGGATGTGGAATTGGCACAGACCGTTATTTGCATGGGAGGATTTGGTTTTCGAGTTGCAATTGTTGTTGATGTCGATTTTTCCAAACCGAAATGTATGTGATAAATGTGAATGGACGCCTAGGATATGCAAGAACTTATATATTTTGAGCGACTATATATGTTGCTTTGATGCGTGAACATCAAGTAACTTCTGCTGACGATTTGTGGGATCTCAAACATATCTAGTGCAGCGCGATTGCATACAAAATTTAAGTTTTTGCATAGCGACTCCTCCAAACCAGACTTTCAACCCTCGAAAATCTAATTCACTGACGAATTATTGGGGCTTCACCCATAAGTTTGTGCGTTATATGTGCTAATAAAATTAAATTTGTGGATTATCTTTTGTTTCAATGTAATGTTGCATATGTTGTTTGGTCTGGTGTGTGTGGGTGGCTGGGGACGCACAAACCTCTTCATGGTATGTGCATAGACCATTTGAAACGATTTGAAGGGTTGCTCAATACTAAAATGAATAAGAAGGTAAGGTTTATTATTTGGTTGGCCATAATTTGGCCAGTTTGGAAGCGTAGAAATGGTATTGTTTTAAAAGGAATTAGAGGAAATGTCTCTAATATAGTAAAACACATAAAACATATGTCATAAGGATGGTTTGTGTCAAAAGAAAAGAGGAAAGCTAGTCATTTTTTGTTTTGTTGATTGAGATGTTAATCCATTTGCCTATTTGAGTAGGAAATTGAATTTGTCTTAAGGATGTAACTATTTTTTCGAAATATATGTTGCATGATTTAGGCGTTAAGGCTGTTATGTAATCATTTGGGTTGGTTTTTTGTTGGCTTGAAGTTAGTTTTGGGCTTCTCCATCACATGGCTATTTTGTTTTTGTTTGTTTATTGTTGGTTGTTTAGTTTTATTCTTAGGTGGAGCAAACAGGCTTAAGTGACTCAGACATCTTTGAATCTTGAACGATTTTCGATCACATAATTTTTCTACAACCCTTCTTAAAAGGTGGTAGTTATTTTCTCACTATAATACCTCTATTGTTTGTATATAGGTTAGAGTATCTTTTGTACTTCTTTCAATAAACTTTGCTTGACTAATAAAAGGACTTTAATAGCTCTCCTTTTAAGTTGACTTTGTAATAAAAGTAAAATTAGAAGAAAAAAAATAGTTCAAAATATGATATGTTGGCATAAAATATTTAGAAAATAAATCATTTAGTTGAATTAAAAAGGATAAAATTAGTATTTTGAAAAAATATAAAATAGTTTGAATGAAAGTAAAATTGAAAGAAAAAAAAAATTCTTGTTGATTTTTAATTCACAAAAATTAAAAGAAAAAAATAATTACTTTAAAATTTGGTATTTTCTAACATATAATAATATTTAAAAAATTCAATTATTTGTTTGATTGAGTAGCAAAATAAAATATTTTATATATAAAAGAACTATATCAAGTTTATTTATTTTTGCATCAAATCCGACTTGCTGTAATTTTATTTGTCTGACGCACGTGATTTCATGGGTGTTTTGTAATCCTTCGTATAAATTGGATAGCATTTTTTAATTATTATAATGGTAAGTGGAGACTCTTATTTTTGTATACAAATGTTGAAATACCTCTTATTTAAAAAATTTATATTAAATATTATATGGTGTGTTTGGTTTTTGAGTTCATTTATTTATTTATCAAAAAAAAAAAGGTTGCAATACTAGAGGCGTTTGAAGGCGCGTGAGGTATAGAGCGAAAGCAGTGAAGGTAGACGAGACAAAATGCAAGGCAGAAAGGTTGTGTGGAGGTGACAGGTGCAACCCCACCCGTTTAACATGAGCGTAACACACGCGCATTTAGAGGGCGTGCGACATCTACCTACCTTCCTTTTACAACGTCAAATATTCCTCTCATTCCTTTCTGAGTGCGCTCTCTCTCTCTCTCAAATTTCTCTTTCCCCCTTCTTGGCTGGCACTTGTATTAATTGCTGCTTCCAAATTCCCTTTTCTAATTTAATTGCTATCTGCCTACACTACAACTAACTTCTTTTCATTTCATTTTCCTCTCGCACTCTCAGGTAACCAATTTATAGCGCCGCATCCCAATATATTGTTTTTAATGTTAGCTAGGTTTTACTATATATATTCATTCATATGATTACTTGTTGTTTTTCATTAATTAATTCATTCATTAATTCATTAATTGGTTGTTGTTTTTGTTAACAATTACTATTAAGTGCAGCCCCAAATATGGAGGCGATCACTGCTTCTTTAGAAAGGTCTCTTCAAAACTGTTCTTTAAACAACAACAACAACCACCACCAGTTGCAGAATGGTAGGGAAGACGAGGGTTCAAGTTCAACCACAGATGCAGATGCAGCAATAGGAATAGGAATCTCATCCAACTCAGATGATAATAATCACAACAACAACAACAACTCCGATACCACATTAGAGCTCAACTCTCATATCTCCCTCCCTTACCATTGGGAACAATGCCTTGACTTAAAGGTACTACTCTCTTTTTAATTAATTAATTTTCAATTAAATAAATAATATACAAATTTCTCATTCTTTTTTTAATTTCCCCTTTCTTTCCTGCTCTATGCATGAATTTTTTTTTTTTTTTTTACTTTTTAGATTTTAATTAATTAAACAGCTAGGTAGAAGTTGTTGTGTAATATCCAAATCCAATGCGATGTTTCTAATTCCAACAATGACTCCACGCACGCTAGCTAGCTACAGTAACAGACAAAAACCCTAGAATCAAAAGTACCAGTACTAACTTTTGCTTTATAGGGGAAGGTGCAACGCAACTTTTCACTCTTTCTCTTTCTTTTCGAATAATCCCTGGGTAAAATTGTCATTCAATCAAACTCTAAATTCATTCTTCTTTTACATATTAATTATTATCCACTCATACAATAAATTACTACTTTTTTTTCTTTTACTTTTACCATTTCTTCTCTATTTCATTTAGGCCAAGATGTTTCTTTTTCATTTTCTATTTCCTTCATTTATTTAGGTATTGTTTAAAACTATACTATATTTCTATTTATAAGAAAAAAAAATACGTTAAAATATTTAATTTAAAATAAATACATTAATTTTTTGTTTAATCAATTTTTGGTTATAAATAACAATAAAAGAAGTATATGGTGTGTTTGATTGAAGTGAGGATTAATAAATTGGTTCCGTATATAGACGGGAGAAATTTATTACATAAACTGGAGAAACGGGATGAAAGCAAAGGAGGATCCAAGATCAACAGAAGAATATGATAATAATGAAATAGAAGATGAAGAAGAAGAAGACGATGAAGAAGAAGAGAGTTGGTACGAAAGTGAAGAGTCTTCATCGGAATCTTCAATAATATCAAAAGATCAGCAATATGAAAATCAGAAGAACAAGAAACAGAATAATAATGATGTTTTGGTAGTTGCTGGTTGCAAAACATGTCTAATGTATTTCATGGTGCCAAAGCATGTTCAAGACTGCCCCAAATGTAGTGGTCAACTTCTCCACTTTGATCGATCCCAAAATTCCTCTCCTTGATTTATTTAATTATTATTATTATCCTTCCTTTTCTTTGTTTTTGCCAGCTGCGATTAATGTGAACTTGCAGATATTCTATTCTCTCTTTTTTGTTTATTATTATTATTACTATTTAGGATGAAATTTTTCATCTTTTCAACTAAGAGATCGACCTTATTTCGTCATGTTTCGTTTTCCAGGAGTAAGTATAGGTCTGCAGTTATTCTTGTTCTCTTATTATAATTTATTTTATTATTATTATAATTATTAAATTACTGTTAATCAATTTATTATTTTATGGTTTTTCTCGGTCATCAATAAATAAAATATGACATATATTCGGTCAAGTTCTACAGTGCCTGCCAGTAGGTCAGATTTAGAAGAACGAAAGAATAATATTTGTAATGATTGCGACGTGTATTGTTCCTGCCTTTCATATATACTAATATTATTTTTATTTTAAATGTAAACCTAATAATAATGCACTCCTAAAAAACATATCGATAAGTGTAATTTAATATTTTTTATATATACTTTAAAATAATAAATAAATAAACAGGTTTAATAATTTTAAATTTTTTTATCATTTTTATTTTTTATTCAAAATTTTCTTATTAATTAAATTAATAAATCCTAAAATATATAATAGAATATGATGAGTTGAAAATAATGTTTACTATATTAATTTAGAGTAAAACTGAAAATAAAAAGAATTAATATTATATTAAAAAATAAAATAACATTTATTTTAAGAGAAATATAAATCATATCGAGATGTCTTTGAAAAAAGAGGAGAATAATATCCCACAACATTTAACTCTTATAATTATCTACTTAGATCATTTTTCCTTTATCCATAATTATGTTTTATTATCTTTCCTCCTCCTCTTACAAGGTCCAACTCCCTCCCAGCCTATCAAGTAACTGTATATTTGAAGAGTTGAGCTTTTGAAATAAGTTTTGAAAAATTAAGTCAAATATTTTGATTTATATTTGAGATTTTTAAAAAAAATTTAAAATCTTAAAAAAATTAAATAATAAATAAAGAATATATAATATCTCAATTTGATTTAATTAAATTTTTAAAATATTTTTTTAGCTTCGTAGATTTGAAAAGTAAAATAAGCTTATTACTCTATTTTTTTCCAAAACACATTAGATTTTCTAAATCAACTTAAACATGTATATAATCAAAAATAACACATTTAAAGTGGAAGTAAAAGTTAATTGAGCACTAACTTCCCACTATTGTTATGTGTTGGTTTTGAATTTCTAAAAAGTTTTTAAAAATAATTTAGGCCACCGAAAATATTACTGAGTTGAGTTGAGTACTAGGTCGTTCTCTTTAAAACGTTTCGAGACACTACCTAAATTTTACAAGACAGACTATCAACCACGAAATCCCCATGATAAAATAACCCAGATACTCTGTGTCGAAGTTCTGCTGCACCTAGAAAACTGTTCTAAAATTACACCATCAATATGGCAGTTGAATGTCTGTCACTCGTAATATGGCACTAAGACCACTCGAAAGAAAGAGAAGAAACAGTAAAAAGGGGGAGAAGTCACAAAAGCCTTAAATACAAAGAGCTTTTGATGTGATTTTTCAACTGAGCAGAACCCTCTATTTATAGAGGAAATCCGCATCTGAATCTGAGAGAATCAAGGGTTCATCTGAATCTGCGCTCCAAGATTTGACCTCATAAACGTGCACTCCAAAACAGCTGACCACCAAAAAACATGCGCTCCAAACTTAGGATTTTGACTCTGAATTTTGATCGGGAAACAATATATACGTGAGACCAAAGATTAGGGTTTTGATTGGGCAAAAACATACGTGCAAATTCACGAAGGAAGATTGGATCAAATATTTAATATTGACTTGGTAGAGGGCAATTATGTAATTAACATATCAATTAAAGACAAAACGCAAACATTCAATTAATTAAAATAAATAATTAATTTTCACATGCTAAAAAATAATACGTCATGTAGCCAAAACAAGGGTCGAGCCGAGTTGGACAGACAACGGCGCGCGCGCGTGTGGTGGTCAATTTGCTTGTGTTCTCCCTCTTTCACAAAAGTATGATTTTTTTATTTCTCATTAATTAATTTATCTTATTCATTATATAAAATTCGTATAAGTGAAAATTTAAAATAGAACATTTAATAAAATTCGTATAAATGAAAAGTTGAAATAAAGCTCATATCATAAGTTTTATCAAGTAGTGGTGTATCCTTAATTCATCGCCATAAACATTATGTAAAGTATATTAATTTGAGAATGATACAATTAAAAAAATAACTATATTACTGGCTCTAGAGGTGTCCCAAAAAGAAATGGGATTTTCACATAATTTACTTTTAATTTGTTTGGTACGTGAAGAAATTGATTTTAACAACTAGATGCCTAATTGGAGAGTGTAGAATGCCAAGTTATGTCGTTTGACCTTAAGCAACCCACATGTTTCCCAATCCCGGATAGTCAACTTTAATATCATTATTAACACTATCTCATTCACCCAAAACGATGAATTTAACCTTTGACTTATAAAATGAAAAGTTGATAAATTGAAGAAATTAATTATTGATAATATAATTATTTATGATTGAGTACAAAAAGAAACAACTATTAATTTGATTATTAATAGTTGATTTTATTTATTTTATTTTTTAAAATAAATTATTTATTTTAAATGAATTTAATTCCAAAATGATAAACAATATAAGTCTCAATTCCATATATTTCGTTGTATAGTAAGGGTAAATAATAGGGATATTGATTGATAATCAATAATCATAAATTTAGTAATAACACTATTATTTTTTATAGACTCTCTCTTGCCGTGACATCTATTTTATAAAAATATAATATCATTAAACTTTGTCAATTATAAGTATACAAATTTTAAAATATAGATATACACTAATATGTTTTTTTTTTTTTAAATTACCAATCATATAATTCATGTCCATATTTCAAATATATGGAAAAAAAAATCAAATAGTATGGAGAAACTGTTACCTAACATATTCCCACTTATTGTTCAATTGTACTATTTTACATATTCAACTTGAACGTTGTTCTAAATGCTCTCGAGATTGTGGCAACACCAAAAGATTGAAAAATATAAACAAGATCTCTCTCGAATTTTATTCTCAAAAGCTAATTTATTTATAGTTTGAATGATTTTTAAATCTTAAGTTCACAGTGTTGTAACAATGAAACATCTAACTAACTCTTATGAAATTTAAGTTTTATTATATGGAGTTTTAAGGTTACCAAGTTATTATAATTTAAAAGTCTTAATATCATGGTTAACAAGATGTAATATCTCAATCAATTATTTTCGTAATTTGATAATTGCTTAAAAATATTTGTCTTACAAAATTTAATCTTAAAAATTATTTTATTGTTTATAAAAATATTGATGATAATTTTTTTATTTTTCCTAAAAATTTATTTCTAACTATCGACTATAACGAAAGGGCTAATAATCAAGGTTAGAAACACAAATCCAATCAAAAGATAATTAATTCAATCATGTCAACAATTCAAATTAACTCACAACAAGAATAAGTAAGTAGTTAGCAATTAACAATCATCTTTCATAAATCAAGTATTGCAATACATCACACTTAACACAAAAATAGGATGATAATGATCAAAATCATGATGAACTAGAAGAACCTCAACTAGTTCAAAGAGTTTGACAAGTTCGACGACATCCTAGATGTGGAATTAAAGGTCATTTAGCTCGACATCATTAATATAAATTTGATTTTTTTTTCTTTTAAAATAACATAGTTTATTTAATTAATTAGTTATCTAAATGACCTTTAATTCCACATCAAATTAGTTATCTAAAATTTTATTTAATTAATAACATAGTTTATTATAAAATTTAGGGTGTTACAACATATATTTCATAAAAATAATATATCTAAACTTTTTCAATTATAAGTATGTAAATTTTAAAATATAGATATATTACTAATAGTATTTTTTTAAAAATTACCAATCATGTAATTAATGTCCATATTCCCACTTGTTGCACCATTGTAATATTTTGCATATTCAACTTGAAGGTTGTTCTAAAGGCTCCCGAGATTGAGGCAACACCAAAGAAAAATGTGAACAGATGTCTCTCAAATTTTATTCTCAAAAGTTAATTTATATATAGTTTGAATGATTTCTAAGTCTTACGTTCACTGTGTTGTTACAATGCAACCATCTTTAAACTAGAGTTAAAAAAATATAACATCTCAACTAGATCTTATGAAATTTAAGTTTTATTATTTGGAGTTTTAAGTCACCAAGTTGTTACAATTTAGAAGTCTTTATATTATGGTTAACAAGATGTAATATCACAATTAACCATTTTTGTAATTTGAAAATCACTTAAAAATATTTGTCTTGTCAAATTAAATCTTGAAAATTATTTTATTGTTTATAAAAATATTGACGTTAATTTTTCTTTTCTTCCTAAACTAAATGATTTGATCTGATACATAATTTTTGTAGTGACTTGAGTAATGTATAATTATCGCATTTGTTGTTTGGATTAAGAATTAGTCGAGGAAACAACTAACTTATCTCGACAATGATTCTCTTTTCTTCCAACGACTATTCTGAGAAAGAAACTTTGTACCTTGATTATGGGATTCTTTAACTACTCCAAAGAATGTTAAGTATGGTGTGTTTGTGTTAAAACTACTGAACAAATAATTCATAAGTAAATGAAACTGATATAATTATAGATAAAAAAATTGTTTGAGTGTGTATAAAAATATTAACGTAATCCTACTAGTGATACGTTGTGGCCTACAAATATGTAACTTTACTATGCTAATTACATGGGTAATTACATACTAACTTTTATTAGTAGAAATTCGTGGCGTCCCACTACTAGCTCATCTTTCTAGTCTTTTCGGCAGTCCCATTGACAATATTTGTGTGTGACTTTCCTTGGAATCGTGAATCTGTCTTGATTGTAGTGGTGTTAAAAATGTGCAAGGCAAATGCAACTACCAAATTATCAAGGTACACTAAATTTTTACTCGTTCTTAAGCATTTGCTATCTTTGTAGACTCTTTTAAACTTGAGAAAGATTCAAACTTAGATTCGACTATTTCTTGCACACCCGACATTACTTTTGTAAGAGAAATTTAACTATCTAAAATTTGACTTTTGTCATTCTCAACTAACAAGTAATTTTTTTTTAGATATAAACACATATAACTTTAATTTATTGTAATACCTAATTCATTGATTTACTCTTTTTAAGCTTTTATATATATATATATATATATATTATAATAAAAAAGTTGCATTTATTAAAATAAATAAAGTGAGTGCATCTTTACCATACTAATTATAATACATTAAAATCTTTATAATATTAACATTTATTAATACTAACCAAGTTGTGCTCCTTGTGTCAGATTTATTTTTAACACAATGTGTGTCATAGTAAGTGTAAGAAACAAAACATTACAAGTTTTATTTGGCTTATCATGCTATAGAAATATAGTAAGAAAGTAAGAAATGAATAAGTAAGGTAAACAAATGCAAATCATCAAAACTTATGTATGTTAAATATGTTAATTGAGAATTCAACATCAGACCAAAATATGTCAAATATGTTAATTAAACATCATCAAATAATTACATATAAATGGATCAAACTCCTTATTACAAATTTTTCTCTGCTAACTTCCGCCAAAAGTCTAACAATATTAACAACACTGAATGTCAAATAATTTTTAAAAAACACTAAAACAAATTCCAAACTCTAATACATTTAATTACGTAAGGATACAAAAAATTTATTTGCTTGCTTCCGAATATGATAAGCAGCCCACTAAAGCCTTCAACCAAAACTATCGCTAGAAAAGAGAAGAGTATTAAAATATTTATCACACAACCGAAAACAAATAAAAGTAAGCATAAAGTTAGAGGCTAAATTTACTTACATGTGTTCTATCTCCCCATCAAAGACAAGTAAAAAGCATACAAAATACGTTAATAATTATAAACCAGTCAACATTATATATAATTTTTTTGTGAAACTCTGTTTATAATTTTATATATTGGTAAATTAACTTTTATAAATATTTATTAATTTTTTCCTTCACCCATAAAATTTATTAATACTTTATATTTGTATTAACACAAATTGATATTAATTTATTTTTAAAATATTGATAAATAAAAAACATTGATTATTTTTGCTTGACACGGGGTCCACATACTAGTAGGCATAATTTAGAGTTTTAATCCTCTCAATCTATCTCAATCCTCTCAATTTATCTTATTTTTACTCTCTTTTAATTTATTTTTTTGGATTGATAGTTTATATTATTTAGGTCATATTTTTAAACAATCAATGTTTTATTAGTATTGTTAGAATTATGGTGAAGTTGTTTGTATACACTTCAATTGATATAGAAATTGGATTATACTACTCTCTCCACCACTAGAAATCAACGATTTTTCTCGAATTTTCTTGAAAACATTTACACAGATATTTCCTGCGGTACCACATTCCGAAGTAATACGGGAGATAAACTTTTTCTTTGTTGTGGATTTACGTGCGACTATGTATTAGCAGCAAACATCATATTTTTCCGAAGAATTTTCCTACCGATAGTTTTCCGCAGGAATGATTTGCATCAAAGTAGCAACAAATTTTACATTTGTTATATTCACAAGTAATTTGTTATATTCAGAAGTAATTTCGCGGATATATTTTATGTCAATTTTATTTTTGTATAAATAATGTAAATTTTATGATATTAGTTGTTTGTTCTGATTTCCTTTAGTTCTGGTTGGCAGTAGTTTATGTTCCTTTAATTTCGAGTGTTTCTGGTTCATAATTAAAACTGGCTTGATTGTAGTTTTAATTCAACTATTTTTATCAATTCACAAAGTTGATCTATTTATTTTTAAAAATCTATATTTTTTTATCAATCTCATTTGTTTACATAAGGGCACACTAGTTTAATTGGTAATTAATAATATTATTATTTAATATATATATTAAAAATATTTTGATCTCTTCTTAATAGAATTTTTTTTGAAATGATTTTATATTTATTCAAAATAAAATAATAAAAACTAAATATTTTAAGGTTATTATCACATTAAAGAAATTACAAAAATCATGTACATTTTCTATGTGTCATATTTTTCAGTATTATAAAGAAAAATTAATTTTGTAAGTAACATAGTTTGAAACAATTGTAATATAATTAATATGTAAACCAAAACTATTGTCTTTTTTTTCTTTTTCTTTCTTATTTGCAGAATAGAAAGCTTTCACAGTTTCAAGCTTAAAAAAAAAAAAACAAAAAAGAGGCACTACAACATTACGTGCCACTCACACGATTCTACGAAAACCTAACCCTAATCCCTTTTCCCATGGCTCATAACGACTCAAACTCCCATCCCAATCCCCAAACCCGATTCTACAACCCATACAAAGACCTCGATATTCCTATTCAAAACCTCTACAAACTCTCAACCTCACTAGAGTTTCTCTTGGATGAAGAAGCTCGCCGTAAACGCTGATCATGGGGAATATATAGGAATAGTAGTATAGATATTTTTGCATAAAAAAGTCGTAAGAAAATGTCTTAAGTTTACTAAATACTTGTTGCGGGACTTATTTACTTTTCCTGTGGATATATCTACAGGTATTTTACATGCGGATTCAAAAATCCTGATGAAACAATTATCCACGAAGGTTTTTCATGGGGATATGGTTTTGTTTGTTAATCCGCAAGTAACATGTGTTCTTGCAAATTTTTAACTTAAACTCTCAGGAAAAACACTGATTCATAGTAGTGCTCAATGAAAGTGAAACATCCTAAAAAGGATTATGTGTCTACTCAAACACATATTTGAATGAATGTACCTAAGCCGATAGTGAAAAAAAATCTTTAATCCAAAAAGAGGTATCTAAAGAAGTGAAATAATACTTGGAGCTTAGAGAGGTAGAGAAAATAATAATAAGAGATTGGAAATGAAAAAAAAAGAATACTCTTAGTCTAAAGAGGTAGAACAAGGAATAATTTTATCTTAAAATTATATATGTAATATCATAAGTTAATTGTCTATAATATAACTTGAGCATTAACATAATTCGACAAAAGATATGGTTAATACAAATTTCAACACAAAGTCATGCAAATGTATTAATACACATATTAATCCTTCAAAGAAAAAGAAAAAAAAATGTGGAGTACATAATACATCCAAGACTCAAAATAATTCCTTACAAATTTTAAGCAAGCTATAACATAAACTGATATGCTTCATTTTCCCAACTCTTGATCTAAGCCTTTTTACTTGTAAAACATTTAAATAACGTGAAATGAGATTACATCTCAGTGGGTCCCAAAGAGTGAAACCAAATCAATTAACATTCTAATTCAGAAATATTTTGATGTTCTAAGTTTCTCTTCTATGTATAGTTTTGACTCTTTTTAAATATTTAAGTCATTAGATGTGAGTAATCTAACGACTTAAACTCTATTTAACAAGCATGTCATAAAGATTACATTAGTTGTACTAATGTCCTTTTCTTGTTAGTAACTTTGTTTTGGTAATATTGGACATAATTATGTCCATAAGTGGTGTCCCACTTCCTTTCGCTTACCCCTGACTTCCGTCGTCTATAGACAAAAAATACATCTAACTAGGATGAATCCTATACTTCTCACCTTAATCAAATATCTGGCAATTATATATAACAATCCACACACACATATATAACATCATCTATTAATAAATATATGAAAGACTTTTTGAAATTATTACTGTCGTGTTTTGTTGTTGATACTATCAAAAATTTGTTGTGTTTTATTTTACTGTATAATTTTCATTTTTTTTTTTGCATTTTTAATGTGTAAATTAGTGTTAAATAAACAAAAAAAAAGGAGTTCAAGGTTTTGGTGTGGTGGTTGTTGTTGTGTTAGAAGTTTTGGGGTTTGTTGGGATGACGGAGAAAAAGGTGGGTATTTCATGGATGAAGATCTGAGTGTTTAGTTGAAGGTGTGTTTTGATACTCTGGGTGAAGATTCATTTTTTGATTTTTAGTTGAAGATGGTTTATGTTTGTTATTTTTAATTAAAATAATTGTTTTATTGGATATTTAATATTTTTAATAATGATAAATAATGAGTCAACATAAAATATGTCATATCATCATTTATCTATAGTGCCACATATATAAACAAAAGTTAGACATGTCACGATCTTTTAATTAAAAAAAATACAAGGAATATTTCTAAAAAAATTAAAAATTACAAGGGTATAAATAAAATAAAAAAAGTTTACGATGGACTATAAACATATTTAGACCATTTTATATATTGGTAAATTAACTTTCATAAATATTTATTAAGTTTTTCCTTCACTCACTAAAATATATTAATACTTTATATTTGTATTAACACAAATTGATATTAATTTATTTTTAAAAATATTGATAAATAAAAAAACATTGATTTTTTTTTCTTGACACAGGTCCAAATACTAGTAGGCATAATTTGGAGTTTTAATCCTCTCAATTTATCTTAATTTTACTCTCTTTTAAATTTTTTTCTTGTTGGATTGATAGTTTATATTATTTAGATCATGCTTTTAAACAATCAATGTTTTGTTACTATTGTTAGAATAATGGTGAAGATGGGAATTGATGTAAATCAATATAGTTATTTTTATACCCTTGAATTGATGTAGGAATTGAATTGTATTACCCTCTCAATGAAAGTGAAACATCTTAAGAAAGATTATGCGTCTACTCAAAAATATATTTGAACGAATGTACCTATGTCTGATAGTGACAACAACTCTTTAAACCAAAAAGAGGTATCTAAAGAAGTTAAATAATACTTGGCGTGTAAAGAGACAAATAAAAGAATAATCATAGATTGGAAAGAAAGAGAAAAAAATACTCTTAGTTTAAAGAAGCAAAACAAGAAATACTTGTTATAAACAAATTTTTGTTGTATATTGTATAATAATAAATAAAAGATTTACTTATTTTTCTAATGATTTATACACCAATGTGATTTTTCTTTTTATTTTTCTTTTTATGGTTAGTTAATATAATACTTAATATGTCTCATATTAAAAAAAAAGGAGAAATCCCATTAGTATACAAACTTCTTAGGAAAATGATTAAGGATACAAAATGTTTAGACTTTGAGATGATACCTATATGTATTTCAATGAGATTAACTTATGACCACTTCGTGTAATGATCATCATTAATTAACTTTTTCTTTGTAAAAAAAATAAAGATAGTCTGACAATAAAATTTTATCTTCAATCACTTACGTAGTATTGAAAATTCAATTATGAAGGTGTATTTTGTTAAAAATAAATAGTCTATTAAAAAATCGTTTTCACAAAATTTGATTATACAATGTGTTTAAAAAAATTCTTAGAAATAAACTTAATTGTCAAAAAATAAAAGATAGATATTTTTGGTTAATAATTAAAAAAAGTTGAAGTTTTAACAACTAAGAAATAATGAGATAAAGTTTGGCAAAAATCAATTATAAAGGATAGTTAAAGATACAACTCAGTTATGAAATAAAAATATATGTATTTTAGTATTTTAATACGTTATTGCATTCTCTGGATTAGAATGACTTTAAGGGTTTTTCTAACACAATTATTATAATTGTTATAAGACTAAAAAATTTTTAGCAAAAATTAGAGTGCTCAAACATCACATGCCAACTTTGACATCACTTACTAGATTAGTATTCAAAATTACCACCTATCATTATAAACACTCTAATAAATATATTAATTAAAATAAAGAAGAACAAAAAAAATTGAGAGAGAACACGCCAAAACCTTAGAGAACAAAAATAAAAATTGAATAGTTGCTTCATTAATAACCTTATCAAAAAATCTAGACGGATAAAAGATAATGAAAGAAGCAAGATTGAAATTTAACTAGCAACAAGACTATGATCTTTACCGTGGTAGAGAAAAATTATCTAAATCTATAAATTGTACTTTTAGAAATCTGCTTTTTACCTGCGGATTTAAATAAAAATCCACAACAACAACCATTACCTGCGGATTTTCTGACGGAATCAAATCCCCACATAAAACCTTCGTGGATTGTTTCTTGAGGATTTCTGAATCCGCAGGTACCATTCTTGCGGATTTATCTGCAGGAAGTGTAAATAAAATCCGCAGCAAGTGTTTAGCAAACTTAAGGTATTTTCTTACGAATCTTCTTGCAGAAATATCTGCAGTATTATTTCTGCAAATATGTTGTGTAAGAAAATCTGTAGGAATATTTGCTTAAATTTCCAATTTTTTATTTATATGAAAATTTCAACTAAAAACATATGAAAACATTATTATAAATATATATTTTAAAATATTTAATATTAATCTTTAATTGAAATACTATATTACAAATCTGCAGGAATATTTGCTTAAATTTTTTATTTTTGATTTATGTGAAAATTTCAACTAAAAACGTATGAAAACATTATTATAAATATATTTTAAAAATATTTAATATTAATCTTTAATTAAAATATTATTGTAATACTCAAAAACAAAATTTATATCATTGATGCAAATCAAAACTAAATATTAATTAAAGCATGATCCAACTATTATGATACTTCTAAACAAAATTTATATCATGTTTGCAAATCATAACTAAGTATTAATTGAAGCATGACAAAAAAAACTAAGTATAATCAAATACATGATACAACCAAATTAACAAAATAAAAAATACTACTTTATATAATCACTACCAATGTCATCATCTCCACTATCTTTATCAGCTTAGTTGTTAGGTTCTGATGATGAACTTAGATGAGAAGAAGATCCAACAAATTATAAATGTATTATAAATGTATCATAAATGTTTGCAAATCATAAATGTTTAGTAGTCTCAAACCAATATTCATTGTTTAGTAGATTTGTCATTACCTGCAAAAGCGTGCGCATAGAGACAAAAATTATTACTTATCAACCAAAACTTACTATAACTTCATCACTTTTAAACTGTTACCAAACCATATAACAACAATTAACAGGGATAAATAGAATTGCATTTTTATGTGAGGACGGAGGATAAAAATAAGACTGCTTCACATAACAAATAGCTAATTGTGTTTAACATGGATTATTAGTGAAGTGAAACTAATTATGGATATTATTCAAGAATTTGTTTATTCTTATCCTTTGTTGTGGTTCCTTGTCCTTAATTCGTATATGGTTGGAAATTCAAATGCAAGTAAGAAGTTCAACACTAAAAGGAAATGGCTAAGTGAGAACATACTGACTATGATAACTCATATAACCCATTAAAGTACTAATTTAAGAGTGAACAGTTTAGAGCTTATGAATTTCTCCAAAAAAAAAATATAGATCTTATTATGACATAACAAAATTACTACAAGGGTATCATATTTTTTCAAATAAATATCAGCACTGAGATGAAACAACATGTAGAGGAGAACAATCAAGACGATGGTTGGGATTTGACCATACCACCTTTACCAATCAATACTCAATTATCTTGGTGACCCATATTAAGATATTGGGCGATTTTTCTTTGTTTACAAAAAAAAGATTTGAAAACATGCATAGTTTCAGAATCATAACTTCATGTTCTTATGCATATCTATGAAAAAAATATTTTTAAACTACCCTTCATTTTATTTTTCAGAATTCATTGAAATTTTATATTTCACCCCTTTATTTTTTATTTCCTAAGCATCTTGAGGAACTTGAGATGTATTTAGTATCAGAGGAATAATTTCAGATTTATTGGAATTTGAATTTATTGTTTATTTTTTACACATTATAACCAGACATTTATAATTCATTTCCAAATGTAATAACTTATAAATTTGTTGAATAAGTTCTAAATTATAATTGTTATTGTAGTTTTTAATTGAGGTTATTCTAATTTATTATTCGTTATTATTTGCCTTTGTTTTTATTAAAATGTATGAATTTAATTAACAAATTTTAGATAATTGATGTTGAATCTTACAAAATACGCACATATTACTATAATATTTTATATAAGTGAAAGTGTGTAGTTCATGTCAATTTGTAAATAATAAATATATAATTATATCTAGATTTATTATATAACATTATATTAGAATGATATCGATAACCTAGATAGTCAATTAATGTTGTCGATAGAAAAATATATTTATTAATTCATGATTCTCGAAGTGCAGTAGAAAAAGTTAATTTATTAATGTAAATTGATAAATGTCAACGTCGTTGAATGTGCAAGAGATGAATCAATATTATTTTGATCGAAGTTGGATGCACAGATAGATATTTTAGGGAGAAAAGACTTAGATCGCATTTTGAAAAAAGAATGACTGAATTTATTGCATTCACAACGTCATATGATATTTATGAATATGAAGGGTGGGTAAGATGTTTGTGTCTTAAATGATATTAAGAGTCACCAAAAAGTCCGAAAATATTTAGAGAGAGTTGGTTTTGTGGAGAATTTTTGGTTTTGGGTTAATCATGGTGGAAATGTTGTTTCAAAAATTTACTTTTAAAAATAATAATGTCACCGATAAAAATTACTGGATTGAGTCGCAGACTAGGTCGCTCTCTTTAAGACGTTTCGAGGCACTGCCCAAATTATGCAAGGCAGACTATCAACCACGAAGTCCTCAGGATAAAACAGCTCATATACTTTGTAACGGATTTCTACTGCACTGTAGAAGATCTAGAATTACACCATCTGTATGGCAGTCGAATGACTGACACTCGTAATATAGCACGAAGGCTACTCAAGAAAATAGAAGAAGAAGAATGAAGAGGGAGAAGTGACAAAAGCCTCAGATACGGAGAGCTTTTAGTGTGCTTTTCCAACTGAGGTGAACTCTCTATTTATAGAGGAGTTCAGCAACTGGATCTGAGAAATCTGAGGGATCCATTAAGCACGAGGTCCATCAGCTGACCACAAGAAGTGCGCTAAAAAATAGGAAAACGTGTTTGACCATGACTTCTTGACCGGGCAACAAGTGACACGTGGGGAAGACCAGGCAATTAGGGTTTTGACCGGGCAAAACAGAAGATTAGTCTGTTTAGGGCTTTGACTTGATCAGATTATTGATGTTTAACTCGGTGTAGGGCAATCACATAATTAATGCAGGGCAATCCCGTAATTAATGCACTATCTTGTGAAGGAAGCAAACACATAATTAATTAAAATAAATAATTAATTTTCATATGTTTAAAAATAATTAATACACCACAAACCAAACCGAACCGGGCCAAGCCGGCCTGCCGGACGGACGGACAGCGGCGGCGCGCGCGCGCACGTGTGGTGGTCCATTTGCTTGTGTTCTCCCTCCTTCACAAAATTGCGGTTCCCCTTGGGGCCCAACCCAAGTGTCATACCTATACCTTATAAATGCTCTTAAAGTGTGTATTTCTTCCTATGTGTGACTTCACATTTTTCAATTCACAACATTTAATTCCATCATCAATACTATTTATTGTCCATCATTTCCAACAATCCCCCACTTGAATTTAAAAATAGGTTCTTGAATAACATCAGACGTTTCTATAAGATTATGCATAAACAAAGGTGTCTTTCAACTTGAACCTTTGCGTAACAAGTAAGATTCAGATTCAACAAGAGTGACTCGTAGTCTTGAACTCTATCTCTGACATCAAACCCACACATAACCTTTTCATTGGGTGTATTCTCAAAAAGCCCGTGCATTTAGGGCCATGCACGTGTATCCCAGTATAGTGAACGCTCTAGGAATTCTGCCTTAAAATTCCATAGGAAGCGGCCCTCACTTCCACATTCACATAGGTGAGTCTATCAAGAGTACTCCTGTAGCTAGGTACTCCACTCCACATAGAGTATAGGCAATAGTCTCATCCTTTTAGGTCGGGTTACCATCACAGGTGACTCATCAATCTATAGGCAATAGTCTCATCCTTTTGGATGTATTTAGGACTTTCTCTCTAGCTAATCCTTTCGTCAAAGGATCTGCTAGATTATCATCAGTGCGTACATGATCCACTATAACAACTCCTTTAGAAAGTAATTCTCTAATTGTGTTGTGCTTACGAAGAATTTGTCTTCTTTTACCGTTGTAATAACGATTCTCAATTTTTGCAATAGCTGCGGTACTATCGCAGTGGATCAACACAGTTGGCAATGGTTTTTCCCACAAAGGGATCTCTGCTAACAAGCATCTCAACCAGCTTGCTTTTTCACTAGCAGTAGCTAGTGCTATCATTTCAGATTCCATAGTGGATTGAGCCAATATAGTTTGTTTCTTTGATTTCCACGACACAGCACCACCAGCTATATTGAATATATAGCCACTGGTTGCTTTGGAGTCATCTGATAGAGTGTTCCAATCAGCATCGTTGTATCCTTCAAGGACGGCAGGAAATCTTTGATAGTGTAATCTGAGACTCATGGTTCTTTTAAGATATCTCATGACTCTTTCAATAGCGTGCCAATGCTCTATACTAGGTCTGCTAGTAAACCTGCACAATAATCCAACGACATAGGCTATGTCGGGTCTAGTGCAATCAGTGGCATACCTGAGGCTGTCAATGACGCTTGCATATTCAGTTTGTCTCACACCTTCACCAGAGTTCTTGAAAAGTTTCACACTTGGATCATATGGTGTGCAAGCAGGTTTACAGTCAAAGTAATTATATTTCTTTAGGATCTTTTCAATGTAGTGAGATTGATCCAAAGAAATTCCATTTTCTGACCTAGTAATCTTAATTCCAAGGATTACACTTGCTTCTCCAAGGTCTTTCATATCAAAGATGTTACTTAACAATGATTTCACTTTATTTACAGCATGAATGTTTGATCCAAATATGAGTAAGTCGTCTACATAGAGACATATGATAGTGCAAATGTTATTTTCATATTTATAATATATGCATTTGTCACTTTCATTCACTTTGAACTCATTCGTCATGATTAAAATATCAAATTTTTCATGCCATTGTTTTGGAGCTTGTTTAAGACCATACAGAGATTTATCTAATTTACAGACCTTGTTTTCTTGTCCATGAATTACAAAACCTTCAGGCTGCTCCATATAAATTTCTTCTTCCAAGTCACCATTTAAAAATGTTGTTTTAACATCCATCTGGTGTATCACCAGGTTATGTATTGCCGCAAGTGATATTAGCACCCTAATGGATGTTAGCCTAGTGACTGGTGAAAAAGTGTCGAAGAAATCTATATTTTCTCTTTGTCTAAAACCTTTGGCTACAAGGCGTGCCTTGTATTTATCAATAGATCCATCGGGTTTTAGTTTCTTTTTCAAAATCCATTTACAACCTATAGGTTTGCAACCAGGAGGCAAGTCTACTAAATGCCAGGTATTGTTAGACTCTAGAGAATCCATTTCATCATTTATAGCTTCTTGCCATAAATCTGCATCCAAAGATGACATAACTTCTTTAAGATTAACAGGATCCTCTTCTAGATTATATGCCATATACTCTGGTCCATAATCTTTAGCAACTCTTACTCTCTTACTCCTTCGAGGTTCTGTTTCGTCTTGTTTGTTGCTTTCAGTGCTTCTTATCATCAGGACTTGACTGGGTTCGCTGCCCCCACTATTTCTCGATTTAAAAGGGAATTTATTTTCGTAGAAGTCAACATCGTTTGACTCTATGATCACCTTCGCATTTAGGTCATAAAACCTATACGCTTTACTGTTCACAGCATATCCTATGAATACGCATTCATATGCTCTACTTGCGAGTTTAATTCGCTTGGGATCGGGGATTCTGACATAGGCCAGACTACCCCATGTTCGAAGATAAGACAAGTTGGGCTGTCTTTTCTTCATTATCTTATAAGTAGAAGTCAACATCGTTTGACTCTATGATCACCTTCGCATTTAGGTCATAAAACCTATACGCTTTACTGTTCACAGCATATCCTATGAATACACATTCATATGCTCTACTTGCGAGTTTAATTCGCTTGGGATCGGGGATTCTGACATAAGCCAGACAACCCCATGTTCGAAGATAAGACAAGTTGAGCTGTCTTTTCTTCATTATCTCATAAAGAGATGTTTTGCTTTTAGATTTTGGAACTCTATTCAAAGCATAGCAAACAGTCAAAATAATTTCCCCCTACCAGTGAGATGCAGCACCAGAATTAAGCATTATAGCAACAACTAATTCAGTAAGAGTCATATTCTTTCTTTCAGCTTTACCATTCATTTCAGGTGAATATGGTGCAGTAGTTTCATGTATAATTCCATGGGTTTTGTAAAATTCATTAAACAAACTAGAATCATGCTCTGTTCCTCTATCACTACGAAACTTCTTAATCTTTTTATTAAATTGATTTTCAATTTCATTCACAAAGATTTTAAACATGTCAAGCGCTTCACTTTTATTTTTCATCAGATATACAAAAGTAAAATCAGAGCAATCGTCAATAAAAGTTATGAAATAACGTTTTCCATTTCTAGTCAATGTTCCATCAAGTTCACATATATCAGAATGTATTAATTCTAGGGGTCCAGATTCTCTAATTACTGATTTATGTGATTTCTTTGTTATTTTAGCTTGACTACAAAAATCACATTTTTCGAAATCTTTTGGGGATAACTTTGGAATTAAACCTAAATTACTTAAATTTGAAATCACATTTTTGTTCATATGACAAAGTCTAGCATGCCAAATATTAAAATCACACAACATGTAAGCATAAGGAGATATTTTATTCAATTCAACACTTAATTTAAACATGCCATCAGTGGCGTACCCTTTCCCTACAAAAATACCATTTTTAGAAATGGTGTATAAATATACCCCTATAGATTGAGTAAACCCTGCCTTATTGAGAAGAAAACCAGAAACCATATTCTTCCTTATTTCTGGAGTGTGCATGACATCCTTCAGAATTAAGGTTTTTCCAGATGTGAATGTTAGTTCCACATCTCCTATACCAGCAACATTAGTGGTGTAGGAATCTCCATTAAGAATATTGCTGTCGGAACTGTAGTAATCATACTTCAGAATTATTGCTGTCGGAACTGTAGTAATCATACTTCAGAATTAGTTCCACATCCTTCAGAATTATTGCTGTCGGAACTGTAGTAATCATACAAATCATCAGCAAGTCCATTAAGAATATAATTCTTACATAAGTAATCATTATGTTCCCATCAGGTTAATTCAGCAGCTATCTTATCCTTTTCTGTTTGTTCAGCTTTTTCTGGAACAATAGGTTTATCATCCTTCAGAACGTTGGCAAGGTTTTTTGTGGTTAGAAAAAATAACATCTTTTGTTGCAAACGTTTGAAGTGACTGCCCTCAAACCGAAACGGTTTGTTGAAGTCAGAAACAGAAGAACCTGTCCCAGTAATTTCGTCGGTAGACATGGCAGTTCAAAAACGTCTTAAAATTGTTGTTTCAAAAATTTACGTTTAAAAATAACAATGCCACCGATAAAAATTACTGGGTTGAGTCGCGGACTAGGTCGCTCTCTTTAAGACGTTTCGAGGCACTGCCCAAATTGTGCAAGACAGACTATCAACCACGAAGTCCCCAAGATAAAACAACCCAGATACTCTATAACAGATTTCTACTGCACTGTAGAAGATCTAGAATTACACCCTCTGTATGGCAGTCGAATGACTGACACTCGTAATATAGCACGAAGGCTACTCAAGAAAATAGAAGAAGAAGAAGAAGAAGAGCTTTTGGTGTGCTTTTCCAACTGAGGTGAACTCTGTATTTATAGAGGAGTTCAGCAACTGGATCTGAGCATTCTGAGGGATCCATTAAGCACGAGGTCCATCAGCTGACCACAAGAAGTGCGCTAAAAAATAGGAAAACGTGTTTAACCATGACTTCTTGACCGGGCAACAAGTGACACGTGGGGAAGACCAGGCAATTAGGGTTTTGACCGGGCAAAACAAAAGATTAGTCTGTTCAGGGCTTTGACTGGATCAGATTATTGATGTTTGACTCGGTGTAGGGCAATCACGTAATTAATGCAGGGCAATCCCGTAATTAATGCACTATCTTGTGAAGGAAGCAAACACATAATTAATTAAAATAAATAATTAATTTTCATATGTTTAAAAATAATTAAACCAAACCAAACCGGGCCGAGCCAGCCGGACGGACGAACGAACGGCGGTGTGCGCGCGCGTGTGGTGGTCCATTTGCTTGCGTTCTCCCTCCTTCACAAAATTGTGGTGCCCCTTGGGGCCCAACCCAAGTGTCATACCTACACCTTATAAATGCTCTTAAAGTGTGTATTCCTTCCTATGTGGGACTTCACATTTTTCAATTCACAACATTTAATTCAATCATCAATATCATTTATTGTCCATCATTTCCAACAGTAAAACTGTCGAAAATTAATTATGAGACGTTAGATGCGTACGATGGTTTAGGCTTTAGGACATAATGGTTGGTGGTGTTCTTGGGGTGAATATGTCTTACAATAAACCTCAATACGATGAGGAAATACTCCCAAACACGAAAGTGCAAACATTTTATTGTTTGTTAAAAGAAATAAATAAATTGTTGTTTGAAGGATCTTTTGACGAGAAAGCGCAAGTGAAATTGGCATGTTTCAAATTAGTGCTTAGAGTTCTTTTCGAAAATGATGTTGGATGGAATTCTTGTAAAAGAAAATCTTCTAAGAAGTTATTATAATGTTAAGAGGTTGGTGTCGAAGTTTGGATTAGAAGTTAAAAAATTGATTGTTGTATTAAAGGGTGCATGCTTTTTACTACAACGCATTCGGTACAATTGATGACGCGCTAGAGGAGTATATATTTTGTAATGCACCAATATAACGTGTTCACAATAATATCATTGATCATAAGCATAAACAAATCTATGCAATATAATAAAGCAAACATGATACTTTGACAACTTCGACAGGTGTAAGTTAAATAGAGTGAAGTTTCTATTAATAGAAATAACCACCTCATTGTGCATAATTTTTTTAAAGAAAAAAATAAAACTTAAATTACATCACGATTTGACATGATGCATATTTCAAATTAATTTAATTAAAAAATTTATTTTATTTTACGAAATGTTTTAGTGCCACTTTTCTTCTTAATTAGGTGTCCTCTGTTAACCGTCTCTCTTCAATAATGACTCATTTTCGACACATCGCTTATAAATATCATTCATATTATCTCATCTATACACAATTTTTTATCTTTCTCTGATGTCTGCAAAAAAACAAGATTTTGATTCTTCAATTTCTCCAAAAAAATTAGTCATGAAATTTGGTTGTTAGAGTTGTGCCACTGTAGTTTCGGTCTGATCTGAATGTTGAACATAAATTTTATACGATGGAAATAATATTGATGGATTACAAGATTTAATTATTTCTTTTATAAATTCAAAGCAACAGTGCGAAATTTATGTTCGATTGTTCAAAGCAACAGTGCGAATAATTATTCAAAGCAGATTTAATTATTTCTTATTGAATTGGTGTCCGATTGTTCAAAGCAACAGTGCGAATAAATTCAAACAAACTTATTTATTACATTATTAATTTAACAAATTTATGTTTCATATTTTTAGGGTGATAAAATTCAAGCAACAGTGCGAAAAGCTCTTATTTCTCGATTTGAGACTAAAATTCGTGGAGATGTGTACAACTATCGTTCTCTTGGTGTTGCGTCTAACTCTGTAGCATATAGAACAATCGGACACCAATTCAAATTGAATTTGCAAAATGGTACAATGATTCGAGACTTAGAAATCAATTTGGGTACAACCTCTTCGTACTCATTCATTTCATTCCCATTAATTCGAAATATTACATGAATTACTTGATTGGTAAATTTATTCCAATCCGTCATTTTTATTTTACTTAAATTACATGAATTGAGTTAGAGTGAGATGAGTGAAACTTTTTATTTTATATCAATTTTTTTAGTATTTAATAACTTTCTCTATTAATTATTAACTAATTTTATTTTCTTTATGTAGTATAAGGATTGAATGTGCACTGTTTGGATCCTAGGTTGATAAACTGAATGCATATTTGCAATCTAGTTATAATCTAAATGTTGTTGTACTTGCTCAGTTTCTAAAAGTGAAGATGTTTAATGGTAAAAGCCAACTACAAAATGCAATGAATTGTACTAAGCTTTAATTCAACTCTGAAATTCTTGAGTCAATTTCTTTCAAACTCAAGTAAGGTTAAATATAAACTAGAAGTACTACCAACTAACTTATTCAATTTTTTTTTTAATTTTTTTTATTGAAATACTCACTTTATACTATGAATTAACATATCCATTGCTTTTACAGAACATGACCAATTTGAAACACTATGAAGAGAGGGCAATACTTGCTTCGACTCATGATACTGTAGATATCGTTAATGATTATATTTTATCATTAATTCCTGGTGAGGAAAAGGAATATATTATTTCAGACTCAACTATCATTTCTGATGAAAACTGTGAGGTGTATGGACATTGGTTCACACCTGAATTTTTGAATGACATGAAATGTTCAGGAATTCCAAATCACCGATTAAGATTAAAGATTGGTGTTCCAGTCATGTTTTTGAGGAACATTGATCAAGCTTATGGACTATGTAATGGAACAAGATTGCTCATAAATGAATTGTGTACAAATATTATCGGAACAACTGTGATCATGGGAAAAAAATATCGGTGATAAGATTTATATAACAAGTACGAATTTGGTTCCATTTCATCCAATTTTCTCATTTAAATTCCAGAAAAGACAATTTCCATTGTCATTGTGTTTTGCAATGACCATAAATAAGAGTCAAGGTTAATCTCTTTGACATGTATTTACTCATAGTCAGTTTTATGTGGCTATTTCACGAGTAAAGTGTATGGAAGGATTGAAGATTGTTATTTTAGAAGAAGAAGGAAAATCATGTACTGACACAAAAGATGTTGTGTACAATGAAATTTTCAATAATTTGTCAACATGTAGACGACATTTTTTTTACGGTTTAGATTTATATATTGTAAGTTTTTTTTTTTTTGTATAGAATTGAATTGATGATAAAATTCAAATTATGTCTTTAATGTCAATGCCAATAGAATCATGTCTTGAATGTCAATGCTAATTCAAATTGTTATATTATATAAATTAATATAACAATATATTTATCAAAATAGTAATTTGTATTTGTGCGACGCACGTGTTACATACTAGTTCCAATTAAGTTACTGTTTTACCCATAAATAATATAAAGATTGCAGAGAATGTTTGCATCAATACAGATTGTCAAACAATTGACGTAGCATTATAGCAATAAATCGAATTAGGGTGTGTTCCTCATAAGTGATTATATTAAATTTCACTATCAAATACAACATCCTCTTCATTCTTTCATTCATCATATTTTTTAGTCTTTCTTAATGCACTATCTTCTTCTACGACTATCTTCTATAATATCTTCAACATTTCACCATTCTAATCACTATTTTAAAAATATCTCTTATGTTCTTTCGTATATCTTTTCATCATTCTTTTAATTTATTATTTTGTCATACCCTAGTTCTTTCATTTCTACATCTTCTTTATCTTTTCTTCTTTTAATTGCTCATTCTTTTCTTCCAAAATTTCATCTCTCAAGATCCATCAACGCTTGTAATAAAGCTTGTACAACAACCATTTCTTCTTAAGCACTAAAAAAACCTGACATCTTGAACCCTTTTAAAAATATGTCTGGACTCCTATCTCCAGGAATGAAAACATTATTCCAAACTTGCAAGATAGGTCACTCTGGAGTAATCTCAACTCTAGAACCAAAAAAGAAACCTCATTTCTAACCTATGATGTGCAAACGATTGATATCCCCTCAATCGTTAATGTTTAGAACAATCACCTTTGAACTTGAATTTGAAAAAAAAAAAAATTTAACTAAATTATAATCTTGCATGTATGAATGATGATGAAAAAATAAAAGTGATCTTCTAAATGATGGTTCAAATCAGTATTTAAATAACTTGAGTTGGTTGGTTAAATTAAAATGTATCCTTCTTGCAATAACGTATTTGTACAATGTCTCGTGGGAATCTATTTACAGGGTGATAAGTTGTCACACATTGGTCAAAATATTTAAAAGAAATGAATGTAGTAATCGGAGATAATTTAATCTTCCTCTAATACAAAAATAACAAGAAATAAGAACGTTAAAACTAGAACTCTTGGAACTAAGTTGATTTTACATTTAGAGTTTTGATGTTAACAAAAGTATTTTATGAGAATAAAATATTTGACTTCAAATAATATGAAAGAAGATTCATGTTTTTGAAAGAAAAAAAATCTAAAATAAGATTTGATTTCAAATTAAAAATAATGAAAATTTAAATTAAGATTTAATTCAAATTTATAATTGAAGAAAATCTAAAATAAGATTTAGTTCAAATTTTTAATTGAAGAAAATCTTAAATAAGATATGGTTCAAAATTAAAATTGAAGAATAACTTAATAACAATATTTGTTATCCAAAAAAGATAAGATTTTGTTTTTTCTTTGATTCATCATTCATATGATTTTGTTTCTTTTTCCTCTACGATTTGATTTTAACAATTATATTTTGATTTAATTTATCAAAGAGAAATATTCCGAATAAAAAAAAGATTTTTGTATAAATAAAAAAAAATTAGTTAAACTTATCTTTATTATAGATCTCTATATCTTATTTATGAAATAGTTAGTTAATAAAAAATTGTGATATTTTTATACAATTGTTTCATATAATTAATTTCATTATATATAAATCAATAAAATTAAATTAAACGTACTAATCAAATAAATGAGTTTAAGTGTTTAATGTATTTCGGTTGAGAACTCCAATTTGACATTGTTTAAAGACGAATAGTTGGCTCAAACAATTATTTGTCAAACTTTACCTATCTATTAACTGCACTCTAGATTACTAAAACACCGTTTCCCTTTAAATTAGAGAAAAATAAATATAGAAATTTAATGTCTCGATCAACAAAGTTTTGCACGTATGTTATAAAATGTAATTTTGTTTTTGTTTTAATAGAATATCGTTTTATAAAGTTAGTAGTGAAAGTTATGATTAATTTTTATGTCGGTATTTATGAGATACATAATGATATAAATAATACATCTAAATAAAATAATTATAGAAAAAGTACTTTTTTCATACAATAGTTTAGATACAATTTAAATTTTCAATTTCCTAAATTGAAATTTCTAATCCAAATAGAATGCCCGCATGCTTTTTGATTTCATTCATGCTAGGGAAATATAGTTCTACCATCCTTTGAAATGTTTGTCTAGTCAACAAACTATCTGATCCAGCTTGATGAGACTTTCCGATAGTCCGACTTAGCTTTAGAGTACTTGCTACTTGCTCGAGTCCACCGTACAATCCATTGCAATACCGTATCATATGTTTGATATCATAAATTTTGTTTCCAAAATAAAACTTTAAAACATTAAAAAAATCCTCCAATTTGTTGGGTAAATTACGTCGAGTCAAAATCTTCACCAAATACCCGAAATCGTAAGAACTATGGAATGTCACCCAAACAACTTTTTCATTAAACAGTAATCCGGACCTCAATAACATTTCACCAAAATAGAATGAATTGACGCCGTGAAAAACATTTCGTTCAAAATCAATCCCTTGACGGCGTAGCAGATTAATAGAATTTGAATTGTGAAGATCACGTTCAATATCAAAGTCACAAAAATTAAATTCCCATATATAACGATTATTGGTACCGAAAAGAGGTAGGTTACCTTTATGGTCTGATAAAGTGAGACCAACCTGGATAAGTTTCAAAGAATCAACGTTAGCCTTCAAATATTTGTAGTTATCGGCAGGTTCAAGTTTATGGTGGTGGCGGTGTGATTTGTTGTTGTACATATTGGGTGAATCAACAACTCCAGGAAACTCCGTATCCATTGAGACGAAAGGATAGTCACGAACAACTTGATGAATTAGATCAAATTCATACTCTACGTTGTATGCCCAAACTTTCCTTATCAAAATTGGGTTTGGATCATGTTCTTCCATATTTGGTTTACACATTATGAAAATCTTGTACGGTGAGAAGAGATTAAATTGTTTGATGAAATGAGGAGAGGTTATGATCTAGCATAAGTTTGAATTTATTGTTGAAGAAATCATAATTTGGTAGTTCGGTGAGAAAAAATAAAAAGGAACCGTTAACAATGTTTTGGTTCGGGAAGTAATATTTGATTTAATTTATCATACTTTAAAAAAAGATAAGATTTTGTTTTTTATTTGATTCATTCATTCATATGATTTGGTTTGCTTTTAGTCAACGATTTGATTTTACAAAGTAATATTTGATTTAATTTATCATACTTTAAAAAAATAAATATTTAGTATATAAAAAAAGATTTTGTATAAATAAATAAAAAAGATTTTATTAAATTTATCTATATTATAAATAACTATAACCTATTTATGAAATAGTTATTTAATAAAAAAATGTGACATTTTTAAACTATTATTTCACATAATTAATTTCATTACATTTAAAAAATATTAAATGCAAGCAATAGTGTTGACTAGGCTATGAGAGTTATATAACAAACTTTGTATGATTAGAACTAGAATTCTTCGGAAGTAAGTTGGTTTGGTATTTACAGTTTTGATATTAACAAAAATATTTTATTAGAATAAAAATATTTAACTTTAAATAATATGAGAGAAGACTCATGCTTTTGAAAAAAATCTAAGATAAGATTTGATTCTAATTTATAA
>JBBPBS010000214.1:172904-209474 GCA_037974835.1 Cicer judaicum | reverse complement strand
ATTTAATTCAAATTTTTAATTGAAAATAAATCTAAAATAAGATTTGATTCAAATTTATAATTGAAGAATAATTAAATAACAATATTTGTTATCCAAAAAAGATAAGATTTTGTTTTTTCTTTGATTCACTCATTCATATGATTTTGTTTGTTTTTCCTCAATGATTTGATTTTAACAATTGTATTATGATTTAATTTATCATAGATTTAATAGAGAAATATTTTGGTCATAAAAAAGATTTTTGTATACATAAAAAAAGTTTAGTTAAACTTATCTCTATTATAGATCTCTATATCTTATTTATGAAATAGTTAGTTAATAAACAATTGTTTTTTAAATATAATTAATCTCATTATATTTAAATCAATGAAATAAAATTACATACACCGACCAAATAAATGAGTTCAAATTTGACATTATTTAAAGACAAATAGTTGACTCAAACATTTATTTGTTAAACTTTACTTATCTATTAACCGCACTCTAGATTAGTAAAACATCATTTTCTTTTGAATTAGAGAAAAACAAATATAGAAATCTTCTTAAATATCTCGATCAACAAAGTTTTGCACGTATGTTATAAAGTATAATTTATTTTTTTAACAGAATATCGTTTTATGAAGTTAGCAGTGAAAGGCATGATTAATTTTTATGTCGGTATTTATGAAATACATAATAACAATGATACATCTAAATAAAATAATAATAAAAAAGATATTTTTTTATATAATAGTTTTGATGCAATTTAAATTTTTAATTTCCTAAACTGAAATTTCTAATCCAAACCGAATTCCCACGTGATTTTTTATTTCATTCATGCTATTGAAATATAGTTCTATCATCTTTTGAAATGTTTGTCTAGTCAACAAACTATTTGATCCAACTTGAAGAGACTTTCCGAGAGCCCGACTTAACTTTAAAGTACTTGCTACTTGTTCGAGCCCACTGTACAGTCCACTGCAATACTATATTATATGTTTGATATCATAAATTTTGTTTACAAAATAAAACTTTAAAATATTTAAAAAATTCTCCAATCAGTTGGATATATTATGTCTAAGTCAAAATTTTTACAAAATATCTAAAATGTAAGAATTATGGAATGTCACCCAAACAACTCATTCTTTATATGTGGTTTATAGCCATGAGGCATAAGTTTTCAAGTCGATTTTGATGGGGCTTTCACTTGAGGTGTCATCAACATCTTCCCAAGCTATATATGTTTTTTTTTTCTTCTATTGTCTTTTTGATTTTGTCTTTACTTTTTTTCATCTTATGATATTTCCGACATTTCAAAAGAGTTATTATTGTCACTATTACTTGTTTTTTGTGACTTGTTCTTAAACTTCACATTTTTAAATCATTTATATTCTTCTAAGGAAACTCATTTCTTCATCCCTTAAGTCTTCCTTTTTGACTCACTAGTGTCAGAACTATGATCTTTCTTTGTTTTTTGACCTTGAAGCAAACCAAGGCTATATATACTCTTTTTATTAATACTTTTTCACCTCTTTTACTTTTTTTCATGTGCAACTAAACAATTGATCTCTTGTTCATGTTTTGTCAAAAATTTCAAATAAAGTAGTTATGGTCATTGTTCTCAAATTCCTTTCTTCAACAATAGTCGTTGGTTATCTTTGCTCGCCACTACCTATTAAAACATGTCAATTCATGTGAAACAGTTCATTGTATAAGCATCTTAATTTTAATTAATTTATTTCATAAAAAATAAATAACATATTTTTATGATAAAAATTTTGGGTTGAATCGTCCCTCTAGCAGTACAAGAATACAGAGGTGGCTCTTGGGTGGCAGTGTGACACACAGATTCCTTACTGTTATGAAAAAGTAAAAGATTCCTTTGTTTTATTTTCTCAATCCAGCTATGCCAATGAGACAGAGACACAAACCCAACACAACAGTCTTTTTATTTGTTTGGACCATCTCCCTTCCATCTCATCTGCATTCAGAATTCTGTCTCTCTGCACCATTTTCTCTCTCTCTCTCTCCCCCTTCTTAATTATTTTCGAATCTTTCACTGCCACCCAATACAAATTAACTACTGCATCACATGTCGCACATACCCTTTTATTAGTACTTCACTTCTAATTCTAACACAAATTAATCATAATCATTTTCATAATGCTAACTTACAACCTCATCATGCAGCTTGCAATAAATGTTAGAGTTTTTTAAGATACATTTATAAATAAAATATTTATAGATGAATTATTTATTGATTTTTATATTTCAAAAAACTCAAAAAAAATATATTATTTCATTATTTGTAAAAATTATACTATATTTTTTTTATTTTATTATAAAAATTATTCAACTCTTTATTATGAGTAATCAAATTTTTTTAAAAAAAATTAAAATTTGTTTATATGTGAAATTGACACGTATTATTGAACTTGCCTATGATCTATATATACTGTATTCTAAAATATACTTTAAGTTTGAATGAGCTATTGTCATGTGTACTTCTATGTATAAATTGAAATTGCCAACTGCCAAGTGTCATTCTACATGTACTGAAAGCAAAAAAGAGTGGAGCTTTTTACTATCCCATTCTTACTAGATCAGAACAGATGTAATGATATTCATATTCCCAGTTTTTCATATTCGATAATAAATTAATAAAATTTATATATTGTAATGATTTTTATTTATATATTAATAGTTATTATGATAAAAATTTATTATGTGTTTTAAATTTAATAAAATTTTTATTTATTTTATTTTTATTAATTCACAATTACACCTTTTATTTTAAAATATAATAATTTGTTTTTTTATAATTATTTTTTAATTAAAAAATAACATAGTGACATGCATCACATAATGTAGCGTATGTTATGACAATATAAAATTATTAACACTATAAAATCACAATAAAATTTTTAAAATTTTAAATTTTAATTGTAATTTTTTTTATTTTTATAATTTAATTAAAAGCATATGAATAACTAATGAATTTAGATAGTTCTATATGAAAAAATTATATATCACATCATTTAAAATATGTTAAATCGTAATTTTTTTAATTCAAAACTATCGACTTTTAAAATAGATAAACCAATTCTTTGAATTGATAAAAATCGATAAACCAAAACTACAATTAAACTTACATTTTATTTAGAATTTAATATCTATGTGTATAAAAATAACTTATATATGCAACAAATCAAATAAGTATTTGTAGAGATATTTTAATAACTACCTTAAAAAAATGGCATCATAAAGTAAAAAAAGAATTATAAAAACAAGTACTCCCATCCATACATCAAACAATACTATGGATGAGTCTCATCATTAAAACGAAACAAATACTAAACACCTTCTAGGAAAGGTTGCAATAAGTACGTTAAATCATGTGCTCGAAGGACGACATGCACATGTAAAAAAAAATTATATGGTTGATATATAAAAAATAAATTATTTTATTTATTTATTAATGAATTAATATTTTTTGTGTTGATAAAATAGAAAAAAACTTTTATATAATTGCAACAATAATTTTATACATAAATAATGTTTATTTAAAAGATAATATGTATAACTATCTACTAATACCTATATATATTTAAAAATATATCAAATATCTATTAAACATATATAAATAAGATAGAAATATTATTTTTATGCAAAGTAATAAAATATTTCCATCCTGCACGGTTATCATTCTTAACTGCCCGGATCTGGTCCCATTTTATAGGGTATAGCCTATCAGATTCTCCCTTGAGGCGACCTATCAAAATGACAACCAACTATTCAATTTAATTCAATTCAATGGGTCATATGATACATTACAGACCAACTCAGTATACATTTAAGATGTCATTATAGCTGAGGTAGCTTGCATAGATTCAGTACAATGGTCAGCCAATTTAAGCAAGGATTCAAGGTTTCAAAATTTTGATCTAAAAATAGCATCTCAGACCGCATTTGAATCTAATTTCTACTTAATTAATAATATTAATATTTATCAATTAAATTAAAATTTAATATTTAATAATATAATTTTTCAAAATTTAATTATAAATATATAGCGTGAATATTAGTAATAAATATTTATAGAGTTCAATTGTTTAAAATAAGACTTATATTTGTTGGGATGTGTTTTAGTTAAAGATAGTAAAACTTGATTTTTATTTTTATAAAATTTGTATTATTTCTTTTTTATTTAAACCAGCAAAATATCATGCACGGATCGCTTGTTGTTTATATATTTTGGAGTAGTACGATATTCGATCAAGTATATTATGTAAGATACATTTTTGTTTAAATGTGTTTTTGAATATTTGATATATACCATTGTTTCATTCGATAATATTTCATTTTATATATGGCAACAAATATTTGACATGTTTGCCATGTGCTTGGATCAACAACACATTTATCTATACTAAATTAGAAATAGAGAAGAATTATACAAAAAATGAATTAAAATATAATTTTGACTAATTAATAATATTATGATAAAAAAATGAAAAAAATAATAATAATAAATACAACTATTCATTAAGAATTGGTTGGTTTCAAAATCATCCATTAAAGCAATAACAATAGAAAAACAATTATTGTTTATCAATATCACTACAAGAAAAACCCTATTTTGTGGTCAACTTTATAAATATTTTGTGGTCGAATAAAATCCTCACAAATTAGTGACCGAAAAAACCCTCACAAAGGCCAAAATTGAAATTGGTCTTTTTTTGTGGCTGAAAAAGCTCTCACAAATTTTTAAATATTTAACTTGATTTTGTGGCTGTCTAAGCCCTCACAAAATCACAACATTGTGATTTTGTGAGGGCTTAGGCAGCCACAAAATCCAGTTAAATATTTAAGGATTTTGTGAGGGCTTTTACAGCCACAAAAAATGAATTTTGTGAGGGCCAAATCCGTCACAAAGGAGTGACGTGACTAGGGAGTTTGTGGCAGCCTATGCCCTCACAAAAGATTGCGCACGTGGCGTTTGTGGCTACAAAGGCCGCCACAAATGCGCCTAAATCCAGCTGGATTTTGTGGCCGTTTAGGCCGTCACAAATGGCATTAAAGCTGGATTTTGTGGCTGCTTTGACCGCCACAAATGCCCAAGGTGACCCTATATATATTTTTCTCCCCTCTTCCTTCATTTTTTCACATCTAACTTCTCTCTAAAACTTCATTCTAACTAATCTCTCCTCCTTCTCTTTACACAAAACTACTCTTCTTCATTTAAATTTTGTAAGTATAAATTATAATTTATTTATAATTTACATTAATTTAAATTAATGTTTAATTATAATTATAAATTTATTATTAATAATTAAAATTTTAAATATTTTATTATTAATAATTTAAATATTTTTTTATTAATTTAAATATTTTATTCTTAATATTTTATTATTTAAATAAATCTTTAATTTAATTATTAATCTTTATTTTTAATTTAAATATTTTATTTTAAATTTTTAATTATATTAAGATTAGTTTATTATATATATATATATATTAAATTTAATTTATAATTATATTATATTTGAAATTTAATTTAATTATAATTTTAATTTTAATTTTAATATTATAATTATATTAAATATAATATTGTAATAAACTATTAATTTAGAATTCAAAATTAATTTATTAATTACGTTGGCATTTGTGGCGGCCAAAAGCCCTCACAAAGGTCCAATCAGCAATCCTTTGTGGCGGCCAAAAGCCCTCACAAAAGTCCAGTCAGCATTCCTTTGTGGCGGCCAAAAGTCCTCACAAACGTCCAATCAGGCAAATTCAATCTGTCCTTTGTGGCGACCTATGCCCTCACAAATGCATACTTTTGTGGCTGCAAAAGCCCTCACAACCTCTATTTTGTGGCTGCAAAAACCCTCACAAATGCCAACGTGTTTCAGCTCCTTTGTGACTGTTTTTTTTTCTTTGTAAGGGCTTTTTGCCCTCACAAAATTGATGAATTCTTGTAGTGTATAGTTTTTTTTATTAAATGTTCTCACTATTATATGTAGGTTTCTTGTTAAGATTTTATGAATATAAATTTTAATTTTATCAACAATCACACATTTTCTTGTTATATCAATATCAATAAATTCTAATTAGTATATCAATGTCAATAAATTATAATTAATATATTAATATCAATAACTTTTTTATATATGATTTATTTTGTTATGTGTATATTAACTCAATTATATTTAAATAAAAAATATTTAAAAAAAATAAAAATAATTGAATTAAAATATATTTTTTTAATTAATATTGTCCAGTGTATACCAACAAAACTATATTAAATTAAAAATATAAAAGAATTATAAGAAAATTAAATTAATACATAGTTTTGATTAATTAACAATATAATCGTGAACCTTCTAAAAGATTACCTTACCACTATTACTTGTTAAGTGAGTCTTCTGAAAATCCTTCTAATTTTTAAGTGAATCTTCTATTAATTTAATCATCAAGTTATTGATTTAAATTATTAATTATTTATTATAATTTAAGATGGTTATTTTTATGTTATTAGTTTACAAATAAATAGTTTTTAGTGATATATATTTAATTTTTATTGTGATAAATCTTTTTAAAAAGTAGTTCTAAATGAGCCTACTATTAATATAATTTTTAAGTTAATAAAGTAATTTTCAAGATTAAAATTTGAATTGTTAAATTTTTATCATAATTTAAGATATTAATTTTTATGTTATTAATACATAAATGGACATTATTTTTAAGAATGTATATAAATAATTTTTATTTTGATAAGTCATTTTACATTTTTTGACAATGCATAACTAGTTTTTATTTCAAAAAATCTTGAAAAAAATTTATGAATCTATATTTACTCTAAAATCTGAATCTATATTTATTTTTCTACATCGTTGTTCTTACTTTTTATTCCTCAATTTTTTCTAAAAATAAAAAAATAAAAAAAATGGATTTAATTGCAGTTTTAGTCCACATATTTTTACTGATTTATGAAATTGATCTCCCTATTTTAAAAGTCGACAATTATGGTCCATTCGGGATGCCAATGCTTGACCTCTAGCCTTCTTTCCACTTCTTTCACTTATTCAAAATTCTCTTACTTCTATTGTTCCTTGCAGTTCTTCAAGACTCACAATTGAGATATATTTAGAGTTTTTAATGGCACACACAGTTGTGGCCTTGCAATCTTTTTTCTTGTTTGCTATAAGTCGTTTTTTGCAGCTATGTTGGATTTACTCCTAATTCATCATAACCTTTCTTTATAACCTCTGTAACAGCTTAATTGGTAATGGGAATTAATGGACGTTGGTACTTATCGCCTAGGTACTGGGTACGATTCTCACAAAAGCCTTTTTTGTAACATCTCGACCCTTATTGTTATCGGTATTGTTAATCAATACCAATTGAGTTGTAGTGGGAATGAGTGGATGTGTGTACGTATCTCTTGGGTATTGGGTTAGATTTTCATGGAAAACAAAAACTCATTATTTTCTATGGAGAGGAAAAGGGTGAAAAGGTTGTGATTAATAGTACCGATAAAGGTTAGGATCAGGTTGTTAATACCTCAAAGACTTCTTGAAATCCAAATAATGCTCAAATCTAAATTTTCCATCTATCCCAATCTTTTCCATTAAAGTTTGGTATATATGCTGCAAAGTTCCCTTTGTTTCTATTGGAATTCATCTTCACTTCACTCGTGTTTGTTTCTAGATTAGATCAAACCAATGGCTATGGATACCAATTTGTTAGCTTATTATTTGCACTCAAAGTAGTTTGTAAAAATACACAATAGAATGATGAAAAAAGGCTTGTTTATTTCATAACTTGTAAGCTTATTTATACATGAATCATTCTTAACCAATTGGCATATAGGCTAACCAACTACCTAACTGATAGGCTATTGATATAATCATGTTTGTCATGAATAACTTTAAGGATTGTTCTAGGTTGGAAACTTACAAATTGTAGTTAAAATCACATTTTGCTAGATAATGCGATAACCGAAGCTACAAAACTCCAAATCAGGCGATTCCTTAAACGAGATAAAAGATGATGTTCTGAAATTCAAGTTAGCCAGTTGAATCATTGAAAACAAGTATGTAGAAATCGAGATATGATCGAATATTACTGAACATGAAAATTGGTAGAATTTGTGTATTCGGTTTTAATGTAAAGGAAACTCAAAATTATTATTCAACAAACAAACCAAGAACAAAATGCCTCCACAATATAAAGATTGATAAGACAAAAGAATGCCACAAGAATTAACAACCTTGATAAGTTCAAAGTGAATTATTTCAAGAAATCTAGATGGCAAAGCCTCATAAAATAGCAATATGTTTTGAAAACCCCTTTGCATCAGCTAGGGGTTTGCCTTTTATATAGGAACCACCTTACTAGTTCTCTAAATTTGGCTTAACTCAAGTTTTTACAATTAGACCTAAATATTCTTTCTAATTCAGTTTAGTACTTTAATTAAAACTAATATTAAAATTTGACAACAAATAGATGCAACCTTTATTCCTTAATTTCTTCCATTTGAATTAAGCAATTTACTATCTTGGACATCAATTTTTCATGAGTTGGACTTGCTTCAAATAAAGTGGCTATTGAGTTATTTAAGATATTATTTGCCTTATTTGATCTTGGTTATGCTTTTTATGTCCTCATCTTTATTTTATGAGGCTTTGCTCTCTAAAATTCTTGAAATAATTCACTTTGAACTTATCAAGGTTGTTAATCTTTTTGGCGTTTTGTTGGCTTATCAATCCCTAGATTGTGGCGCCATTATGTTATTGGTTCGTTTGCTGAATAATAATTTTGAGTTTCCTTTACATCAAACCCTAATACACAAATTCTATCCATTTTTGTGTTCAGTAACCTGCGATCATATCTCGAATTCTATATACTTATTTTCAATTATTCAACTGCCTAACTTGCATTTCAGAACGTCATCTTTTACCTTGTTTTGGAATCGTCTGATTCGAAGTTTCGTAGTTTCGGTTATCGTGTTCTTCAATAAAACTTGATTTTGACCGAAATCTATGAGTTTCCAACCTAGAACAATCCTTAAAGCGATTCATGACAAACATGATCATATCAGTTAGTTAGTTATAACATCTAATTGTTACATTACTTGAATGACAAGTCACCTAATATATAAAAGATCTCACTATAACATTTTCTTTAAACCTCTAAACATATTGGGTTAACTCTAGCGTTGCACTAAAGAGACACAATTCAGGAGTGTGACAAACAACATGTCAATTTTGTGTTTAAGGCTATGAAACTTCTTGGAAGTTGACACCTTGGCGTAGAGCTTCAACAATAGCTTTAAGATTTTAGGCTCTTCACAATACAAAAATAAGAAGAATTCAAGAGTAAGCTTTATGAGATAAATATGGAAGAAAGGTTTCATGCAAACAACATCTTCATATCTTGTTGCACACACTATGTCTCATTTAAGTTTTTAGGTATTTGATGACTCTTCATCATATACATATATTTTATTATATTTAGTTTTATTTATCTTTAATCATTAGTTAATTTAAGGAGTTATTTGATATATGTTGTTGATTTTAGTTCTTGAATTTAATGAAATGTTTGTATGCACACTATGTCTCCTTTTAAGTTTTTAGGTATTCCTTTTGGTGTGAACCTAAGGGCTGAAGGGGCAGACATCTATTATTGTGGGAGAGTGACATTCATTTATTTTATCCTTAGTATCATTCACATGTACTACATATCATTCTACAAAGCACTAAAGTAAAATTTTGGACTCTCTAAAAGCATTTAGCTATATTTTCGAAGAGCGGTTGTTTCGATAATTAAAATTAATGTGTTTAGATGGAATAATATTTGTATAGGATGGAAGAAAACGACCATGGAGTAAAATATTTGGAGGCTTTTAATTTAGTGTTACTAAACAAATGTAGGTGATGATGAAATTTGTATTAGTTGCAAAAATGCTCTATTGTGGAGAGATGTGTTATGGTTGTAGGTTAGTTGACAATGTTTGTTGGTTTGCTATTAATTTATCTTATAAATATAGAAATGATAAATTTGTAAAATGTTAGAATGATCATTGGTTAGAGATTGAACGTTTGAAGGTTATTTTCCCCACACATTATTTGTCCTCTCCTCTAATAAAGGGGGCTTTGTGGCAGATATGGGGGTGTATAAAGCAACCTCTAAGATTTTTTGTCAACGACCTTTATTAAATAATAACTTGCTCATGTTTCTAATTTGGGGCTTTTGGTCGATATGTTTGGATGATGGTGTTGCCTTTTGTTTGGTTTATGCCCAGTTTTTAGTGAAATCCGCAAAACAATGTTTAACTTGACAAAAAATGGTTTATAAATTGTCTGCCTTGTTTTCCAAAAAAAAGTTTAGGGTCAAATATGATGCATTAAAGTATTTTTTTTATTTTTGCTTTTTAAAAATAATATTTTCTAAGACTTTTTATTTTTGTTGAAAATCTATATTTATGTATCCAAGAAAATCAGATAAGAGAGAAATTAGAGAAAAGAGAGAAGAGAAATTCTTTGTAGACTTAAATATTTAAAATAAACTGTATAAATTAGGATCATTTTGATTAAATACCACAAAAACTATTTATATCCAAAAAAAGTCTTGAGAAAATCTAATAACACATTGTATTATATACATGTATTCAACATCGACTTATAATATGTTATTTTTCATTTACTTTTTCTATTAATTTGCATAATATAATAATTATTAATTAAATTAAATAGTCCACATCCCTAATCTAAGGTTTTCAATATACCACTGCAGAGAACAGCATTACAAGATAAATAAAATAAAATGAGAGATTTATGAACAATATTATTTATTGATTGAACAAAAAATTACAAATAATTATGAAACAAAACGGAGCTAGCTAGGTAGCCATATATATTACGAAGACCTATATCAATGTAGATACATAATTGGAAGTGAAGAGAGAAACTGTATATAGGATGAATAACTCTTAATATCTATTAACAAACTCAACTAACTATAAAAAATACATAACTAACTTAGTGTAACTACCAAATGATAAAGAGAAATTGTTATCAAACTAACTACTTATCTTTTACCCCCTCAAGCTAAAATATTTTATTAACTTTGAACTAGGAAAAAGTCAAGAAAAAAATATTAAAAAATATGGAAATTTATAGATGAAAGAATATGAATGTTGCTCTTAACTATCCATATTATGAATAGAAGTTAATATGTCAATTAGGCTAAAAAAAAACAAATTTTGTCCATCCATCCATTATCTTAATGGATAAAAGCTAAATGTCAATGAGGTTAAAAATAATGAATTTTACTTGATTATCTCTAGTATGAAGGTGCAAACACGAAAAATGGGGATAAATTGTGTTTGCCAAAGTTGATAACTTTTTTATAATTTATAAATAAATAAATAAACTAGTTTGATTTTAGTGACTTACTTGAAGTAGAAGCAATCGAATTCATAGAAAGCAAGTAATGAAAGCATAAATAATTTGACATGTATATTTATCCTTGTTCACCATTAACTTACCTACATTCAGTCCCCTCATTCAAAAGGTTTTAATCTACTAATTCAAATACCTTGAATTACCTAGCACCTAACCCTCCAAGTCAATCTTCCCAAATAGTCTGACAACCCCAAACTTTTGAGAAACTAACCACCTTGACCCTACAAGTGAAGTATTCTCCTAACAATCTGACAATCCCAGATTGAAGAAGGAAATAAACCACTATCGGGTTGGATACAAAAGATTGGAACTTGAGTAGTTGCTTATAAAAAGCTAATGATAATAATAACTCTTACACTCTAAGAAAAGAACACTTTGAAAATACTTCTAACTCGAACAAGTGTTTCTCTCTTTGAACTCTAAGGCTACTCTTTTCTGCTTTTTGATTATTCTCTTCTTCAACCTTGAGAGTCTATTTATAGTTAAAATTTGGGTTTCAATCCAGTCCTTGTTTAATTCTGAATTGTATTTTGTTCGAATTACTTTTGTAAATTCTTCTAATTGATTATGCTCCTTTTTTGTTTAGATTGAGATTGTAAATTCTTCAGATTGATTTTATTCGTATTTTGTTCATATTGCGTTTGTAAATTCTTCAAATATATTATGTTCATATTTTGCTGTAGATAAATTTTTATCAAATCTTCTACAAATCTTGATCATATCTTCTTTCATAATCTTTGAAGTCAAATATATTGTTCTAATAAAATACTTTTGTTATCATAAAAACTATATGTAAAAAATGAGTTTGGTTCCAACAATCTCCCTTTTTTTATGATGACAAGACTTGTATTTTTTATAACAACTTTTCTTTGTATTTCTTTGACTCTCCCTAAGTCTAAGTATCATATTCTCCCCCACTATATCGAATATATTTCTCCCCCTTTGTCATCAGATAAAAAGACTTGAAAGTGAAACTTTTTTTTTCTTTTTTTTCAAATCTATCTTCAGGTAGTGGTTTGGTGAATATGTCACCCCATTGATGTTTAGTGTCTACAAATTGGATGTTTAGTACCCTTTTTGAACAAAGTCTCTAATGAAGTGGTGTTTGATTTCTATGCGTTTAGCTCTAGGATGTAGGATAGGGTTTTTGGTTAAACAAATGGCAGAAGTGTTATCGCAATAGATGGAAATTTGGATTCTAGGATTTTTTAGTCTTCAAGTTGATGTTTCATCCAAAGTAGTTGAGAACTGCATTCGACTACTGAAATGTACTCAGCATATGTTGTTGATATTGCAATGGTGTTTTGTCTCTAACTTGACCAAGATATTAAGTTGTCATCTAAAAATGTATAGTTGTCACTATTGCTCTTTCTCTCAAGTTTATCTCTAGCATAATTAGAATCACAATATCCACTAAGTTTGTACTTAGGAGATTTCATGTAGAATAAGGTAAGGTTGGTATTTCCTTTTAGGTATATAAGGATTCTTTTAACAACAGTTAAATGTGATTCCTTAAAGTCAGCTTGAAATCTTGCACACACACATACACTAAACATGATGTCAGGTTTGGAAGCGGTAAGGTAAAGTAGGGATTCTATCATTCCTCTATAGGTTTTTTGGTCAAATTTTTCTCCTGAATCATCCTTTTCAAGTGAACAAATAGGGTGTATTGGTGTAGCCATAGGTTTGCAATCACTCATCTAAAAGTTCTTAAGAAGCTCTTTTGTATATTTAGTTTGATGAATGTATATACCTTTTTGACTCTGTTGAATTTGTATCCCTAAGAAGAACTTAAGTTCTTCCATCATACTCATTTGAAATTCAAGCTACATCAATTTAGAAAAATTGTTGACAAAGAGTACAATTAGTAGATCCAAAAATAATGTCATCAACATAAAGGTAGACTCAATTGATGAGATTAAGCCAAACAAATTGGTGTCGTTAAGTGATGATTTGGTCCTCAAATGATCACTTGCACTTCCAATGATTAGAGTTTCAGGATCAGATGACTAGTACTTCCATCCAGATCTTTCTTCTAACTTATCTTGACTACATTTCTAACTTGATCAGATTCACCCTTTGAAGATTTGTCGTATTCTTCTAATTTGCTTGTATCCTCTCATTTTTCATGTTCTTCTGGTTTGTATGCATCTGCTTCCTTTGGTTCCTATAAAAATTCACTATCATCATCTTGTTATGACTTTTTGAGGTCAAGCTTTTTGTCATCAAATTTAACATGTATGGATTCTTCCACAATATGAGTTTTCTTTTAAACAGTTTATAAGCCTTGGATCTTTCAAAGTATCCAATGAAGGTACACTTTTGCGATCTATAATCAAATTTACCAAGGTTATGCTTAGTGTTTAACATATAACAAGTACAATCAAATTGTTTAAAATAAGAGATCTTAGGTTTTTTACCTTTCCATAATTCATATGGTATTTTATTCAACATAGATCTAATATAGAGTCTATTTTGAATATAACATGCAGTATTAATTGCTTCAGCCCAATAATATTTTGCAGTATTCATATCATTTAACATGGTTCTGGCCATTTTTTAGAGTGATCTATTCTTTCTTTCTACAACTCCATTTTGTTAGGGTGTTCTAGGAGAGGAGAAGTTGTGAGAGATTCCATTCTCATCACAAAAACTTTCAAAGAACTTGTTTTCAAATTCTCCTCCACGATCACTTCTAATTGTTACAATCTTAAGACCATTTTCATTCATTATTTGTTTGCAAAATGTGATAAACACTTGTGGGGTTCATCCTTACTTCTTAAAAAAATTACCCATGTCCACCTAGTGTAATCATCTACTATAACTAAACCATATTTCTTTTCACTTAGAGAGACTACTTTCATTGGCTCAAAGAGATCTATATGTAAAAGCTCAAGGGGAATTGGGGTAGAGACTGAGTTCTTAGGGGTAAAGTAGTTTTTTATTTGCTTTCCCATTAGACAAGTTTCACACTTACTTTCAGTTTTATAGCAAAGCATAGATAGACCTCTAACAAGTTGAAGTTTACTCAGTTTTGAAATTAATCTAAGGTTTGCATGACCTAATCTTTTGTGTCAAATTAGTTTCTCATCATGTACTAACATAAGACACTTAACCTCTTGTTTCTCTAGACTAAACAAATTTATCTTATAAATATTGTTTTTTCTCTGATCTGTAAAGAGTACAGATTCATCATTCTGACTAATTGTCTTGCATGTTTTTTGATTGAATATAGTTTCATAATTATTATCACTTAACTGATTAATACTTAATAAATTATGATTAAGATCTTTAACAAACAAGATATATTTAATATAAGGGAAAGTACCATTACAAATTGTACCTTGACCAATGATTTGGCCTTTTTTGCTTTCTTCCAAAAGTCATTGTGCCTCCTTTGCTCAAAGTTAGTTCTTGGAACGTAGACTTTTATCCTGTGATATGTCATGGGCATCCACTCTCCATGTATCATGATTGGTGTTTTAACTTAATTGTTGAGGACATCTGCAACAAAGATAATTTTGTTCTTAGGTACCCAAATTTGATTGGGTCCTGGTTTGTTAATCATGAATGATTTCTTGTCTTTCCTTGTATTTTCAATTTTAAATTCAACACTTTGATTCTTTAAAGCGTTAACTTTTTCAGTTAGATTTGTATTTTCTTTCCTGATTGTTTTCAATTTTCAAGACAATTTGTGATTACTATTTAAAAATCATTTATAGCAGTAATTAAATGAGATCGAGTAAAGTCAGAAAGTACCTCAATTTCTTCATATGTTGATTCACTTCCAAAGTTAGAATTTGTGTTGGATCCAGAGACATAGTTGGTATGAGCCATCATAGTCAAATCTGTTTGTTCATCTTCAGAGGATTCCACATAATCATCCTATATATCCCTCAGAATCTTCTTCTTGGGTATGGAATCTTTCCTTTGGGTATTTCCCTTTCTCCATATTTGAACATTTTGACTTGATATGTTCAGGTTCATTGCATTCATAGAAGATGGTGTTTTTCTTGTCATATTTATCAACATTCCCTCTATTGGATTACATGGAATGTATTTGGGGAAATTTATTCTTTCTGTTGTGCCACATCTTTTGAATTTTTCTGGATAGGAAAGCAATATCCTCTTCCTATGAGTTCAAATTTTGATCATTTGAATCACTATTTTCTGATTCTGGTGTTGCCTTTAGAACCTTCTTCTTCTTGGATTTCAATGCCAAAGTCTTGTTCTTCTTCTTGGCTTCATCTTCTTCAAGCTCAATTTCATGTGATTTCTGAGAGCTAATTAATTCTTCTAGCTTTAAAGTATTCATATCCTTTGATTCCTGAATGGCAGTGATCTTAGGTCTCCACTTGCTTGTCTGACTCCTAATAATTTTCTTCACATGATGAACAATATTATAACTCTTCTCAAGTACCTATAATTCTAAGACCATGGTCTAGAATATGGAAAACATTGTTTCAATCTCTTCATCTTCTTCCATCTTGAACAACTCATACTTTTTTACTAGGAGACATGCCTTTGCTTCTTGAACTTTCTTCCTTCATAGGTCAAAATCAGACTTCCAAAAATACTCTTTGTTGCCTCTTTGTTGGTGCACTTGTCAAACTCCTTGAAGGTGATTGCATTTATCATGAATGTTTTGGACTTGTGATGCATCATGTACATCTTCTTCTGATCAACATTCATCTCATTTCTTGGAATTTCAATACCATCAGTATTCTTCGAAGCAATATAATCATCTTCCACCAAGTCCCAATGTTCAAGATCTTGTGAAATATAGAATCTTATGATCCGCTGTCGCACACGGGTCAAATACAATTGATAAAATGTAAATAGAGGTAATAACTCAAATTGTTTCATAAAGACTTCTGATATAATAATAATAATAATAATAATAATAATAATAATAATAATAATAACCGAATTGAAAATTGAAATTAAAAAGGGGTTTTTTAGAATTTTTTATTTAATAGATGAGCAAAAAGATTAATCCACTTATTCGAGTTTCAGACCTATCAAAGATTCTATCAATGAGTTTAATTTCTAATTTATGATTCTATTCTTATTTGACTATAGAATTGATCAAACAAACATAATCAATCCTATGTGAATTTGGTTTCTTTGAATGGATTAAGCATCACAATCATCAAAATATTACAATTAACGATCAAGCATCGCAAAATTATAATTCAATTAAATTAAAAACCGAAACCAAATTCTATCAAATAAATTTAATCAATCCTATTGAAATTCAATTTAAGCAATCAAAATATCAATATAATCAAATAAACAAGAATAGAATCATGAATAGAAATTGACAGTGTAACCTGAATCTAAGGTGTTGATGAAACTACGAACTCATAGATTAATCTTATAAAATTAGTTTTTTATGAAATTAAAATAACACTATATATTTCTTGTAGCAATTTGAATCCTAATTTTTCCGTCCTTAGAAAAGAAACAAAACTGCCAATATATAGTACTTGATATTGGACTTCAGGGTTTAGGGTTTAAAAACAAGTGGCCCACTAATTAAAATTATTACAAAAATTCATATTACAAAATTTGCAATTTCGGCCCAGTAAAGTTTGGAATTGGTCTTTCCTTCCAATACAGAAGTTGTAGCTCAAATTTTTATCTTTCCAACGCCTGCTCATATGTGTCAATCCGATATCCAGAGCTCAAGTTATAACCTACACAGCGAGAAAGAGTCAAAATGTAAATAATAAAATTAAAATACAAATAATAAAATTATAATTTAAATTCGACCTAAAGTTTAAAAACAAGCTAAAAATATTAATTTAAGCTATAAAGAGCTTTTAAAATACCAAACTAAAAACCTAAAAACATGTGCCCAAATGCTATGATCAACTTCTCAGCATGTTTATCCAATACTCAAAATGTTCTCCATCAAACAGAGATAGTCTGTTGATATTTCCTCCAACAGCTTCTTCACGGAATCCAGACATATTGAAGGTGCTCAATCACTATAAAGTGCTAAGTCTAGAGATCGAGCTCTGATACCAATTGAAGGTAAAAACACGAGAAGAGGGAGTTGAATTGTGTTTGCCAAAGTTGATAACTTTTTGAGAATTTATAAATAAATAAACTAGTTTGGTTATGGTAACTTACTTGGAGTCGAAGTAATCGGATTAAGAAGCAACAAGCAATGAAAGTGTAAATAATTTGACACGTAAATTTATTCTGATTCACCACTAACTTGGCTATATCCAATCCCCTCATTCAGAAGGCTTTACTCCACTAATTCAAATACCTTGAATTACAGAGCATGTGACCCTCCAAATCAGTCTTTCCAAACAACCTATAACCCTAGACTTTTAAGAAACTAACCACCTTGACCCTATAAGTCAAGTCTTCTCCTAACAACTTGACAACTCCAAATTGAAAAAGGAACTAAACCACTATCAGATTGGATACAAAAGATTGGAACTTTAAGTGTTTGCTTCTAACAAAGTTGATAATAATAATAATAACATTCACACTCTAAAGAAAAACACGTAGAGAATATTTTTCATTCGATCAAGTGTTTTTGTCTTTGAACACTAAGACTACTCTTTTATATTTTTCGATGATTTTCCTCGTTAGCCTTGAGTATCTATTTATAGTTAAAATTTGGGATTCAACTTATTGCTTGTTTAATTCTGAATTGTATTTTGTTCAAATTGTGTTTGTAAATTCTTCAGATTGATTATGTTCCTATTTTGTTTAGATTGAGATTGCAAATTCTTCATATTTGATCCTATTCGTATTTTGTTCAGATTGTATTTGTAACTCTTCAGATTAATTTTGTTCATATTTTGTTGTATATAAATCTTGATTAAATGTTCTTCAAATCTTGACCATATCTTCTTCAAATTTTGACTATATCTTGTTTCATACTCGTTGAAGTCAAATATATTGTTCTCATAAAATAATTTTGTTATCATAAAAAACTATAAGTATAAAATCAACTTGGTCCCAACAGTTAAATCATGCAAAATAAAAAAATGCAGAAATTTATTACATCCTCATGCAACCAATCATATTTGAGACGATGAAGAATGCCATTTTGTACTAGTTGCTCAAAAACTTTATTTGGCGGTGTCATTGTAAAAAGATATTCAAAACATCATATAAACAACTTCGCTCAAAAATATCAGTGAAACCACGGTGAAAGAAAGAACAAAAATCAGTTATGTTGGTCTTAGTTATGCAACGAACTTGCTCTAACTTCGTTCAAATTTTAGTATGTTATCTCTACCTTTGAATTTGACTTATTAATATAATTTATTCATATTTATACTTTCTTTCTCTTGTTCAATTCGATAAAATCTTTGATTTTGAAACGACGATTTTTGATACAAAATTTATATTTGTAAATTAAAATATTGACTTTTATGGTAGAATTGTTATTGTTGTTACTGATCATTTGAAGTTTAATAAATGGCTTTATGATGATGGATAATTTTAAAAATGGTATTCGATATTATTATTATTATTATTATTATTATTATTATTATTATTATTATTATTATTATTATTGGGTAAGAAATCATTTTTAGTTTAAAAGCAAAATAGTGATATGCAATTTATTTTTTTAGAAGTGTTCTTGATTTTCTTATGATATTCATATAGAAATCTATTTTAATTAGAGAAAATATTTATTTATGTCAAAAGTTAAGTTACATTCGGTGGAAATCGTTATAAAGGCTACATCATATTTTAATCAATAGAAATTGTTATTGGCTACAAACTCAATTTTTTATTTGGTTAAAATTTTATGTTGTAATAGTTTGATTGTTGAAGAAATTTTTAGAAACCTTATTGATGTTAAAAATAATAATTTTTCCATAATTAATAAATATGTTGAAATTTGTTATAATTATTTCTTTTAGAATATTAAAGTTATGATTTTTATGAGACAATTGTGTGGAGATTGTGTTGATTTATAAAATAATAATAATAACAACAACAACAACAACAACAACAATAATAATAATAATAATAATAATAATAATAATTTGGTTGTTTTAAGATAATTTGTTTAAATCTTAAACTAAACCCAAACTTTATTTGAGTAGAAGTTACTAGTTGTGAGGCAATTAAAAATTGAGTTAATTATTACTTATTTGAAGGTGTGAACCGAGTTGAACAAGAGTTTGTGCCGCATAATTTTAGAAACAACTTTGTAATGGTAAAGACATCACTCTATTCGTTTTTCTATTTGAATTATATATAATTTAATATGTATTGTGATGTTATGTATTATGTTCGTTTTTCTTCAAAATATGTGTGGTATATGAATTACATGTTTATGAGTTATATTCTAATATTAAGTAATTTGCGTATTTTGATTGGTAATGTGTGGTTATTCAAGGTGATTACTTTGTGTCTAAACTATTTTGGTTTATGACAAGATTGAACGGTTTTGAATGCTTTCGCACCCAGAGGAGTTTTCGGATGAATAAATGGAGCATTTCTTTTAATTTCTAAGATGGATAGTGGTGGACAACATTAGAGACTTTATTTCTGTTAGACTCTAGTTTATACCATTTGTTACTTTTCTAGTTTGGTATGTCATTTTTGAACCATAAAACTTGAAGATTTCTAATTAATTATCGATTGGTTGTTTAAATTTATACATGTGATTATGTAATTTTTTTGCACAGGAATTAAAATATTTTTATGAAAAAAAGATGAAATGCATTTTAAACATAGTATTTCGAGATAATGTCTCAAAAAATAGAATTTTACACATGCAGTGATAAAATTTCTTTATGATTGTACGATGTCAATATTATGGTTCAATTGACAAGTCCTCATCTAATAGTTGTACCACCATATGTAAATAAATAATCTTTTGTGAACTACCATTATGAGAAAGAAAAAAATAACTTGCATGTGCATAATCAATTCTAACTTGGATATATCTAAATAAAATCATTTTCAATATTGTACCTCTAGGTAACAAATATTTCCTTCACTTCATTTCCATTTTTTTTGCGTAGATGACAAACTATCTCTTGCTAATAGATTTATACTTCTTGAATCTTGATCTATTTGTTCAATTATCATCTTCTTAAAGTACAAAGGATCTTTGTCACATCTAGTAATCTTACAACTATCTAAGTGCACAAAGAATGTAATTGTTCATATAGAAACACTACATAATATTTTTTGCATAAGCTAATTGATGCAGAAAAACTATGTTCCTTAAATACTCAATTCTAATCACAAATAAATCTTTTATTCTTTTTAAGTATTTCATTTGAAACTAATTTTTTAAGCGATAAACTTTTTGAATCTCTTCAAGAAATCATATAATATTTGAGTCAGGAACATAAACAACGATTATATAAAATTCATTTTCATTTCATAAAAATATATGGGTAAGTGAGGTTATTTTTACATCTCTTTTAGAAAATATTCATTGAGAAGAATATACTACAAGCATGCATATTGTTTTAGCCCATAAAAAGACTTATTCAATTTGATTAAGTAGTCTTTTTAAAAGTTCAAATTGTACGCCTCAGAAAAATTTAATCTTTTAATAAGTCTTTTCTAACAACTGCTCTTTTGTTCAATAACAATTGTAATTTTTTTAACATTTTTAATCAACATATACTCGTTTCTTCAATCACAACTGTTGACAATCATTCAATATAGTATTGAAAGTATTTTTTCTACTTTTCTACTTCAAGAGTATATTGAAGAGACATAAATAGTTTTGACTTTTTTACTTTGTTTTAAATCGTACCAAGATCAAATAGGTCTTAGACTTACATTGCAGTCTAAATGCTTAGTTCTTCAAAAACTATTTCACAAATTTTCATAAATCATAAGCTCCATTAAATTATACATTGTGTCATCCTACAAGGAAGCTAAAATGTTCAAAAAATTAAGGTAAAAATTTAAATTCTTATTTCTTTAATAACTATACAAATAATTTTGTTAATATATGGTACTCAATTAGAAGATTTGGAGATATAGTTACTAGCAATATGTTTTGGGCAGTTAGTTTCAGTTAATCAGTTGTAACTACTTTTGTTTGTTGCTCCTAAATTGTAACCTACTAGTATATAAGCCAAAGCAAGCAATGTTGGTCACAACAGAATAATGCAAGTCGTAGTTATGCATAGGTAGAAGAAAACATGTAGCATAAGTGCAAAATTATGTGTGTTCATTTTAGCATTGCAAGTCTAAATTATGTTTCTGTTTTAATTGTTGAAACCAAGAACGTTCTTGGGGACCAATCTTCATTTTATTGAAGCCAAGAACATTCTTGGGTGAATTGAATACTGATAATTCTTCGTTTAACTGAAACCAATAACATTCGTGGGTGAAAAACTCATCAATCTCCGTTTTACTGAAATGAATAACATTCTTGGGTGAGTGATCGAACAATCTATGTTTCTTTTACTTTGATCTTAATTGAAATTTTAAAACAACTGGTATCAAGAGCACTGGCTATTCAATTCAAAGAAAAGATGACATCAATAAAGTACGTACTTGAAAAAATCCATGGGAAGAATGATTTTGGGTTATGGCGTCTCAAGATGAAAACTTTGTTGGTTTATCAAGGTTTGGCAGAAGCACTGGGAGGAGAGAAAGATATGTCATCCACACTAACAAAAAAAGAGAAGAACGATATCATGAACAAGGCTCACAATGTTTTAATCTTGAGTCTTGGGGACAAGGTTTTGAGGGAAGTGTCAAAGGAGACCTATGCAGCAGGTATTTGGCACAAGTTAAAATCTTTATATATGAAAAAATCATTAGCGAATTGTTTACACTTAAAATAAAAGATATATACTTGCAAGATGCAATTTGGGAGATCAATTGAAGATCGTATGGATAAGTTTATAAAACTGTGTTAGATCTTGAAAATATTGATGTGAAATTGGATAATGAGGATCAGGCCTCATTGTTGATAAATTCATTAGCAAGCTCTCTTGAAAATATGTGTGATACACTCCTTTGTGGTAGAGATTCTTTGTCATTAAAAGAAATGAAAGTTGCACTAATTTCAAAAGAATTAAAAAGGAAGTCATATGGGAAAAAAGAAACTAGTGGTGAGTGAAGGTGCAAACAAGAGAAAGGGGGTTGAATTATGTTTGCTAAAGTTGATGACTTTTTGCTAATTTGATGAAGGTTGGTTGATTTTTATGAATTACTTATATAAGAAGCAATCGTATTCAGAAACAGCAAACAACGAAAGCATAAATAATTTGACACATAGTTTTATCCTGGTTCGCCACTTGGCTACATCCATTCCCTTGATTTGGAAAGCTTTAATCCACTAATTCAAATACTTTGAATTACAAAGCACTTGGCCCTTCCAGTCAGTCTACCCAAACAGCCTGACAACCCCAGACTTTGGAGGAACTAACCACCTTAACCCTATAAGCCAAGTCTTCCCAAACAGCCTGACAACCCCAGAATTTTGTGGAACTAACCACCTTGACCCTACAAGCCAAATATTCCCAAACAGTCTGACAACCCCAAACTTTTGAGGAACTAACCATCTTGACTCTATAAGTCAAGTCTTCTCCTAACAACTTGACAATCCCAAATTAAAGAAGGAAGTAAACCATTATTAGGTTGGATACAAAAGATTGGTACTTGAGTAGTTGCTTGTAACAAAGCTGATAATAATAATAATAACTCTCACACCCTAAGAAAAGAACACTCAAAAAATATTTCTAACTTGAACAAGTATTTTTCTCTTTGAACTCTATGATGAATTGAGAACTTTGAGTTTGAGTTATTCTTCTTTTTTCTACTTTTTGATGTTTTTTTCTTTCAGCCTTGAGTGTCTATTTATAGTGAAAATTTGGGTTTCAATTATTCTAAATTGTATCTTGTTCATGTTGAGTTGGTAAATTATTCAAATTGATTTTATTTCTATTTTGTGTAGATTGAGTTTGTAAATTCCTCAAATAAAATGTTCTTTAATATATGATCAATTCTGCTTCAAATCTTCATTAAATGTTGATCAAATAATCTTCAAATCCTCATTAAATGTTGATCAAATATTCTTCAAATCTTGACCATATCTTCTATTTAACTTGGTTAAAGATTTTCTTCAATTATAAATATGAATCAAATCTTATTTTAGATTTTCATCAATTATAAATTTGAATCAAATCTTATTTTAGATTTTCATCAATTATAATTTTGAATCAGATCTTATTTTAGATTTTCTTCAAAAACATTAATCTTCTTTCATACACTTTGAAGTCAAATATATTGTTTTCATAAAATAATTTAGTTAACATCAAAACTATAAATGTAAAACCAACATAGTTCCAACAGTGAGGGATTGTTTGTCAAGGCCAAGGCAGGGAAGAAGCATAAAAAACAGAAGAATAAGTTCAAGAATAAAGAAAATGACAAGTCTAAAATGAAGTGTTTCATATGCAAGAAAAATGGGCATTTCAAGAAATAATGTCCATACTGGAAAGGAAAGAAAGGATCGAATAGTGATGATTATTATGGAAATGCTTCAATAGCCTCTAAAGGATATGAAAGCACATAAGTTCTTATGGCAAATTCAACTGAAATCATGGATGATGACTAGGTGCTTGACTTAGGGTGTTCATTTCACATGACCTCAAATAGAGATTTGTTTATTGATTACAAAAAAACTGATTGAGGCAAGGTGATAATGGCGAACAAATCAGCCTGCAAGATAGTTGGAATTGACTTAATCAAGTTGAAGCTGAAAAATGGAACTATGAAGATTTTGTCAAAAGTCAAACATGTTCTAGAGCTGAAGAGGAACTTAATCTCTCTAGGAATGCTAGAAGAAGTTGGTTGTTCATACAAAGCAGAGAAAAGAACTCTAAAAGTGATAAAAGGATAATCGGTAATCATGAAGGGAAAAAGGGATTATGGTATTTATCTTCTCAATGGTCAACCGGTAAAAGGATTGACATGATGCATCTCATTCTTTCAAGCAAGGTTCTATTCATCCATTCCGCCAGGCCATTTTTCTGAGGTGTGTGTCTTATAGTCCTATGCATGTTCACACCATGAGTTTTGAAATATCTGGTGAACTCCTCACTGGAAAATTCAAGACCATTGTATGTCCTTAAGGTCTTAATCATTTTGTCAGTTATGTTTTCAACCATAGATTTCCAATCTTTAAAGGTTTTAAAATATGAGATGTTAAGTTTTCTGAAAACATGAAATGTATCATCAACAGAGATGTTAAGTTTCATGAGGTTGGTCTGTATAAATCCTTAACCAAGGTTGCAAATGAAAATTAACATCAAATTAAAGTTGAGAGGTTTGATCTTAAGGTGGAGCAAGCTACAGAAAAAGAGAACGATAAACAACAGACTAAACAAGACAAGATTGATGCAACCCCGACTGAACATGTTATGTTTCCAAACCATGACAATTCATTAGAACAAGAATTAGACGACTATAACCTCATCAGGGACACAAAGAATGACATCAAAACCCCCTCAAATATATGGTTATGCATACATGATCAATTATGCATTACATGCTACTGAATAAATCATACAAGAAAATCCCAGGAACTACAATGGAGCTGTCAGGTCTTAAGACAAAGACAAATGGATTTTAGCTACGACTGAGAAGTTGAACTCACTGGAGAAGAACAACTCTTGGGAATTTTACCTAAGCCTGCCAACTCCATAATTGTAGGCAACAAATGGAACTTCAAGAGGAAGAAGGGAATTCCAGGAGTAGAACCACCTAGGTTCAAAGCAAGGCTAGTAGAAAAGGGATTCACACAAAAGGAAGTGGTGGACTACAATGAGATTTTTTCTCTTGTAGTCAAACATGCTTCTATAAGGATAATTTTAGCCATGGTATTAGACATTGACATGGAGTTAGAACAGATAGATGTCAAAACAGACTTTCTCCATGGTGATTTGAATGAAACAATCTTCATGCAACAACCAGATGGCTTTAGGACTCAAGGAAAGGGGAATAAGGTCTGCCTGCTAAAGAAATCACTTTATGGGCTAAAGCAATCATCAAAACAATGGTATTTGAGATTTGATTCATTCATGCTTAGTCAAAGTTATGCTAGAAGTAATTTTGATAGTTGTTTGTATTACAAGCAAGTATCATCAGCAACATACATTTACTTGCTATTATATGTGGATGATATGCTAATAGCATCTAAAACAATGAAAGAAATAGAAAAACTGAAGAGACAGCTGAAGAAAGAATTTGAGATGAAGGATTTGGGACCAGCTAAGAGAATTCTATGAATGGAAATCATCAGAATCACAGAGCAAGGAGAACTGATAATTTCCAAAGAGAGCTACATTGGAAAAGTCCTAAATAGATTCAATATGACTGAATGAAAGGCTTTCAGCTTTCCACTTGCAACTCACTTCAAACGTTATTCAACCATGTCACCAAACACAAACCAGGAAATAGAAGACAATACCATATGTTAGTGCCACAAGGAGCCTCATGTACGCTATGGTCTGCTCAAGGCTTGACATTTCTCATGCAGCAAGTATCACAAGCCGGTTTATGGGAAATCTAAGGATGAGCCATTGGCAAGTTGTCAAATGGATCCTAAGGTACCTAAAAGGCACTCAAAGCATATGTTTGGAATACAAAAAAAGTTCAAAACATTAAAAACCAGTCCAAGGATTTGTAGACTCTGATTTTGTTGGGGGTTTAGATAAAAGAAAATCTCTTACATGTTATGTGTTCACAATGTTCAACAACACAGTCAGTTGGAAAGCTAATCTTCAATACATAATGACATTATTCACAATAAAAGTAGAATAGATTGCTCTTACAGAAGTTGTGAAAGAAGGAATTTGGCTGAAAGGATTGATCAATGAAGTTGGTGTTAAACAAGAGTCTGTTTGCATAAATTATGACAGCCAAAGTGTCATTCATTTGAGTAAAAAACAAATGTATCATGAAGGAACCAAGCATACAGACATCAGGCTTCATTTCATCAAGGATGTCATTGAAAGGGGTAAGATAAAAGTGATAAAGGTGCACACAGGTGACAATCCCGCTGACATGTTTACAAAACATGTAACACTTAACAAATTCAGACATTGTTTGAATTTGCTTAAGATCAATCCCAAAAACTGAGACAAAGGACTAAGAGGATCTAATTTGAAGAATCACAGGCTGAAGCTTTTTATTTGGTACCAAGGTGGAGATATGTTAATATATGGTACTCAATTAGAAGACTTTGGAGATATAGTTATTAGCAATATGTTTTGGGCAGTCAGCTTTAGTTAATTAGTTGAAACTATTTTTGTTTGTTGCTCATAAATTGTAACCAACTAGTACATAAGCCAAAGTAAGCAATGTTGATCACAACAGAATAATGCAAGTTGTAGTTTTGCATAGGTAGAAAGAAAACTGGCAGCATAAGTGCAAAACATTGTAATCATTTCATCTCATACTAGTGATAATTCTAAGTCGGATCCAGTCCCCCAGACGTATGAGTTTAACTCTAAACTAGGTTAACAATTGTGTGTTCATTTTAGCATTGTAAGTTTAAATTATGTTTCTGTTTTAATTGCTAAAATCAACATCGTTCTTGGGAAAAAACTGATCAATCTTCGTTTTACTAAAACCAATAACATTCTTGGGTGAGTACTGATCATTCTTTGTTTTACTGAAACCAGGAACATTGTTGGGTGAAAAATTCATCAATCTCCGTTTTACTGAAACGAAGAATATTCTTGAGTGAGTGATTGATCAATCTCCGTTTCTTTTACTTTTATCTTAATTGAAATTTATCAACAAATTTCATAAGTGAAGATCTAAGAAAAACACACTTTTATAATCTTATATTAAATTCTTCCATAATTTATCAAGAATAGACAAAAATATGATAATTATATAAGTTAAAAAAAAATCAACAAAATTATTATCCAAGAAATATAAAAGTAAATTGACATGAAAAAAAGTATGAGAAATAACATAATAACAAAATCCATAATTAAATTTGTCCAAATATAGTGAGAAGAGAAGAATCTATCAATATATAATTAAGTTGATTAAGTCATCACAATTTGAGTGAAATATGGAAGAAGAAGAAGAGAGTGAGAGGGAAATATTTTAAAATTTGAATTGAATCTAACCCATCAACCATTTATAAATACTTTATTTAATACAATATAAATTTTTTAACACATCTCTCACATTTATGTTTGAACATTTGAATGTAACTTAAATGGTTCAATAATAGTGATCGGATATTAAATATAATAATATAATGTGAAAATTTAAAAACCCAAAATATAACCACAAACATACATGATCCATGAAAACCATATAATAGCATTAATTAATTTTTCAGATCTTTTATATATATCATTTTAGCTAAATAAATAATTTTTACATATATTTTATTTTATTGTTTGAGTGTTAAGTTGATTTTATTTGTTGTCTTTGACACAATATTGTTTAATTTTTGGATTCTGTGGTAGTATTGATTTAATTCAAATTGAGATATGAATTTAAATAAATAAAAAATTTGAATAAATGATGGAGAAACCGTAACTTTACTGATTTCACATCTTACCTTAATGAATGAATGAATGAATAATATATTGGGTTGTTTGGTTCCCTTCCCTGTGGTGCGTGAAATAGCTAAAAAGGTAAAAAATATTGGCTTTCCTCTGTTTGCGGAAATCGGCTCTAACCTACCTTCCTACATGTCGGCTAACTGACATTCTCCGTTCACATCCCTTTAGCCACCACACCACCTCCGTTTACATTTTCAAATTCACTCATTCCTTTTATATTATTGTTATTATTTTCACGATATGCTTTTCGGTCCCAACCCAACCCCATAGCATCGCGGTTCTATTCATTGTTTTTTTTTTTAGGTGATAAATCGGTAAGGGTTGGGTGGTGAATGTGTTTGTTTGAATCATCATCATCGTCATCATCAATTATGGGTTCCGAGTTAAATGTTCGTGATTTATCTTCTTCTTTTTCGAAGAATGATCGTGCTTCCTCTTCTTCTTCCTCTTCTTCCCATTCCAAACTCCTTACATTGCCAACCATTTTAACTCTCGCACGTGTCGCCTCTATACCTCTTCTCGTTGCCAGTATGTTTCATTTTCAATATTATTATTATTATTATTATTATTATTATTATTATTATTATTATTATTATTATTATGCGAATTTCGATTTATTTATTTATTTGATGATCACATAATATAACCATTTCTTTTAGCTTTCTACATGGATGGTTGGCAAGGAACCGCGGTTACCACAATTATTTTCACCGCCGCAGCCGTTACAGATTGGCTTGATGGCTATATTGCTCGCAAGGTACTGTGGCTACTATTCTTTATTCTAATTTTTCCTTTATCATTATATTCATATATATTATCATCTTTAATTTTATATACTTACTTGCAATGCAGATGAAACTAAAATCTACATTTGGTGCTTTCTTAGATCCAGTAGCTGACAAGGTTCTTTTCGAACTACTACTACTACTTCCAATGTAGTATGTGAATTTAATATTATTTTTTGTACTCAAACTCATTTGCAGCTTATGGTTGCTGCCACATTGATCTTATTGTGTACTAGACCTTTGAAAGTTGTTGCTTTGGCACGAGCGCCGTGGCTCTTGATTATACCTTCAATCACCATCATTGGCAGAGAGGTAATGCCACCCATTTCAACTCTTTTATTCACTTATGGTTGTTGCTCTACAACTCCAATGATATGAACTTGAGATTTGGATTACCTTTCCCTTGGAGGATATAATCAAGTATGTTTTGATGGTAATGTGCATTTGTTACTTACAAATTAGTGTCGCTGAGATGAGGATGTTGTGTTCTATGTGTGGATAGACTAGATGAGATAGGATTTGAAACGATAGCATCAGAGTGAGAGTTGGGGGAGCAACTATAGTAGAAAATATGGTGGAAACTTGGCTTAGGTGGTTTAGGCATGTGGAGCGGAGATTTGTAGATTATGTAGTAAGGAGAGTAAATTAAATAGAAGGTAGTCAAATCTCTAAAGGCAGAGGGAGACCTATTGTTATTGTTGTAATGTGCATTTGTTATGAACCCAGAAAAAGAATTGGAACATTTAATAAAAAGAAATGAAAACAAGAACACATTACTCAATCAATGTTTTCAAATGCAAGCAATCTCCCTCTCCATGCGACCTCCTATTTATATATGTATTTCTCATTAACTAACCAACTACCCTGTTTAATCCTAAGTACTCTAATTTGTCTTCATTCTTTATGTTAACAATACCTCCCTCCCTCAAATTCAACTTTGTCCTCCCTCGTGGTTGCAATCAGAACAATAGGGATAAAATTATAAAAATAGTCTTATGTCATCGACTCTTATAGAATGTGCAATTCCTCTAAATTCAATACTTTCCAAAATCTTTTCTACCCAATATTGATAAAATAGCCTGCAGTGACTAACTTCAATTTGATCAGATGAATAATCATCCATGTCAATATACTCAAGTGCATGTGATTATAGAAACAGAGAAAAGGTTGTGTCTTAGTTTTGCTTTAAAAACTTTTTCGTCTTGAATGTGAGATTAAAGCGAGCTACGTTCACAGAACTTTTCTCTTATTCCTTCACCATTAATCTTCTTACTGTGACATAGTTTGGCCAGGCCTATTAGCTTGTGTGAACCAACCCTATCTTGCAAAATATCTGTTCTTCCCTTATACCTTCCTCTTTCTTCATCACCAATCTATACAGCTGAATGCTTGTCACACTGCTGCAAATCTTTTTTGGGACACACCCATAGAGGCCCAGTGCATAAAATCCCATTAACTAGGTTGGCATACAGTCTGGTGGGGAACATGGTCAATCCTTGTGTAACCTGAATCTTCACAGCAGCCGTCTGGAAATTCTGTTCTGGTGGTTCCAGTGGTGACAATGGAGTTGGGTAGCTTGACGTGTAAGAAGAGATGCACACACATATTTTTCCCGCCCACAACAATTCTCCCCAATGCTACTCTGCTGCCCACACCAACTCTGGAAACATCCCACTGGCTGTGGCAATTGGGCTAGCTACTGCATGCTTTGGCAGAGGTGGCAGGTCAACTTGTTCACTTGCTTCTTTCTTCTATGCTTCATCTCACTTCCTTATTATCATTTGCTCCAGCCCTTTTTCATATTCATCTCCTAATTCATCTAAGTGGTGCTGTGGGCCATGGGTAAGGTAGTAAAAATTGTAATTTTACTTGTAAGATCACTGCAATCAACAATTATTTTGATGACATCGGTGATTTTAACTTGAAATGTTTTCTAGGTTAGAAATTGTGGAATTTATTGACCACTTAATTTTGGTATTTATGTCTTGCCACTTTTTAAAAACTTGCTGTTTGTTATTTTCCTTAATACTCTAGCTTAAGCTGTTAATTTATGACTTATGAATTGTTGATGACTTTCCTATGGTTTTTTAATTTAAATTTGAATTGTTTGAAGCAATTTAAAGGTTTTCTTTTCTTATTCATGCTATTTTGTATGCATATATATGAACTTATATACTTATTTTATAGATATTTTAGTATTTTTTGTTCCATGGAGTGCCTATCGCAATCCCACTCAACTTCCCTTTCCTTAAGTAAAATCTCAATTTTGACTACCCAGGTTGGTATCCTCTTCCCTAATCTTATTCTCACACATATCTACCAAAGTGTCTTCCTCTGATTTTGTTACTTCATATGGTTTTCGGGTTGTTTCTTGATTCTCAGGCAACTCGTATGACTAATCTGATTTTTCAACGTTTTTTAGTCCAAGATTGCTCCTCCTATCCACATTAGATGAAACTCCTCCCATTTTATCCCCAAATCTCTTTTCTTTGTTGAAGTGATGGGCTCAACCAGTTCTTTCTCCTCGTCTTCTTCATCCCAGCCTTTCTGCACCCATCTGGAAAGAAGGTTCTTTTCTTATGTTAGCTACCTTCTTGGGTAGGTCAGAAAGCTGTGTGGCGTGCTCCGCAACTATCTTCTTGAGAACTTCTACCAAAGTTGCTAGTACCAACAATGAGTTATCCCACACTCGTCTTCCTCCTTAGTGCTTTGACATGTTTCTTGATCACGGGGATTACTGTCACTCTGCCAGCCATTGATGGTCACAACCTGGTTTATGCTCCTTTATCCTCTACTTTAGCATCTCCTTAATCTCGATTAAATTCTCCTCTGAAGTTGTAACTCCTGATTGCTGTTCCTCTTCAAGAACAATAAAGTTCTTCATTTCTGTCCCGACATGACAGTAGACCTCCCTAAAAAACTGGCAGCTCTATAAACCCAGTAAAAGACTTTGAAAATCGATAAAAAGAAATGTAAGGAAAAAACACAATATTTATCATAAGAATGAGAATAGGAGAGAAGACTCTCCTCAAGGGTTTTCATTTCTACGACAGAGCCCATGCTCTATTCACTCAATGACATGTTTACAAATGTAAATGACTTTCTTTTCCGTGTCCTCCTCAGTCCTCTCTATACATATAATTCCCTTTAACTAACCAACTACCCTATTTAATTCTAGCTACTATAACCCTCATTTATTCAATAAACAAACCCAGAACCACACATTAAGTTATAAAAACAGAGGAATAGATTGTGGTAGAGACTAGAGATGTGAGGTTGAGATTAGGGTAGAAGAGACCCATATGGATGTCGATGGTAGAGAAGAAGCTGATCTTAATGAATTAGAAGTTGAGTTTGAAAACAACGTTTCTACAGAGAAAGAGAAGATGGAAGTTGTAAAGGGGAGAGTCAAGGAAACGAGAGAGAGGGAGGAAAAGGTAATAAGAAAGTATGGAGCGTGAACAAAGAGAGTGTAGAATTGCAACTGAAAGTTAATATAACTGTTGTTTGGAGCTATATTGTAGAATTGCAACTGACATATAAACATCTGCCATGCACAATACAAAGTGGAGGATAAATTAAGATGCATGAGCATAAATGCTCCAGATTTCACCCTTATTTCCTCTCCGGTGTTTCTGGGAGGAGTCTATTATTTATGCCGAGATGACGGGGTAGTTTATGATCGTGTTTCTGAAGATTTGTTCAGAACCTTCTTTTGTTGAAGGAGCACTGAATTATATTTTGCTGATACTGTCTGCGCAGGTTCCCTAGGTTCAATGTTGTGCAATATTTGATTGCTTGGTTGTGTTTGTGCATATTTTCTAGCATAATTGTCTATCCAAAATTATAATTTAAATAGTCCTCCTTTTTCCTTTAATTTTCAAGGCATCATAATTTCTTGTAACTTTCAAAGCAGATAACCATGTCAGCACTCAGGGAATGGGCTGCTTCCCAGGGTAGTAAGGTTTTAGAGGTTTGTTTTACTTCCTGCTCACTTGAATCAATTTCCTGCTCCATATGCAAAATTTCAAGCTTATATATTTAAACTAAAAATAATAGGCTGTTGCGGTTAATAACTTGGGGAAATGGAAAACAGCCACACAGATGACGGCATTAACCATCCTCCTTGCTACCCGTGACTGCAGGTATTTTTGTTTTCTTAGAATTTTGAAGAAACCCTGCTTGTTATTATGAAAAGGAAAATTTTTGATTTGACTCTAAATGACATATCTGTTTTTTTTTCAGTCGTGGAGGACCTGCCATTTTGGCAGGCTCTGGTGTTTTTTTGCTTTATATTGCGGCAGGGCTTGCCATATGGTCGTTTGTAGTATATATGAGGAAAATATGGAAGGCGTTGCTGAGGTAACATGGTCGATCAATGGCATATATTTGGATGTGTTTGGTTCTCATGAATCATGACCATTATTTCTTGCAACATTTGTTTAGTCAGTGATACCATTGAAGGGAGATGGATGCAGTGCTCGTGACATATGTTTGTAATATTTACTGTCTGCATTGTCTAACTCTGCAAATCACCATTCATCCACATTTATGAAAATTGTATGCACAATTTTTTCCTTAGTTACTTAATGTAAAGGAAAGGAAAAGAAAAAAAAGAAGAAAGGAGGCAGATTAAATTGGAAGAAACTACACGGTTGAAGGATGTTGAAGTAAATTCTCTAACTATGGATCCTTTGAAAGTTTGCCAGCTAGAGACATTTTCCTACAGAAATATTTTATGGTTGTAGTTGACTCTTGGGTTATTTTTGTTCTGGCCATATACTATACAGTTGCCTATTAAATACACCAGTTATTGTTCAATGTTTTCAAATGTTCAATACTAGGGTAAGAATGAAATTGGACTCAATGTCGTCAGTGAATTGACGCAGTCACACAGTAAAAAAAATCATTGACTATTTAATTTCGATCGGACGGTCTTGAAAAATACAGATTTTAATTTTAATTTTATAATACCGAATTAAGATATGAATTGTTTGATTTCGATTGAACTATTACTGATATATGACTACGTGAAAAAGGAGATCCTTTACTACAGCGAATCTCAGTTTGAGTAAGAAACCCTTTCATATATTTACTTTTAAAATTTCTTAAAATTTTGTAAGAAACCTTTCATCTATTTTCTTTTAAAATTTCAAAAAATTTAATTAGAAACTGTGGTATGTGCTCAATTAAACTTGTGATATGATTATAAAGCTTTATTGAATAAATCACTTAATCAATAACTAAATGTGTCTAATTAATACATTTATTATACATAAAAATTAAACATGTATAGGGTATCAATAAGTTAGGTAAGCTATACAATTTTTGAGTAACTAAGAAAATAGTATGATAAGTTAATAGTACAAATAGTATATGTCTAACTATTTTAAATAAATAAAGACTTGACTGAAAAAATAAATGCAAGTATGAATTGTAGAAACTAATTATTGTATATATTAAAATAATCTCTAAATTTCATGGATTGACACCTCACACATTTATGCATCACATCACTATATTTATGTCACATCATTTATATTTTTATGTGGTTCTTTTACAAGCCTCTATAATTCATTTTACATTTTTCATATTTGTATTTAGCTTTTGGATTTCACATATCATGTCACATCTTTATTGAAAATTCACAAATTTATATTCTTATACGTCATCTTTTACTAGCCTCTACAATTCATTTCACATTCTTCATATCTCTACTTTGCTTTTGCATATTACATACCACATCACATCTTTATTGAAAATCAACAAACAATTGTGACCGATGAAAATAATTTTACTATCCTCTCACTCAAAAGTTTCCTACATATTATACTACCCTAAATCCTACATATTAGTTGGTGGGAAAAGTTTCCTATATTAATATTATCTCATCTAAAATATTTTAGTGATCATTTGCAAATCTCTCTACTCATTGCATGGAAAATTTGTGTTTTTATCGGTATGATCAAACCTCTCTACAACTAAGGAACTTTTCTAACTATAAATTGTCCACACATATTAGACATACATATTATGTGTTCTATTTTGAGTCATTTTATTGGCACCAAAGAGAAACAATGAAAAATCTATGCACATTTCAAGGTACATACTTGATTCGTACGTAAGAAAACAATTCAACAACAATTCAACAAGTTATTTGCAATCCTCTTTCCATCTTCTACACATCCATCACATATTTGCTATTAACGAATCATTCTACCTCAAGTCTTCTAATTATAAGTAAAGTTGTTTATATATATCTACAAATTTGATATGATAAGATCTAAATTCATTTCACACCATCAATCAATCATGATCATCAAATATTCATCATCAAATATTCAAGTTAAAAATAATGTGAACATGATTTTTTTTAGCAGTATTATATTCCTCAACACTAAACATTGACATTTAACAAATTAAATTTTATAAAATTACTCAAAATACATAAATTAATATTGTCTTTCAAGAAATAAATACATATATAACATTAGTTTTATACATAATATAAAAAATTGATTAAAAATTAAAGTTCTTAAGTTACTTTCTTAATACAAATATAAGTATTGTAATTGATTGTCTGATAAGTACATTAAAGTATAATGTAAGTTTCACTTACTTATATAAAAATCAATAAATTTATATAATTCATTACCTACATAAATAACATTAATTAAGTTAATATTTCATTTCAACAAATAAATACATATATAACACTAATTTTATACATAATATGAAAATTTGATTAAAAATTAAAGTTGTTATGTTACTTTCTTAATACAAATATAATTATTGTAATTTATTGTCTGATAAATACAAATAAAGCATTACGTGAGTTACACCGACTTACATCAAAAAACTAATAAATTTATATAATTTATTGTCTAATAAATATAAAGTATCACGTAAGTTACACTCAATTGCATAAAAATCAATGAATTTATATAAAATGTTAAAATTTATCAAATGTTAAGTTCAATATGTAAAAAAAAAAAGCAACGATAAAACTCACAACAATTGACAATATTGAAAAATTCAAAAATACTAGCATATCTGAAAGTCATGGAGATAAAAACAAACAAAAAAATAAAATTAATATGAGGGTCTAGCTAAACTCTAGAGTTCAATGTTACTTTTAATCTTCCTTCACAAATAATAATCATGTTGATTATCATTATTATTATTAATAGTTAAAATATGTTTTTTATTTTAAAATATATTATACATTTTTAATACAAATAATTTAGTGCCTAATAAAAACAAATTAAGTATGACATAAGTTACACTAATATAGATAAAAAAAATTCAATTTGAATTTATACAAAACGTTAAAATTTATTGAATATTAAATTAAATAATAAGTAATGCCAACGATCGTAACAATTGACGACATTAAAAAATTTAAAAATACTCATAAATTCACACCATCTTAAAAACTAACATAGCCTCCAATATCTGTTTATATGAAAAAAATTATTATATAATTCAATTAAGTAATCATAAACTCATATATTTATATAGAAAATATATATTGTTCAACCATATTTTTATTTTTACAATTAAAATTAACAAAGTTTGATTTTGTTTTATATTTGTTAATTAATATGTGTAGTGTGCTAATATATTTTCATACAAAAACTTAAAAGATAATTAATTATAAATACAAAAGTATCAGAATAATTCAATCTATTACTATTTATACAACAACTTTTTTTTTCACAATATAAACAAAAAAATTATATAAATAAATATTCATTCACTCTTTGATAGTTT
>JBBPBS010000214.1:138397-172776 GCA_037974835.1 Cicer judaicum | reverse complement strand
TGTTAACTCTTTAACTTTATGTTGACAATTTATTTGATTATGTTGCATCAAATAACATTATTACATCCACATGCTTAAAAATTCTTCAAACACAAATAATTATTACTAATTGCATCATAGCAATAGTACAACTTATATAACTAAAATAAAATAAAGTTTATGAAACAAATCATTTTTCTTTTATTTTTCATAAATTAAAAATGGTAATATTCTCATTTTATACTTAATTATTTTATTTTTATTTTTTTTTACAAATAATATATTTATAAAAAATAATTAATATATATATATGCGCAACGTGTTGGTCAAATAGTTACTAAATTATTAAGGATTGACTCATATTAGAGTTTTCAGCGGCCAAAAAAAATTTACATTTCACATAATCTACTACTTTTTATCGTATTTTAATTTGATTTATCCAACATGTATGACTTAAGTTGTAAGTAGATTCAGCTTATAGAGTCACTAGGATATCTAAGGTTCTTTGTTTGGTTACAGGAGGTTTAAGGTTCTAATTTAAATAATTTCATGCCAAAAAATATTAAATTCAATTTATCCAATATTACAAATATTTTTAAATTATTATTTGACGTCATTTTTACAATTCTTACATACACTTAATCCTAGTATTTCCTCTAGGCAATTATAAATTAAAAAGAAATAAATAAATAAATAAATAAAGAAGTAGTTACACCACGCATGGAGTTTAATTTACTGAATTGCATTAAAGTTTGTGAACTATATATTATATAGTTTTTACACCACTACATCAATCATTACCTGGATAGCTACTAGTTACCAAACTGTTTCAAATGAATAATAAAAACCAATCTGTTTCAAATTTCAATAATAAATAACTATCACAAAATGAAAGAAAATGAAGAAAGGAGATATTAGACATGAGACACTTTGTGAAAATTTTGTTTTGAGGTGTAATTAGGAATTTAGGAGGTGATGGCCCCAAGAGAGAAGAAACACACATGAGTTATCCATATTTGTGGGGTCTCCTTAAATAAAAAGGGAGTGAGTAAGGGTGGTGGAAGATAAGGGGATATTGAGAAAGAGGAAGAGAAGGGTCTCCTAATCCTAAATTGAATGGAGGATATTGAAGCAAAAAGAAAGTAATAAGTATTAGGAGGAAAAAAATCATGTCATACATTAATAAGAGTTTAGAACTCTTTTGAACTTATAAGTTGGTTTTATAGGATTGAATTGAATCTAATTTAAATTTTAAACATCACATGGAGAGAATTTGAATTCTGACTACAATAAATTTTGATCATTCTTTACTTATTACTAAATTTACCAAATTCTGAATTATCAAATTCCATTTTTCTAAATAGCAAGAGAGTTAAAACAAAACAAAAAATTAGACAGCGCTAATCATACAAGCCGATTTTGAAAAATTCAAATTCCAAGAGGAGATGCAAGTAAGGGAATATGAATATAGAATGAATTTTTTGATGAGTTGATTAACAAATTAAGAGCATAAGGTAGTATTGATCATATTTTCTGGTGGCTTATAACTGAGAGCGCTCAAACTATATACACAAAGATTATTATATTGTTTTGATATTTCGGTGCTTCTTGTGCTTTTTATGAAAGGAACATTGCAAGAAAAAGATGAGGGTGATGAGGCTTCTATCAAGTTTGCTTCGCAAATAGACACGATCTCTGAATTACTATCATCAAAAGCAGTTTCACAGTTAACTCCATCGACTGATGGTATTTCTAACTTGTATGCTCCCTCTCTGTCTGTTGTTCTGTTTACTGAGAAGCTTATCTGCTCATTGCTTTTCGGTGAACTTGCTCTAAATCTGCACTCTATATGAACATCAACACCTGATACATACATATATCAATTCATGAAGCACTGGCAGATACACTAGAGAGTGACACATATATACTAACAATAATAATTTAATATAATAATAATTTAAGAAAATAGAAGTGATTAAATATAACCGACATATGAGAATGAATGAATGAGATAGTTACTACTTACCAGGCAAGAAGTAACTATGTTTAGATAAAGTACCAGTTGAGCAAGTATCACAATAAACAATTCCTACAACACTGATAGTTGTTGTGGGAGACTGAGCAATAAGCACAAAAGGGTAACTGAAGAACAGAGATGTCAGAAGAAGGAAGATAATCACTGGATCCATATGTGGAGCTAGCTAACTTCTACAAAATAAATTAGCTGCTAGCTTTTTGTATACATGTGTATCATTGGCTCTAAATGCAACAATTAATTAATATTTTATAGATGGAATGAATGAACCCGTGAGTGTTCAGAGAGGACCAACTACAATAGGAGACACCAAATTGTTAATTGGTAATATTATATATTCAATACAAACAAAGACATGTGACAGGAAAGTGTTGTTGGCATAAATACGAGTATATGGGTAGCAAAGAAGCAAAGAGTAATCTTCTATTCACATGGTGATATTCCAATAATTGTGGCAAAGCTCTCTTCAAATTTAACCAAAAATGATATAATTTGATTGATTAGGGGAATCAAGATAATCAAGGACAAAATCAAAAAATATTCAAGACACTAGCACTTAGCCAAAGCAGCAACAAATTGGTTAGCTTTTCCAAAGATATGGACACATCTTGGCTTGCTACTACCATCTTATGACGATAAAATGGCCGTGAGAAATAAGTTGGGGTTATGAATACATCTCAAATTAATTAAGGAAAAAACCTCTCACCTGAGACGATAGTTTGAATATACATATCTGTAAGAAGAAAAAAACACTAATTCTATACCTCGAAGTACACTTATGAACAATTTACACCATCCAAAAGTCCACTTCGGGAAGACCACAATCTAGTCTAATCTCTTTTTAAATCACAAGAATTCGAAGTACACTTATGAACAATTTACACCATCCAAAAGTCCACTTCGGGAAGACCACAATCTAGTCTAATCTCTTTTTAAATCACAAGAATTCGGACTCTCTACCACCGTTGATTATTAGCACAGTAAATAACAATAATTCCTGAGAGCTAAAACTAAATCCCTAGAAATAGAAAGTAATGTGTCCAAGATGCTAATATCATATAAATCAAACAATAAATTTAGTTTAAACAACTTAAAATGTCACAAAGCTTTTTTTAACAAAAAGCATTTGGTTAACAAAGTTAAAGAATAATGTAAGAGCTTAACAGGGTGAAACTCTTACTGTACCCCTTTATACTCATAAGGTGCATGCATCAATAATTACAAATAATCTAACAAGAAAAACGATGAATTGCTTCAGTTCTCCTCTGTTTTTCTGTCTTTTAACAAGAGAACTGTTTTTCCTTCTTTTAACAAGAGAACTACGACGAGGGAGCACAACGATAGTTATAGAGCCTGTACACCTGGTGTCTTTACCAACCACTGCATTTATTTCGTTCCATTGAGCTGTGATCATTTCAATTTCTTCAATTCTCAAAGAATGTACTATAGTGTGATCACTTAAACTTCAGAAGAGTCTGTGGACAAGGATGAGTCTGTGCCATAATTCCAAAGGCTCTTCAGCTCACCTCTAATGCATCCCAATATAATAATGAGACCTGTTGATTTAATTAAATTAAACAACAAACTGGGCATAAGACAGCTAAAATGAAGAGAACGCAAACAAGTCCACACATAATTTCAGCCAAAAACTAGTTACCTAGTGTGCATGGAACAAGGTAGAGGAGTGCAGGTTGTCCATTTCCGTTCATCAGATATAGCCCCAAATATGTAAAAATGAGGCCTGAAATGAAAAAAGATACTGTCATGATATAAAAGATTAATGGCACTAATCTGTATAACGAGTTTAAATTACTGACAAGTAAACATCAAACATATATATGCCTAAACAAGAAATACTTGGCCTTAAATGTACTTGAAAGTTGGGTTGGTATCTCATTCATTCTGATCAGCCAATGTGTTAATAAAACCAAGAAATACTTGGCCTTAAATGTACTTGAGGAAAAAAATAATTTAAGCAACATTTCTGATGAAGGAGAAAATTATAAATTAATCGATACTAAAACAGAACAAAAGAACATACCAATGCCATAGCCAATTACCAACCAAAGAAAATATCCATTTACTGCTCCCTTCTTATAATCTTTGTCAAATCTAGACAACCAAAAGGCAGAATAAATATGTTAAAACAAAGCACCGTGTCAGAAGTATATAAATAAAAGCTGCCATGAGCAAATCTTACAAAGCAATATAATCACATATAATCATTTTGGCTTATGCATGAAACATAATTCAAAAGACAGAAGCAGAAGCAAAATATAAACCAAATTGCCCATTTAACAACATAGGCATTGTGAAAACCTTAAAATTGTTTCAACAAATATCACTGCAAAATATGGTAGGAAAAATAGACACTATTCGTTGAAAGATATGTGTAGATCTTAAACTTTTTAAATATTGCATTTATATTTGGCTATGACAAAATAAGGAATTCAGTACCTATGAGCAAAGGAAACAAGCAAACCAGGAAAGATAATATCTCCAAATCCAATCATGTCGTAACCACCCCATGTATCAAAAAGACGAGGAAATCTCAAAAGCATAGGAACTGTTTCACCACCAGCCTTGTCACCTCGAGCAACCTGTAAAAGTGAACCCAAATCATACACGATTGTGACAAATATATAAGACAGCACAATTTTCTCTTCTTTTTTAACTAAACATAATCATATTCGAGAAAGAAACCACAAGGTACATTTGATAAAGAATAAAAGAGCAGCTGTCTTATTTATCTTTTAACACACATCTCCATTAATCGACTCTGTAACTGTAAACTGTTATTACTGGCTATACATTGTATTCTTTAGTTATATATAATCACAGTATAAGATTCTAGACACTTAAGCATTCACACAGAAAAAAAGTTCTCGCTAGATCCTCCCTTTCTTCGCTATAACAGAACTGGAGAAATGCCTAATTTTTTCAGTAACGCGTTTCCCTTTTGTGGATTTTGTGACACACCGAACTGTTCCTGGTGTAACCTCATTTGTGACCATGCTTCATTCCAGCCCAGCCATCAGGTCCCTCTTTCTCTCCTTCAAACCAAGGCTGCTAGCTTGCTAGTAATAGATTTGCACAATCAGTAATTTAATCTTTTATGGAGAGATTCATACCCAATTTAATAGATGGAGTGAATGACCAAAGTAATGGATTAAAAAATGTCAATCAGTACAACCAATGAATTGCAGCCCACAACAGTGCCAATGCACCATCTGTCCACCACTATCTTCCACCATTGCTCTCCGACATGATCATATCATCACTTCTAGCAAGATATCTTCCTTGAGCACTTTAGATAGAGCCAACTCGTCCTCCTTTACCCTTCAATCTAGAGATTTTTATTTTTCACCTCTTTCATTGGTCACAATATTTTGTCCAGTTTGCACCATTTTCTGGTTCCTACAGCCTTATGATTGGTTCCCAATGAATTTAATCCACTCGGCATGAAAACACATGGGCCTCCTCCAATATCAACAAATTTTTCAGCAATGGTTTAATGGTTAAAAAATGATGGAAGATGTTTTACATAATTTAATCTTTTACGAAGAGATTCATACCCAATTTAATATTCCTGTCAACATTTTGCAGTGTTTGCCTAAAAAATCATTTCACAGTGTTTATATTCACCAATATTTCATTTTCTTTACTACTTTTATGTCTTCACATGCATCATTTATGATCCTTGTGCACACACACCCCTCAATGGAATGAAGTTTCTGTGTCGAAAACCATTCCTCTCTGCCGAAGAATCGGATGGAACCAGCCAGACAGGAAACAATGTTACAGTAACAGTATCTGTCTAATGGTAGTTAAGTTTAGGAAGTAATAAGTGGCAAAATTATGCAATGGCAGTTTTTAAAAGTTTAATAGCATTAATAGGCAGTTATGTTAGACAATAACTTCTGCGTGCATATATATATATATATATGATAGTAGGTTCAGAAAGGGGAGGAGAGAAGGTTGTTATTCTGTATTTTGGACAGAAAATACTCTCTGTAGGAGACTTAGTCTCTAGGACAGCAAGTGTGTTGATGTAATTTCTGTAGTAGGATAATTAATATGAGACAGCAATCGCGCTGCTGTATTTTCTGTAGTTTGGTGCAATAATCCTATTTTCCTTCTGTTCAAAGTAGTGTTTTATCATTAATCAGTCCTATTTCCATATATTTAAATTGGTGTTTCATCAGAACCTGAGATTAGTGGCTTCAACAGTGGCGGCAGGCTGCCTAGGCTTCTTGAATTTCTCTTCCCATCAGTGGTTCCTGATGCTTCCTCAAACCTTCTCAACTTCTTTTATTCTTTTCTCCACTTCTTTTTCTTTTTTTGTTGGCAAAACAATATTTTTTTAGGTAATTGGGATCGTGTCTCCAAAACAGGGGCTATTATGTAATATAGAGTCAATTTCCATTTCCCCTCTCACCCCCTTGGCTCTTTGATCAAACTTTTGTGTTACTCCATTATATTCCCTCATCAATACTTCATCATTGGACTTGTTCTAGACGACTGTGCTTCCTGTTGTATCCAAAACATGGCCATCACAACCCTCCTCATGTGCTTGGCCTTTCCTGTGCTCACTCTTTACCACCAAGAAGAAGACAAAAGACTAAACACTAATCCCTATTTATAAGGATACAATACTCTAAAACCTAAATAAATAGGGAAATCGGGAAACAATGCACGGTAATAACTAAGTAATATGGAAATTAATCTTAGGAGAAAATCTACGATACTCTAAAATTAGAAACTAGTCTTACGCAATAAACTACCATACTGTAACATAATACCAAGATATTCTGAGATACTTTCTTATATTCTAACACTATGTTTAAAGGGTACTTTGTCCTCTGACTTCATATTCTACTTTCTTCTCACTTTCTACCAAAATTTCCTTTTTATTAAGTAAATGCAAATATGTACATATACTACTCTACCTTTGAAGATGCAAACTGAACTGAGACAATCCAAGTAAAGTACTAAAGTATTACTTGTACAAGTGAATACTTACTGCAATCATGACACTTTCATGGAATATCAACGGAGATATGAACACCCAAAAGATGTCGTAGGCAAAGGCAGAAAAAAGGAACACAGTCGCAACCTATTATATTTGATACATAAGAAAATTACAATAACTGTTATTTTTTATGACTATTCAGAACAAAGTAAGAAAAGGAAGAATGATTGGTTTATTGTTGATACAAGGAATCCGTTCAGGTACCTTAATATTGGGTAATTGAGCCAACTGCAAGACTGTTATCATCAAACAGATTCCCTGTTAAGAACAAGAAATACTTTAAGTGAATACCACACAGTCAAAGATCAATCACACAGTTAATCATTGGTTAATAGCATCAAACATACTAAATGGCAATCCAATTCAGTGCAATGCTTCAGGAAGCTCAATAGGAACCAATCAGCCAACCAAGATCCCAATGTTGTATTTGGACCATGTGTGTGTGCAGACTCATACACAGACATTATTTATTGATTTGACAATAATGAACTTGAAGAATAGGTGTAGGGAAAAGGATATAATGGTCAAAAGATTTCAAACTTATGAACTAATGAACCACTCAGGTACTCAGGTGGTTAACAATGTTAAAACTTCAAAGAATGGTGGATGAGAAACCAGTTGTTAAATCAATTAAACACTTGATTGATCAGCAAAAAAATTTAAACCATGAATTCCTGTCTTCAAATTTTTCTACATATACACATCAGTATGAGCTAGTGTCTACAGACTTTATTTAATTTCAGCTTAATGTATGTGGAAGTGTAAATGTGTAATAGGAAATGTTCACGTATAAATACTAGGAAGACCTACAAATAGATATAGAAACCATTGCAAACATCTCCTCTAGTTTATCATACAAAGTTTCTAGCTTCCCCTCAACTTCAAATGACAGAAAGTATTGAGTATTCACAAACAACTTTCAAGAAAGAAAAGTGACTGTCATCTGCTAAGCATCTGAACAATGTAAGTTTGAATTTAGAAACTGCGGCGATAACAGAAAGACCCGTCATGAAGATACTAGAATATGAAACTTACAAGAATGTCTTGGCCAATCCACGAGTAAGATTCATGTCGAGTAGCAGCCCAAAAAACAGCAAATGCCACAGAGAATAAAAGCACTACCAGTGAGAAAATAGAAATCTCCCCAAATAGAGGTACATTCACAGTCTTCTGACCACAATTTTGGCATTTCCTGCTCACATGTAAATTTGTAAGAAAAAAATTAAGGACTGTTAAAATTAGCAAAACGCATGGCATGCAGAAAGAAATCTGATTTCCTTTTCTGTCCAAAGAGAGAGAGAGATTGGTTGTACCTTAAAGTGAGGCTTGTAATACAATTGTGCATCCCCTGAAAATGAATACAAACTTAAATTAATGGACAGAGGAAATTAAAGCTTTTGATCGAGTATGTTGATGATAATGATGAGTGATGATATTGATATTTGTGCTCTTAGTCTTGCATACAGACACTGCCACTCTAAATTAAAGCTTTTGATCGAGTATGTTGATGATAATGATGAGTGATGATATTGATATTGATATTTGTGCTCTTAGTCTTGCATACAGACACTGCCACTCTCTTGCTCCCTAATTCTTTCATTCATACAACTTATATGAAATCAACAAAGTTAATTTAGCATGATATGATTAGTAGATGTCAAATACTTGAATTGCTAATAGCCTAATAAAAAGTTTCAGCTTATATGGACAGAAAATTTAATCATGTATGATAGGGAGGGAACTAATACCCTCTCATGCATACTATGAAACATGATCTTTGGTCAATTTGCAGGAGTGGAAGTAAAGCCTTACCTCAATACCAGCAATGCAGAAAAGTACAATGAGCAACCACATAAACCAAGCAGACATGAAGAAGAACAACAGAAGAAGCGTGGTAGATGCTGCTATGACAAATACAATAGCAGCCTTTGAATTGATGTTAACAACTTGCTTATTAGAACGGCTTCTTGCTGCTGCAGCATTTCGAGATTCCTAGCAAAAGATTAAAAAAAATGTATATATAAAATGTTATGCATTTGAAGATATGTTAAAAACAAACTTGAATAAATTTGTATCGGTTAACAAAATGGTAAGAAGAATACATGCTCCTTCACCTCAGTGTACCATTTGTAATAGTTAATGAAATTAAAACTAACTGAAAGAAAGAAAATCAAAGATAAAAGGAAACGTAGGTAAGTAGACACGTCAAGGTCAGTGTGTGTGTCTGTACATTTTCCATATCAGCATTGTTCAAATATTAAGTGATTTTTGTTTGACAAAAGCATGTCCCACATCCAAAAAGTGCAATCTCAAAGCATTATAAAAAGGCATTTATAAGAGCATATCATAAACTTTAAGGCTGATAAAGGGTTGAAAGGAAAAACCTTGGGATTCAATTCATTATAGCGTTCACCAGACTTCTCAGGAGCAGTTATATCTGACCATAGTGAAGCACATACAATTGTTCCAACAGCCACCAACCACACAAATGCAACTGAGAGGTCTAAAATTGGTTGAGGTGGTGCATATAACAAAACATCCACTGCAATACACAATTCAAAATTAACCATCTGTAGACTATGTGGAAAATAAACTACAATAAACATGCATTTTAAACTAGCCATATTTTTCTCCATCTCCTTTATTCAAAGGAGCATCTATATGTTCGTGTGAGAGGAGTCATGGTTGAATTTCCAGTCAAAGCTTTAAAACCACATGGCAATGAATTACCAAATGTTTTCTTGTGCTAGTGTGGTACCCATTAAATCAGTTGGAAATTTCACTCCATAATATCATGATGCTTTATTTATGCAATTCTTTATTAATTCAAATTACAAGTGAACTAATAACATAAACTAATTACTAACTTTGGCCGTTTAAAAAAAAACAAGTGAATTTAAGACAACCACCCAATATATCCAAATTCCAATCCAACACATAACATAAAACTCTACCAAATTGCTAAATAAGCACCTGCTATCAAAACATAATTACAAGCTCCCTGCTACACATCTTTTTGTACAACAATACCACGCCAAGGCCTTACCCAACATGGTAGGTTTGGTGCAAGGATTAATATGCAACATTGGGCTCAAGCAAAAACCAAAATAGTTTCAATAAAACCGGTTAGAGAACCATTTAGACTGAAGTCTTTCTCATTCTATTTTGTCATACTATCTTCTATTTGGTTCATTTTTCTTACTGAAGCCTCTAAAGATCTTATTCTCACATGACCACACTGCTTCAAGAGAAGAGAGTTTTATTAATATTTTCTTTAATAAGTCCTAAGCCAAATGGGGGTATTGGAATAAACTCTTCTACAACTATTACATGCAAAGGAGAAAAAACAATTGTTGCACACATCTAAATAACTAACAACAACAAACAACAAAGCCTTATTGTATCGGGTGGGGTCAACTATATAGTCTAAGGGTCAACATAGGACTCATACACGTGTTTACTACAGCCGAAAAGGATTTGCATCTAATAAGCATATAACAATGTTCAATAGACATACAAGTCTAAGTATCTTTCTCAAAGACAATAATAGTAATAGTAATTAATAGTACAAAATGAAGTTCCAAAATTGAAGCTCTGACCTCTCTTTCCAGATGTTAAAGATCTGTTGAGAGCTTCTCCTGCTGATTTTGTTATCATCACAACCGGAATTGAAACATCTGCCCCAGAGCTATTGGAGCAAACCATCTCAGTGAGATCTGATAAAAAAAATAAATAGTTATATATCAGACAAAATATAATGACATAAAAATTTAATGACCATAGCAGATAAAAGAGCAGTGAGCAAGTCATTAATAGCAATAAAAGCAATGTTTCAGTTAGTAAATTATACTGCTAAAACATTTAGCAGATATTTAATTGTTAGAGTTAAGCGAGATAAGATTTCACCATGTCTATGTTTGCCTTACAACTCAGATTCTATCTTTCCATTATATTGAAAAATATATTCAGGTTTTGTCTACAGTTCAATATACATGAATAAGCTTGAGGCTGGAGAAGTGCCAGTGCAACTCAGTTTCCAGCCGAGTGTAAATGGGTGAGAAAATCACAAGGCTAACACATTAAAGTATGAAACTACAGTCTTATTATGTTAAAAATGGATGTAAACATAATGTATCTCAGCAATGAAATGAACCTTCTTCGTCATTTATGATCAAGACACCAGCAGCGCCTCCAAACTGCGCAAATGTAGCTTTAATTGAGAAGTCACAACCCCCACGAACACAGAGAGCAATCGAATCAAATAACTGCAAAATGGGTATAACACATAAAACACTCAGACTCAGACATCACACTTCTAAATAAAACCTAACATACTCAGATGTCCAATCCCATCAAATAAAATAGTAAGTCACGGTTCTCCTGATTAAGAAGACTCATTTGTTGTGTAGTGACAAAAACCACGAATTCATAATCAGAAATTAGGTAAAGAAATTGATTAACAATGGAAGATAGAATGTATTTAATTGATAAATTGAGAAAAACTATAGGGAAAGTATCTCAAATTATTATAAATGTCTGTGTCAGTGTTTCATAGTCATTTATCATAAAGACCATAGGGAAAATTACCTGTGAGGTTGAAGGAGAACAGCAATCAGTGGGATTAGAAAAAAGAACGGGAGTTCTGACACTATTGTTAGCCTTTTCAGGCAACGAAGAGCCAAAACTTGCAGTGATTCCAGTTTGAACACTACCTTCCTCACCATCTGCCCAATTCTTCACCTTAACCTACAGTTCAATTTTAATTTATCATCATCATCATCATAAACCTAATAAGATCGAACAAATTAGGTAAAATTGAGAAATAAATAATTGTGTTACCAATTGGAAGGAGTTATTGCAGGAATCGGACTTGGGAGCCCTATCGTCATCGTGTTTCACATCGTCGGAAGAAGCCGGAGTAACAAACAACAACAACGACAACACCACCGACAGAAACAAACGCAGGCCGCGAGAAGAAGACGAAGCCATTGTTGTTCGTTGCAACTCGATTTGATGACTGATTAATCAATATGATCAATTCTCTTTCACAGCGATTTAATCTAATTTAATTAGTTGGTTAATGATGATTTGTGTGAACACAGTAGTTGGTTACTTACCGGAGTTTATATTATTATAATTAGGTTATACTTCCCACTCACTAAGAGCTTCTCAGTTTAACTCTAATGCCACTGGGAGGTGTAATAGGCTAGGTTAGGGTTAGGAACGCATGAGCTGAATTAAAATTATTTTTAAGATTTAAGTTTGATTTACGATTTATTATAGACTTTTTTTTTTAGCCTACGTCCTATTATAGGCTTTTTTTTTCCAGTTTAAACAGACCTTTTTAAAATTATGGTCTGGTCTGGAAGTCTATTTAAAAGTCTTATTCACATTAAAATATTTAAATGCTCTACTTGCAGATGTTCTCTATATTGTAATATCAATGTTTATATCTATATATATTAAACAAAAAATATTTTTTTAACAAAATAATTTTAAAAAAATTTGAAACAAACATTATTTAAACCCTATAAAATAATTTTTGGTTTTAAATAATAGATTTTTTTTTTCTGAAACAAAGACACATATTATTATCTCTTAAATAAATATTGAACGATTATTGAATGATTGATTAATTGAACGACTACCCAATATAGAATATAAAATGACTACCAAATATAGATCGTTACCGAATATGGAATGATTAATTGTCTAATTGGTAGAATTTAAAATAGGAAATAATATTATTAATATAATATTAATAAATAATAAAGTATATATATAGGTCGGCCTAATAGGCTTTTTTTATAAATATGAGTCAGACCTATTTAAATAAATAGGCTTAAAAAACAGTTTGGGCTTAGTTTTTTTATTAAATAAGTTAGACCAGGTCAGGCTATAGGTCCCTAACAAACGGTTTAGCATATTCGCATCCCTTACCACCAGGGCACTTATAGTAATCTCAATAAACTAATTTATAGTTTATTAAATTAGTTTATAAAATTGTTGGATTAAATTAAAAGTGTTTAGTAAACGGTTTATTCTAATATGTTATTTTACGTAGAGTTTGAATTTATAATTCTTTATATTTTTTCTATTTATAATCTAAGTAATTTATTTTTATTATTTTTTATATATAAAATGTAATTTCATTAATTTATTATTCACCTACTATATTTATTATCTTCTTTTTTGTGATGTTACTTTTTTTTATTTAGAGATTGTATTATTATTTCTACATAACACACCTATTCTTTCAACAAAAAATTTTACTTCGCGTATGTCAAAAATCTCTGTCACATAAACTTTTAAATAAACTATTCAAAAAAAATTTATATTGTAATAAAAAAAAAGTAATTGATATCTCTAACAAAAATGAATTCTATAGTTTTTTTATTTATTTTAGAGCTTTGTTACATGTTTTTGAATTGTCTACCACAAAAATCACAAAAGAGATAAATATAATAAAATAAAGAAAGAAGTTAACATGAGAGACGTATATGCAATTACATTGGGAGCAGGAGAAGAAGAAAACATAAGAAATAAAGTATAACAACATGGAGAAGAAAAAAAATATAAAAAAATAAAGTGAAATAGAAAAATTGATTGAGTATAAAAAAAATAGATCGACTAAAACAATAGGCAGAAGATTAATTAAAAATATCACATCTTTTGTTATTTTAAATTAAATAATTATGTTATTTTATATTGTTAAAAGTTAAATGTACTAAATACTTTAATTTCAATTAACTAATTTTTCAATTATAAGTCATCTATGAGTTAGTTTTTTAACTATCATCTAATTTATAACATAATTTTACCAAAAGAAGTCTAAGCGTATAACCTGTGGTCAACTATGTACTTTCTTTTTTACAAGACATCAGAACTTTAATGTATATATACTATACTAGAATCGGGTAAAATTGACCGACTTTAGCAAACTAGTCCACAAAAAAGGTTAGAGGATTCTACCATGCACCCTCATATTATAACCTCTCACCCCTATCCATTTGAAATTACATTTTTACTCTTTTTACTATCTATAAAACTCTCAAAAAAATTTAGCACTCATTTTTCAACGCTTGTTTCCAAACTTTACATAAACTATCCCACCATTTGAAAGTTTATAAATTTTTGAAATACAAAAAGTAAGTAATTGTTCTTAATTTCAAAAAAAAATTTATAATTTTGAAACAATTATTTTTTAAAAATTTTAACCTTTAGATCAACATTAAAGTTTCAAAATAGGTTTTTTTTTTTCCAAATTTTCAAAAGTTTCCATCAATACGAATTTTTCAAAATGTTAATTTTCAGTATTTTTCAAATCTTTCTAAACATTGAAATGTTCAAATTGAAACAGTAAATCTTCGAAACTTTTAAAATTAAAAAATAGAAAATTTATTAATTAAAAATATAAATAGAAAAATATATAAATGAAAAGTTTATGTAAATGGAAAGTTTATATCAAGAATTAAAAAAGCTCACAATCAAACCAAAACTTTAGTAAATTGTTAATTACCAAAGTTTCTAACAATTCTAAAATTTTGAAATTTTTGCGAAGGTTCCATTTCGAAATCCTCGAAAGTTTAAAAAGTCTGGAAATTTTCATTTCGAGAATTTCTAAATATTCGAAAATTTGAATTTTTTTTAAATGTTTGAAAGTTTCAACAATATCTGAAAAATTTTCATTTCGAAAATTTCAAAAAGTTCAAAAGTTTCAACAATTTCTGAAAAAACCTCATTTTGAACATTTCATAACTTTGAAAGTTTGAACAATATGAAAAAAAATTATTTCGAAAATTTCAAAAAGTTCGAAAGTTTTAAAAATTTCTGAAAAACTTCATTTCGAATATTTCATAACTTCAAAAGTTTGAATAATCTAAAAAAATTTCATTTAAAAAATTTAAAAACATTCGAAAGTTTCAACAAATTTTGAAAAAACTTCATTTTGAATATTTCAAATTTTTAAATCATACTTACTTTTCTATTTTGAATATTTTAATACTTTTGAATGTAAGAGAGAATTTTGTGAAATTTTAAAACATGTGAAAAAATTAGTGTTAAATATTTTTAAGGGTTTTACATGTAGTAAAAAACAACAAAAATATAATTTCATGAATGTTAGAAACCTCAAAAGGTTAAAAAATGTCTATAATATTTCAAAACACAAACACCATGCTATACTATATTACTATATATATCTAATCATTTTTTAGAAATACTCCCTCTTTCACGAAGTTAAAATATATTACTATATTACTATATATATCAAACAGCAATGACATCTTTTTTCACTTTTGTTTAGCTATAGTTAAAATGATATTTTTCTTCTTGTCCTTTAAACTCCCATAGCTTTTTATCTGAAATAGAATTATTATTATAATATTTTTTAAAATTATTGGAGATGCATTTATTATGTTTGACATAGAGGTAAGTGGTGTAAGGAGCTCTTAGGAGCCACCAGCTGTACCAATATCTTTATAAAATATGTCATTTTAATTTAGTATATATATATTGTAGGGAGTAAGTTCAAAAATAACTTTAATAATTATTGTTGGTGCTTATATATAGCACAATCATTGAATTGCCATTAAGATCTCCAACATTTTTCTATTAAAGAGTAATTTTCATAATTTGCTTGAAGAATGATAATAAATTAAAACTGCAATAGAAAAGATGGCTATAAAATGAAAAACATCAACAATAAAATAACCATATACCAAAAGGAAGCATGAAAAAATCACTTGAGAAATGAGACTTGTTGATTGTTTTTGTAGTACAAATTTTTTTTATCAACCATTTAAATATTATAAATGAATATAAATTTGAAAAAATTAATATTTAATGCAAAACTATATTTTTAATTATACAATTTTAAATAAATTAAATATTTTGATTGAAGGTGTTTAATGAAGAAAGTATTTCTATTAAAAAAAATATATATCAAATTGAAGACCGTGTATTAAATAGCAATGTTATGCTATTGAAATAATAATAATAAATAGTATTTCTATTTAGTGCTTAGTGATTCGTAAGTTCACATTCCTTAAACAGATATATCAAATTGTTATTTTTTAGTTAAAAAATTTGAATAAAAAAATAAAACTATTGATGTTCAAAATAAAATGACTAATTCCGTTAATTGGCAAAAATTGATGGACTAAAACTGCAGTTAAGCCAAAAAATTATATCATAATAATTGTTATTTTTTAAATTTTCATTGTAATATTAATAATTACTTTTTTTAGCAAATTATTATTTTTTATTTTACATTTACAACAATAAAAATCAACCAAGATGAACAATGTTCATATGAGTGTTCAATTTCTCTGAAATGGTTAAAAAAATATTTTAAATCCTTTCTATTAATCTTTTCTTATTTCTTTTATGACATAAGCCAACAATTTTATAATTTGATAATTGTATACTATTAATGGCAGTCGAGTGACCACGTAGGTAACACTACTCGACTACCACTCGTAATATGGCACTAAGGCCATTCTTGACCACGTAGGTAAGACTAGGCACTGGGCAAATAACAGAAGCACGTCGAGTCGATCGAAGCCGGATGGACGGCGGCGCACACGTGTGATGATTCATTTGCTTGCGTTCTCTCTCCTTCACAAAATTGGGGTGCCCCTTGGGGTCCTTCCCAAATTCATTATCTCCATCTTATAAATGCTACAATGTTATCCCTTCTATGTGAGACTTTTTTTTTTTTTTTTTCAATATACAAAACTAACTTTTCATTAATTGTCATCATTAATTTCATTTAATTTTCCATCATTTTCAACATATCATAATATCAAATTTTGTATGAAAATAAATTTAAATATGATGATATCATATTATTGTACAAGATGTATTTTCATCATGATTGATTCTCATTTTGAATCATAATGATTTGTTTTACAGATAATGTATAAAGAGAATTGATTAAACTTTTCAAATTATTGTATGTTTTCTTCAATAAGAAATTACGTACATTGTATTTATTTTAAAAAATGAATACATTGTATTTAATTAAAATTATAGGAAACATTATCTAAAAATATGCAACATTATTTAATATATTAAAAATTAAATCCACAAAATTGATTTCGTTGCTTTTTTGCTCCACCTATATTTGGTTCCTTGCTCATGAATTTGGCAAGATTCCATTATTACCCTCCATCTTTATTATAAGTATCTATTTTTTTTACTCTAACTAAAAAATTAGTAGAATAGTTAATATGTTTATTTTGTATTAACGTTTCTAAAACACTATCAGTATTTAAATATGTTAAATTTAATTTTTTATATTTTAAAATAAATTAATAATATTAATAAATATTAGGTTTGAAAAAAAATAGAATATTTATATTTAGATATATTTTTTTCTTCTTATAATTAGAAACGGAATAAGCATTTAATGGATTAGAATTCCAAAAGTTCATTAGTTAATTGATTATGTCCTTTAATTAATCTCTTAAGTGCACACTATTTTCCTAAATCTATTCAAATTATCGATTGTTAACGGATTAATTTTTTTTAATTAATGATTTAAACCCTTTAATTTCTTGAAGTTAATCTCTTAAGTTTCTGATTCTAATTGATTAATGCCACAATTTTCACTATTTATTTAAAAGAAAAATCTATTCTCTTCAAATTATTTTCTTCTATTTCGATTCTAGACTCCAAGAAAATTATAAAACCATCATTTCTCTCTAAATTTTCACACCTTAGAGTAAGATTATATAATTTGTTTTTGATACTTGATTTCAAATCACTTTTAACTGAACAAATATTCAAAACTGTGAATAATTGTTGTTTTTCCGTCACGTATCTATAATTTATTCCTCAATAATTACTAATATTTTAGTTCAGATATCTATTTAAAATATCCAAATAATTAAAATTTTCCAAAAAAATAATTAAGCCTTTTTATTACTATTTGTCCTATAATAAGTAATCGTCCGTACCCAAAAAAAATTATTATCTTAAAGTTTTTGACAAGATTAATTAACAAAAGTTATAAATGATGAAAATATTACAATTTTTTAAAATTATACTTTTTCTATAATAATAAATAAAAAGTAAAACATTCATTTGGTTGTTAAATATCTGAAACACTATTACAATAGTCATCAAGTATATCAAAATTACAAAAGATATCTACATATATATTTTATTCATCATTTTAATGTTAACTTTTTTAATCAATTAGTCCTCAAATATTTTTTTTGATATTTTATATAATTCATAAAATTATTAATAAAAGAAATAATTGAAATTGATTTTCAATTTTAGAGCATATTTATCATAAATTATAAAAAAAAATAGATTTTAATATTATATAATTAGTGATTATCTTTAAAAAATAATAATAAACTGTTTTATGTTTGTCAGTAGTAGAAAAAAAAAATCACTTTCATTTTTTTTTATAAATTAAAAAAAATAATTTATCAAAATCAAAATAATTTTTCAGTTTTTTGAAAAGAGATAGAACATTTAAAAAGTGATTATTTAAGGAAAGTAATAAACGCATAGTTGAGTATGTAAAGTATGAGTCTGACACCTCGAGAAAATTAGGATCCAGCGAATAAAAAAGTCGGTAGCATGATATATTAGATTTGCACCCCCCAAAAAAGTAGCATTAGAAACGCAGTTTTGTAATTATTATCATTACACAGCGAAGCACGCTGAGTTGAGTTTTGAGTTATCTAACATTAACAATGTCTAGTTCAGAAGATGAAGGAGGAGGAGAAGAGTATCTCTTCAAAGTTGTTATAATCGGTGACTCCGCAGTTGGTAAATCAAATCTACTCTCTAGATACGCTCGTAACGAGTTCAATCTTCACTCTAAAGCTACAATCGGAGTTGAGTTTCAAACTCAGAGCTTAGAAATCGATTCCAAAGAAGTTAAGGCTCAGATTTGGGATACTGCCGGTCAAGAACGCTTCCGTGCTGTAACCTCCGCTTATTACAGAGGCGCCGTCGGTGCTCTTGTTGTTTATGATATTAGCCGGAGAACTACTTTTGATAGCGTCGGTCGTTGGCTCGATGAACTCAAGAGTCAGTATCTTCTTCTTCTTCTTTTTCTAGATCTGATCTAATTATTTTTTATTAATTAATTAATTAATTATCTATCTGTTGCTTAATTTGGTTTTCGATCTGTCACTTTCTTTTTTACTTCTCTTTTTACTGCATTTTCACATTTACTTCATTCATTTTATTGCTTAATTTGTTTCTTAACTTCTTTTATTGCCTTCAATTTGCTCTTGCATTATCATCTTCAATAGTTAGGTTATATCTCAATTGTATGTGCCTTGTGAAATTACTGTCCTAATTGTATCATCTTGTTCATAAATTAAGAGGAAAGGAATAGACAGAATACAAAATGTTTTCATGAAGTAAATGGGACCTGAAGTTTTTTAGCTCTTTCAATTTATGATAACAATTAGACTTTAAAGGTGTTTTATTTTAATGATGACTACCTCTAAACTCTAAAGTCATATCTATGGTTGGTTGTAATTTGTTGATGGCGTAATTATTGTTCACAGTGATAGTTTATAAAATCCAACACATGAATAAAATAAACGTAGCATAGATGATAATGTTGTGTTTGATGTGTGGAAAGACTAGACAAGTTAGGATTAATAATGACAATATTAGGGATAGAGTTGGGGTAACAATTATTGTAGAAAAGATGGTGGAAACTCGGGTTAGGTGGTATGGACATGTGGAGATGAGATATGTAGATTTTGTAGTGAGGAGAGTAAATCGGATGAAGATATGTCAAACTTCTAGAGGCGGAGAAAGACCTAAAAAGACTTCAAGAGAAACTATTAAGAATGATCTAGAGATTAATGAATTGGATTGAGATGTGATAATGACAAGAAAACATTATAGTTTTGCTTGATCCATGTAACCGACTCTATCTAGTCGATAAGGCTTGGTTGTTCTTGTTGTGTATTAAAATTAAACTGAATTGGAAATTTATTGTACCTGATGGCTGATGTATAACTGATTATATCATGAGGGTATGTATTGGTAGAAAGTTTAACAGCATGACAGTATGCCACCATGATTTGAGAAAAAAGCTACACTTTGGAGTGTAGTTTTTGCCGAAAATTGTGTGATATAGTAATTTGGTCAAACTCAGTTTGATTTCAAACATGCACTTAATTAATGAATGTATACGTAGAATAGAAGGTTGAAGTGTAATGTTTTGTAATTGTGATGCAGCTCATTGCGATACGACGGTGGCAATGATGTTGGTGGGAAACAAATGTGATTTGGATAATATAAGGGCAGTGAGTGTTGAAGAAGGAAAAAGCCTTGCGGAATCAGAAGGTTTGTTTTTCATGGAAACTTCTGCTTTGGACTCTACAAATGTGAAAACAGCTTTTGAAATGGTTATTAGAGAGATATACAACAATGTCAGCAGAAAGGTCCTCAACTCAGACACTTACAAGGCTGAATTATCTGTCAACAGGGTTAGTCTTGTTAACGATGGCAACTCTACATCCAAGAAAAACAATAGCTATTTTTCTTGCTGTTCCTGAATTTGGTGGTTTTTTGTTGGTTTTGAGTAATTAAAATTCAATTGGGTTGGCTTCTTCTTTGATGGATATCATTTGAATAGTTTTCCATTACAACTATAAAAAGACATATATATAGCAACGAAAATTTTATATATCTTCTTCAATTTTAAGTAAACGGGTTTTAATTGTATAATAGGGGGTATAGAGAGCATTTGTTTTGTTTTGTTATGTTTTGTTTGTTTGTTGTTGATTAATTTACGAGTTTCTCATTTGGCTATTGCATGCCCTGGAGTTTTTATTTTTGTACTTGGTCAACCAGATTATTTTTTTAACGTCTTGGTCAACCAGAAGTTGCTTATAGTTCACGAGTTCCTTTTGACTTGACGGATATATATGTGAACATTTGTGCTTTTACAAATTTCTTGAAATAAATTAAACCTTGGACATACATATCAATGATTTTGCCGACTCGTGTAGATATTTAACTTAAAAAGTCAATCGTTAAATTTATTATTATTTCAATAGCATTGCTATTTCTCACGAAACATTTACTCTTGCGCCAGGAATGTGAACTAACCAATCACTAAGCACAAAATAGTTAAAAATTCAAATCAATTAAAATATGACTGCTGTCATTCGTGGGTCTTATAACCGTTGAACTAATTTACTGATTCATCGCACAAAATATGCTTTTATATATTATATTGTGAAAATTGAATAGCAAAAATGTTATATAAAACAAATATAAAATCTAGATTATTTTACCATCTGTTATATGTTTATTTATTTGATAAATATCAATATTAGTTGAAATTTATTTTTAATTTAAATTTTGAAATTTAATAAAAAATTTATAATGATTATGTGTTTTATCTAATAAAAGAATTTGACTCATTTAAAATTCATAAAATGAGTAGATTCAATATTTATAATCATTTATGATTAACCATATGTGCACATAATATTAATTATTAATATAATCATTAATAGTTTATATTATTTATTTTATTTTCTAAAATAAATTGTTTACTTTATAGAAACAAAATTCCTAACAAAAATGTTAGCAACTATATTCAAGACTAATACAACACAACATTTAGTGGAATTCTAAGTAAACTCAAATAATATTTTATATATATAATTTTTCATTTTTTTGGGGATGTAAATTTTTTTTAATGATATCAATAATTAATTTTTTACGTAATTATTGTGTTGGTGGTCCTTTGCCTAGTGTTTGTTTAACCAATTTGGCCCTATCTTTAGGCCAAACTTCACTAAATATTCTTATTTCATTTATCACAAAGGTTGGTTCGATCGAAAGAGATTGAACAAATCAACAACTCTGGAGAAGGATCGAACTATTGAACTAACAAAGACGATGAATCCAAAGTCGTCCCTTAGAAAAGGGAGAGCTAGCAGCATTCCTCACAATCACTTTAGTAAGAAATTAATAGTATAATAAAAGCTCGTTGCACGAGTGTGATGATATCCACTAAGTAATTGGAATTCATACAACCTAGCTCGATGCACTGAAACACAACAACAACAGCAAAAAAACAAACTTTATAAGGAGATGCGAAAATGTATTTATTTATAATGTATTAACATGTTAGTATTAACATGCGTGCAACGCACGAAAATATAGTTCATAATATATATTAAAGTGACTTGAGTGTTGGAGTAATTTTTATAAACTCTAGAGAAGAGGAGACACATCCCACAATTTTGTAGTTTTTTTTCATAAAATTTTAAAATAATATTTTTCACTATTCAGTTCTTATAATTAAATAAATAAAAAATAAAAAATAAAAACCTCAAAAGTTTTTAATTAGAAACAAAATCCTCATGAACAATATACTTAGATTTGTCAACTCAAAACCCCACACTCAAAACAAAATTAATAAGAAGAAAATCTTAAAAATTCAGTTCTCCATCCACACTGGGGTGTGATACATACCCACCCATCCCCCATTAAGTTCTCCATCCATAACCATTACCATAAAAGTACCAATAAAATCTCAAAAGAAATCTTAAGAATCTAATTATTATTTGGCACAATTTTTATTAATGTTAGACTCTTCTAAAACAAGTTCTTCAAATCAGTGAGAATAAACCAAAAAAAAAATTTATTGCAAAAGAGACATTTAAAATGAAATCTATTTTGCACTGTTGGAATTTGATTTTTTTGCATTAAAATAATACAAAGAGAACCAATTTTTTTACTTCAACTAACCATAAAATCAATTTGTAGAATTATTATGCAAGAATTATTTGTTCCTTCTAATCACAATTACCCAACAAAATTAAGATTTTAAAAAATTAATAGAAGAAAAAATAAAGTCAAGATAAGCTGACCCATGATGACTTGAGTGACAAATTATAGTTGCACCTGCAGCATTTTAAATCTTCTAGAAACTTTTGTTACATGGAAATAAAATGTGATAGAATAATAACCAAAGATGTCTTTTAAGCTCCTACTACTTTGATAGCTATGCTTAATGCATATGACATTGAAAATGACACGGAAAAGCAACCTATTTAATTTTTTTAATAAAATATATAATCTAATTTTATTTCACTATCAATTTTAAGTGGCTAATAAATTTTAGTACATGCTTGAATTGATATTAAATTTGACAAAATCACTTTTATTTACTGTAATTTTAATACAAATTACATTTATTTGAAATTTTAATATCACCATAATTTTATCAATTTTGTCTTCTAACCAAATCCAAAGACACGTACATTTAACTTAGCTAAGTGATAGTGTTAATTATAGCCTCGTCTCAAAACCATTGGTACGATTCTGATAGTCTTGAATAGTTTGGTCAATTTCAGATTGTGTATTCATGACAAAAGGTCCATGTTGAGCAATAGGCTCATTCAATGGTTGTCCTCCAATCAACAAAAACCTCAAAGGCTTTGAAGATTTATTCCAAACACTAAGACCATCACCTTGAGTGAAAACACTGACATGATGAGCAACAATTGGTGATGAATTTTGTGAACCAAAAACACCTTCCCCTTCAATTATATATGCAAATGAATTCCATGACTCAGGAATACTCTGATGCAGCTCAGTTCCTGGTTTCATTGAGAAATCAAGGAACATTGTTGGTGTTCTTGTGTACACTTCTGAATCCACTCCCATTGCTTTTCCTGCTATCACTTTCACTTCAACACCCTCTTTTTCTGCTGTTACTATCTTTTCACTTGGAACTTCTTTAGATTTTGGCTCAATCCTAAATCAAATATCCAACAATAAAATAAACTTAGCATTACATCATAGACAATACATATGGTTCCATGCATGTATAAAAATTAAATCATATTATATATTAACATTACATTTTGTCATTGGCTGATAAATTGATCCAAAGTTGCAATCCATTGTTGTTTGCTTCTGCAGGCATTTCAGAGTGGATAATTCCTCTGCCTATAGTCATCCACTACACACAAAACAGAAATTAGGATTAGTATATTAATTAAGAAAGATTAGAACTATATAATATTCCAATTAATCTTGTTGGTATAGTTTTTGTATAACTTTTTATGATGAATTACTGTTGTTAATTAAGTACCTGAATATCACCAGCTCTTATTGTACCCTTGTGGCCAGCAAAATCTTGGTGAGTTATACCACCCTGAATTAATCCAACAAAGTAATTTTTAGCCAAATATTTAATACTAATGTTGAAGGTGATATAAATTAAAATGTAACTAAACATAGATACATACCTCTAGCATATAGGTGACTGTCTCAAAACCTGCAAATGAGATAGATGCAAATTAAAATATTATTAAAAGAAATTATATATGAAAATAGCACAGGAATTAAGAGAAAAAAAATATAAAAAAAAACCTCTGTGTGGATGATCTGAAAATCCTCCAGGAGGAGACACTGCAAAGTCAAACAAGAAACCATGCTGATAATTAATGTTATATATATATATATTCTTAATCATCGAGTTCTCAAGAAAAAAGTCTAGATAATTCAAAATTAAGTAGATAAAATTTGATCAATTATTATTTTAATTAGAATTTTAACTCAATTTTGTTAAAAGATTTGTCTTTTATAAAAAATGAAATAAAATATTAAGTAATGAGAGAATTTGTAACTAACTTTGTTATGTGGACAGTAAGAATAACTAACTTTGTTTCGAAAAATAATTAGCTAGGATGATTAATATTGTATCTAATAACCAAACAAAGTGATCCAATAGTTGTTTGGATTGAATGTACCTGAGAAGTGAAGCAACAATACAAACGGATCCAAATTCTTCAGCTCGCTACTGAGAATCAAATATGATAATATCAAATAAATGCAAAAAAAAGGGGGAATATTATTCAATTCAAATTTATTTTATTAATAAACCAAATGCATATATAATACCTTCCAATGCCTTTTCTAATAACAATTCCATCCCCTTCACTTTGAGATTGTGCCAAAATCTTATTGGAAACCAACCTGGGGGTGCTAAAAGCAAATGAATTATCTAATATTTCTGACATATTGGATTTGAAACAACAAAACTTGGCAGCAGTAAAAGGTTCAAAGTTTTCTTTGCGTGTTTTTTGTTTTTACATGTGAAAGAAAACAACTACACATACACATATTTATACTAGTGGTGAAGACGCATTAAAAGAAAATAAAAAGATTTTTTTTTTCTATTACAATTGAATCTGTTGGGTCTGATATTTGACATTTTTAGCGTGGGCGAGTGGGGTCCACTTCCTCATTCTTATCACATCAATATCTTGTCATCGTGATGATTGCCATCTTTTAATTTCCATCTATATATGTTAAAAAATATATGCTTTTAAAAGAAAAAAAAATACATTACTTATTTTGAATTTCTAATAATTAGTTTTTCAAAATAAGATAAATTGGTTTCAGATTCTCTTTGCAATTTTATATTTCTATACATTGTTGATGAAACAATTTATGAAATTACTTATATTAAAGATTTTCCACTAAATTGATTACCAATTTTAAACTTTTAACTAAAAGAATATATTTAAAATATAAAATAATGCGTTCAATTTGATAAAAGAAGCCTTAATCAATTAGACATGATAATAGAGTGTTATAAATATATGACTTCTAATGCACGAATTAAGTATATGACAGTCAAATGAACAATACACAAGAATGCCAAACAGTTTAACAAAATATCAATTTTACTAAACATATTATCAAACAAGGTCCCAATGAATTGATTCTTAGAGAAGGTTCACAATTTCAAATAATGTCTAATTAACAATGCAACGTACACGGTAATTGTTCAACAAATCAACCTAGATACAATCATGTATATTCAATCTTTCAAGCAATATCAAACAGAACATGTATCAATATTAAACAACCAAACAATGAAGTAAAAGATAAGGGATAGAAGAGTGATACTCAGATAGTTATCCTGGTTCGGTCGTCTGTAAGACAGCCTACATCCAGTCCCAAGATCAACTTGATCTTAGCCTTTTTCACTAGAATCTTCTATAGAACGTTTTACAGATTGTCCAACTAGCTCATAGCCTATCTATCCAACTATCTTGATTCTAACATACATCCATCGCATCCCTTGAGTTATTCCGGCAAACTCACACAAGATCGCAATGAGGTTCCTTCTTGATGATCACAAGCATCAACGAACGGTAACCACCAGTTTAGCTACTGGATTTTTACACAGTTTGGTTTCAATATAATTTTACAGAAATTGGCAACAAAGAAGATCAAAAGATCTTTCTAGAATAAGCGACTTGATCACACAATGATGTTCAAACTATAAGTGTTTGCCAAGTGGTTTAGTTTTCTCAAAGTATTGTGTGTATCAAAAGTTCAAAGTCTCAAAGGTTCTGTTTTTGGAAAATTTCAATTCTATGTCATATCAAAACGTTATGTTCATTATTTTTGAAAAACAGTTTTGAGACAATTTTTATATGTTTCAGAAAAACACATACAAATCGATTTGCCAATCGATTTTATAAAGCATAGAAACACTCCAATCGATTTGGCAATCGATGCTCGTATTTCTTGTTTTTCTTGAATCTTGAAAACATATGCATCAATCGATTTGCCAATCGATTGTGCCAATTCATAAATCAAAAAACTGAGACAAGTTTATATCAGCATTGATTGAGTAATCGATTTCAAATATTTTGTTCAAACAACGAGATCAAAACAATCGATTCCACAATCGACTGATATTCTATCATAATCGATTTGGCAATTGGTCTGTAACTGAAACAATTACTCCAATCGATTTGTCAATCGATTGAACTGATCACAGGGACTCTAGAAAATTGCACAAATCGATTCGTCAATCGATTTGCTTTGTCCAAGTGCTTCAGCTGTTTAATTCCAATCGATTTACCAATCGGTTTGAATTGTTACAGGGACTTAGCTATTTTGAAAACATTGATTTGCCAATCGACTAGGAACTTGATTTTTGATATATGATTAAACATTTTCAACACCCAATCGATTAGTATATGTCTTGCAAGTCAAGAAATAAAATTCAATTGATGTCTCAATCGATTGGATTTGTCACAGAGCTACTGACTTAGAAAAACTTTTGTCCAATCGATTTGCCAATCGATTTGGTTTAGAAATGGTTATCTCTGTGTCTCACTCAATCGATTTATCAATTGATGTTCCAATCGATTGTCCAATCGATTGGTATGTTACAGTGGTCAAGTCTGATGCAAAATAAACTCGAAATCGATTTACCAATCGATTTACAAGACTTGTGACTTGCCCCTGTAACTCACACAATTGATTTCTCAATTGATTCATGAATCGATTGTCCAATCGATTGCGTTGCACCCAGAGTTCAAGTTTCACTGAGATCCTTCACAAAATCGATTTACCAATCGATTGATTCAGTGATGACTTTACTTCTGAGTCAATCAATCGATTGCCCAATAAATGTATCAATTGATTAGTCAATCGATTTGACTACTTGGTTCAATTTAAAAACACATTTTAACTTGACAACAACTTATGCATGAACTCATATATGATAAGTCTAAAGCCTAATAAACACAAATACTAATGACACTAAAGCATAGTTGACTTTGTCCAGCACATGCTTCACTTTAAGCTTGATTCCTTGCGTTCCAAGCAATGTGTCTATATGTTTAGTGTGTGTGTGTTTCTACCTCAAATGCAACTTGATTCAAACAATTAGCTTAATCATAAAACGTTGTATGTTTGTTAATTATGTCAAAACTAAAATCAGGGGGGCTTATGTCTAACATAGAGTAAGACAGATTGATTTTATCTCTCCTATTTTTGTATCTGATTAATCGAAGAAATCCACATACGTTTTCTTGGACGTGAAATTTAAGTTCTCATTTTTCGAAGACAATGAGGTTCAGATTTCTCCACCCTACACCCTTTATATATATATATAAAATAATAAATTTAAAAATTATATTTATTATTATTAATATAATAATAAAATATAAAAATATTAAAATCATATTTTCAATAAGAGATTATAATTGTTAATATATATAATAAAAATGACAATGAGATTAGATTGAATATCAACACCCCAAATTCATCCCCACTCCAAGTTTTATTTCAGATAAAATTCACACCCAATCAAAGCGAGTATTCTTCGTCCAAATCAGGACAGATCTGAGTAGGTATAAGAAGGTGCGAGTTTTGTTGTCATTTCTATACACAACTCCACAAACCGACTTGTAGGATGATGACTATCCACTGTTGCTAAATATTTTGTTAGACGTTAACTCATCAAATGTGGGACTCTTAATATCCCTCAAGTGTAGGACTAGACATCCAAATGTGACTCGAGTGGCCCGATAGTAATGACCTAAGTAGGTGGTCCAATGGATCTTAGGTAGACTCTGATACCATATTAGCAATCCATGGATCGAGGGAGGAATGTCATATTGATATTCTTGAAAATTTCCGTTGAAAAAATATTAAATTAATTGAAAACGATTATGTAAACATACTTTATTTATAAAGCTTATGAATGATTAACTACTAACTACTTTGTAGCAACCCTTAACTAACTCACATATCAGTTACAATTAACCCATCTAACCAAACACCTATAATTAAAACCAACTATTTTTCTAACACTTATATTCAAAGGAATGCCTAAAGCAATGCACCTACAACCAATATGTACCAAAGTATAGCCGAACTCTCTCCTTGAAAAATCTCTTCACTGTTAATTGTAGCAAGAGTTCAACTTATTAAGAATCTCATCCATGGTATGTTAATATACAAATTATTTATTGTTGGCCTTGTAGCTTAATTAAGAAAATGGGAGATTGGATGAGGAACTTCGTATGGAGGGTGACATAAGTGTCTTTTGAGGTTATGTCTACTTTATGTATTTACTTGACATACCGATCTTGGTTTTTTTTCCTAATCATATTTCAACCTACATTTTACACTTTGTTCTTTTTGTTTTGTAGAGAATTTTTTTTTTGTTTTATATTTTTGCTATTTCATAGGTTCTTAGGTAGTTATATTTGAACTGGATTAGATATTAAATGTGAATATTTTTTTTTTATAGAAATTCAAACACATATTTAGTATGTTGTGAAAATTTAGTCTCCTCTCTTAGATCCAATCTCGTTGATAGTTTTTTATTTATTTTAATTTAAGTGTTTTGTATTTATAATCTTTATTTTAAATATTATTTTGACCTACCTTACTATACTTTTTTGTAGTTAAATTCTTTACTTAAATTTATTAAATTCTAATGTACTCTTAAAAATATTTATATTGTTTTCTCATACATTGCACAAAACTATTACTAGTTTGTCGCAAGTTTTTTTTTTATTCAAAAGTTTGGTACAAGGTCGAGAATGAGTATTTACATTTAATTTGGGCATCTTGTGGTCGCTATAGCCACTTAGCAAGAAAAAGAACTTTATAAGTCCAAATATTTCTAGATTTTAGTTATTCTATACCAAAGAAGGAAGTGCAACAAACGGGGGTGCAAAAAATCAAAAAGATTGTAGTTCAACCATTACTAATCTATTGATTTCAATTGAAAAAATAAATGAGTTTCTTGTGTATTTTAATTTATATATAATTTTACGCTTCTGTTTTAAAATATTTTATTTATAACATTTTTTACTCAATTAAATAATTGAGTTTTCGATACATATATTTTGTTACGTACATAATTTGGATGGTAAATAGTAATTAGTTGTTTAATAATTATCTGTAACATTTTCTCGTTCACGTTCCAAACAAAAATTTCACATTATATACATCTTTAACAAAATGTGACCCCAGTCATATAGTTAAATTTTTATTTTTATTGTTTTCGTCGTTTTTATTTTTCTCACATAATAGTTGAGGTATCCCATGATCAAGTTAGTGGCACCAAAACTTATTCTCCAAGAATGGTCCAAAAAATTAATTTGGAGAAATTCCAACTCTATTTCTCCAACAACATTCACGAATCACGAAGACCAAAGTACTTTTCTAAGTCCAGATATTGGCATCTACCTAAACTAAAGACTTATGAATATACCTTGGTTTTCCTGTGCTTCATCAAAGAATCTCCAAAAAATTCTGTCTTTCATCTTAAATAAGATGAGGAAAAAATTAAAAGAATGGAAAGCTAAATGACTAACCTTTAACTTTTGTTTTTTTTTTTTTTACTATTTTACCAACTTTAAATCCTTTTTTTTTACCACATCAACATTCTCAAACAATTAAAGTAATTTGTGGAGTTCACAATCATGACTTACTTCTTACTTTGAGCATGTTAATGTAACATATTGTGAAGATCCTAGTTCTCAACAATCTCAATTATCAAAGAAAAGATAGTCTCTTTAATCAAAGTAACAACACTTTCAATCATTTTAATCCTCAAAGCATTTGTTTTGGAGACAATTTTCTGATGTTATTCAACCATACATTGATGACATATTTAATGTGATAGTAGATGGAAATTATGGTTATTGCATTATTGCATCATTTCTTGGACACAATGAGGAGTCTTGGACTTTGGTCCGCCATAGTTTAGACCAGGAAATTCTTTCTCATAAAAGTCCATATGATAAACGGTTTCAAAACGCATTATAGAAGTAAGAGATTCATTGAAGATAACAAGCTTAGGTGTTCAACCCATAGATAAATATATGTACATACCTGATATGGGTTACGTGATAGCGACAACATATAATATTATTCTCGTCATGTTTGTTTAGACATTCTCCATGACTTTTCTTTCCTATGAGGGGTTCACATCCAGATCGATAACAAATGGTTGTATTATATGTATTGATTTTGTCGAAGCAAGTCATTGGGTTCTGATAAACAATTTTTTCAAATGATATTATTTTCTTAAATAATACTTCTATTTTTTAAATAGGATATAAGTTATTTCTATTTTGCAGTTAAAAATGAAAGATGGATTTTCAATGTCAGACATTGCACCAGGTTGGAAGCAATATCGCACCAAAGAGGCAACGTATTGGAAATAGCATATACGAGACGTCTACAACAATAGTGGTATTTATTTGGCCATATGACACGTGTTACACAAAATGCATAACCCGTAGATGCCATGTCATTAGATGAAAATTGATTTTGTATGGAATAGAATAAACTTATATAAAATGCACTTATTATTATTTCATTATGTTAAAATAAAATCTCAATTAGTATTTTGATGTAAACAATCAAAGGTTAATTAAGAATGTTAATTATGATTCTAAATGATATGTTAATTTAACATGTGTTTTTGAGTGTAATAATCATAGATAGGTACCAAATATTACAAGCAAAATCACATTATAAAGGAAGCAAAAATACAAAGGCAGAACGGGGAGCGTTCTTAATAGAAGTCTGAAAAACAGATAACATTCTCCACAGTTCTGAATTTCAAGAACAAACGATCTCCTCTGCTGAAGAAATATTTGCTTATGGATTTAACAATCATATTATCAGTACTTTCCAAGGAATATACATGATTCACCTCAACAAAGAATCAATCCAAAATAACAAAGGATAAAAGTTATGGTTAACAATAAATCTAGCAAGTTCATTCTTGATAGTCAAGATTGATCATTCTCCAGTTTGATTGGCAAGAACGAAGAACTCTCTTGAAGTATATGTTTTAGATGAATATATGAGCTATATGTACAAGTGATAAAAGGCCATGAAATACTGTCAAGGATGGCTAATTCGAAGGCTACAAACCAACTTCTTCATAAAGTAGTAAAACGAAGAATGTTCAGTCAAGAACATTCTTGTTTCGAGTATGATCTTATCCACAAACTGACACATGATAGCTGGACTCTTTCCAACGGTCATCGGAGCTGTCATAAGCCTCATTGAATCCTATAAAAGGAACTCCAAGCTTAAGGAAAAATCAAACAATCAAGTGAAAAGCAAATCATCACTTGCTTACAATCACACTCGAAAGTCTCTCATATTCTTACATTGAATGAGTTCTAATTTTTCACATTTGATTCTTAGAATCATTCTATTGTATTTCAAGTTAATGGCATCAAAATCATACTCCGTGGGCCAAAAAATTAATTTGGAGAAATTCAAAATCTTTTTCTCCAACAACATTTAGGAAGACCAAAGTGCCTTTCTAAATCAAGATATTGGCTTCTAAGAAACTAAATATATGAATATACCTTGGCTTTCCTATGCTTCATTAAATAATCTCTAAAATTCCTTTTCTTTCTTGTTAGACAAGATAAGGAAAAAATTGAATTAATGGAAAGCTAAATCACTATCATTTGTTGATAGAGTGACTATAGCCCAAACTTCTTTAATTATCATTATCAGGTATAATACTCAAGTAACTCCAATCCCAACTTTTGTTTGTATGAAAGGTAAAAGAAATTGTACGAATTTTATATTGGGTTCTTTTGTTGATGAAAGGAAAGTTCCTTTAGTATTGTGGGAAAATTTTATAGTATAAAAGATGAAAGAGGCCTAGATTTTAGAAGTCTTAAACTCCTAAACAAGCCCATACGGTGAAACATGCTTGAGGAAGCTTCAACAATGGATCTCTGATGTGATAGTCATTGTTTCAATCAAACCTCCCTCAACCAGCCAAGATGAACTCCTTGTTTGGAAGTGCACATCAAATAGATTTTTCTCATTAAAAATCAGCACATAATGTCATTAAGAATCCTATAACATATTTGATCCAAAGCAATCTATAACATTCAGAAATGTTTGGCAATGACATGTTTCTCAAAGAATTAAGGTTGTTCTATGGAACTTGACTCATGCTAAACTACTTACAAATGCCAAAAGAAAATATTGCGGATGAACAACATATAATTTATATTCAATTTGATATCAAGCTCCATAATTTGTCATGCAAATGATGAGATATTGTGAATATATAAAGGAATTTTGGACTCAATTCATCAATCTAGATCTTCGGAGTAGATTTTTCAGTATTAGTTTACATAATTAGATCGATTGGAATATCTCATCTACCAAAGTTGGCATTAATTTGTATAATTGACAAACCTTTTCTTTGGTATTGTTTCCTTTGAGATATGGAAAACTCGAAATTCTTTGGTTTTCTCAAGGAATCAAATTTCTTCAAGAGAATTGTAGCTCAACACCACTAGTTAGGTTTCTTTTATTTTACGACAAAATTAAGATGATAAAAATTTGGTTATGGCTCTTCCTCCATCCCCGTACAAGTTTGTTGGACTTCCCCTCCAAAGGGATCGTACAACATCAATGTAGATGACTCTCACTTGAGACATCTTAGCAACACTATTTGTGGAGGTCTCATTAGGGACTTAAATATTAAATTTATTAAAGGCTTTTATAGTAAATTGAGATCCAATAATGCTATTTAGGAAAAATTAGGGGCTCTAAGGTTTGGAATTCAATTAGCTCATTCTCTCAACCTTAACTGGGTTGATTTTGAGTTAGAATCCAAAGTTTTTGTTGATATGATTATATCAGATACAATCAAAAATACATACATTCGATATCTTTTACAAGACATTCTAGCTTTCTTCCGTCAAACTCGATTAAAAATTTTCTATTACTCACATATATCATAAAACTAACAAATGAGTTGACGATTTAGCTAATATAGGTAATTCTTTAACCTTTTAAGACAACTCATTTGATGTAATGTGTGATAGGCTTAGTTTATTGCTTTGGATGATCTTCAAAGTGTTTGCTTACCTCGCTTAACTAGTTAATTTTGTTTCTTGGGGAATGGTTTTGAAGGATTAGGAGCGTGGAATGGTTTTGAAGATCATTTTTTAGTTTTCTGTTAATATCAATTGTACTGTTGTTTTCTTTAATTTATTTTTTAAAAACATTTTAAGAGATTGTAGTTGTGATAATTAATCGTTAATTTTATTTACTTATTATGTATCGATATACTTTGAAAAGAAAAATATCAAAATGTTCTATTTTTAGAAATCAATTCAATAGAAGTTGCATAACAAGGATTCGATCACCTAGTATACCTATTTTTTTTTTCTTTCTCTTTTCGTTTTTACAATTAGAAAATTGTTTTTAATAAAATAAAAATAATAAAAATATTTTAAAAAACAAATTATTATTAATAAATTAAAATAAAATACATTAAATTAAATTAAAAAAAATGTGTCGACTAGACGTGCCTGAACATATAATGTATGTTATATTATATTAATAACTAATTTAAATTGTTTTAATAATTGTCTCCTGTTTTATAGATAAATAAGCAACTTTATTATATTTTATTAATGACTTTCTTTTAATTTTTCTTCAGATCAAATAAATAAAAATAATAAAATAAAATATATTAATATAATA
>JBBPBS010000214.1:119490-138307 GCA_037974835.1 Cicer judaicum | reverse complement strand
AAATTTTTATATTAATATTAATATAATTTATTATTTTTAAGTATAATTATTTTTATTAATTTTTATTTATTAGATCTAGAGAAAAGATAGGAGGAAATTATTAACAAAATAAAATTAAAAGGCTAATTTATCTAGAAAGGAAAGAGTTGTTATAATAATATAAAATCATCTACAAAATATTATCAAATTGAAGGAAAAAATACATCAAATTTAAATTAACGATGTCCTCAGATTTATAAATTGAGATCACGTAGATATTTATTTTTCAATTTGATGTATTTTTTTTCTTCTATTTAATATATTTGATTTCATATTGTTAACATAATTTACTATTTAATATTTTTAATTATAATTATTTCTATTAATTTTTATTTATAAAATTCGAAGAAAGAATAGGAGGAAGTTGCTAACAAAGCAAAATTAAATGGGAGAGAGTTGTTATAATAATATAAATTTATATACTGGAAGTTGTTAAAATAATATAACCACATTTTTTTCTTTAATTTAATGTATTTTATTAATAATATTTTGTTTTTTTAAAATATTTTAATTATTTATAATTTATTAAATAGTAATTAAAAAAAATCAAAATAGATAATAGCATCCCCTAAATGCTATCTCTTACTGCCACAAAAAAACAAAATTTCTTCCCACGATAACTGGTTTTGAGAAAGATCTAGTGAAAGGTTTAAATATATGCTAGTAGGACATTTTAGTATTTTTGTCCAAAGCAATATAATTACTTTTCTTAAAAATAGAGATATATTAATAATTGTTCCTTAATAATAAATTATCACTAAATTAGTCAGATTATCAACTTTTTACTTAGTCATGTGAGCAAATATATGCTAAATCATCGTTTCTTAATAAAGACAACTTAAAAATATTTTTATTTTACAAGGGTATAAAATAGAATTAAAAAAATTAAAGACTAAACAAAATAAAAATTGGATCGAGTTGGTACTAAAACTATATGTCAAATAATAATTTTTAAAAATAATGTAATTTGAACCTTGTATATTTTCTATTTTATCTTTGTTCTTGTTTATTGTCTATGTTTTTTTATTGGATCGGACCCAACAAATTGCTTATGGTTAAGATAGATTTGTACGGAAGTATTCTATCCTGCACCCTCTTATCTAAATCAATCATTTGCTTAATCAACTTGAAAATATAATTTTTTTTTATCACTCATATTTTCACCAATTCTTCTAAACTTTGAAGAATTCACTATAACTTTTGAATAGTTCTAAATTTTCGAAATAAAAAAAGTAAGCGGGACTCGTATTTTTCATACCTTAAAAAAATAATATTTTTGTAAATTTTTGAACAAATCAAATGTTTCTAAATATAAATTTTCAAGCAATGTGAAAATTTTGAAATTGAGAAAATTTTAAAAATTTCTATATTTGAAAACTTTAGAAGTTTTTTAGATTTATAAATTTTAGAAACTTTCTAAATTTTCTAAATATAATTTTTATATTGAAAATTTGAAAGTTTTGAATATTTTCGAAATAAATATTATATTTTAAAAATTTCGAAAGTTTCTAAATTTTTAAAAGTTTCTATTTTCTGTTAATGATAATATTTACTTTCTTTGTTGGGGTTTAGGGAAGGTTTAGGAACGGGGAATGATCTTGAAGATTATTCTTCGATTTTCTGTTAATATCAATTGTACTATAGTTTTCTCTAATTTATTTTTTAAAAATATTTTAAAAGATTGTAATTGTGATAATTAATCGTTAATAATGGAAATTTTTGTTTAAATATCTTTTTATTTATTTATTTTGTACCATCACATTTTGAAAAGAACAATATTTGGAATGTCTTATTTTTAGAAATCAACTCCACAGAAGTCGTATCACAAGGATTTGACCATGCAGTGTACCTAATTTTTTTTTATTCGTTTTTGCAATTAGAAAATTGTTTTTTTAATAAAATAAAAATAATAAAAATATTTTAAAAAACAAAATATTATTAATAAATTAAAATAAAATATATTAAATTAAAAAAAAATATTGACTAGACGTGTCTAAACAAATAACGCATGTTATATTATATTAGTAACTAATTTAAATTATTTTAATAATTGTCTCTTATATTGTAGATAAATTAGCAACTTAATTATATTTTATTAATGATTTTTTTCTATTTTTTCTCTGGATCAAATAAATAAAAATAAAAATAATAAAAATAATTAAATTGAACGCACAAAATATATTAAATTAAAGAAAACAAATACCACAAATTGAAAAAAAAACATAGAATTTTTATATTAATATTAATATAATTTACTATTTTGAATTATAATTATTTTATTTATTTGATCTAGAGAAAAGATAAGAGGAAATTATTAACAAAATAAATTGGAAAGGCTAATTTACCTAGAAAGGAAAGAGTTGTTATTTATTTTGTTTAGAGTATTCTATCATGCCCTCTCACACCTAAATCTGCCACCTCCTTGATAAATGTGTGAAAATATAATGTTGCCTTTTTTATCACTCATATTTTCAGCAATTCTTCTAAACTTTGAAAAATTCACTATAACTTTTGAATTGTTTTAAATTTTTGAAATATAAAAAGTAAACCGCACTCGAATTTTTCATACTTTAAAAATAATATTTTTTAAATTTTTGAACAAATCGAATGTTTTGAAATATATATTTTCTAAATTTTCGAACAATCTAAAAATTTTAAAATAGAGAAAATTTTGTAACTTTCTATATTTGAAAAATTTCTAATTTTTTGAAATATAATTCTTATTTTGAAAATTTAAAAATTTTGAAATAAAGATTATATTTCAAAAAATTTCTAATTATAAAAAAAAATTATTTTAATTTCAAAACTCTCGAATGAAAAAATTTATTTTAAAAATAAGAAAAATTCAAGTATACTTATTTTTTTTATTTAAAAAATTAAAAAATATTTAAAAGCTATGGTAAATCCTTTAAAACTTAAAAAGAAACTAAAAAATGGGTAGTAAAAGAAAAATTGAAAGTTTAACAAAATTATATTTTTAGTTGATTAAAGGAGGAGGGGACAAATATAGGCGTCGGTGCGTGGTAGAATACGGTGAGCTATAATTTACTTTATTTTATATAAATCCTAATGCGGCGTTGCAGCGAAGCACAGCCATCATCTCTCTGAAGCCAATGCAGAATATCTCACTTGAGTGCAGTCAGGTACCCTTTGTTTTTCTCAAATTTTCATTATTTCGTTACATGCCACTCTACATCATTCTTCTCTCTGCATTGCAAAATCTATATATTCTAATTATTCTATTTTATCCACTCACCAAATCATCTTTTCCCTTATTTCAAAAATAAAATAAAATAAAACCATATTTTTCCCTTCAGATTGAAATTTTTGGGCATAAACCCTAAAGTCTTGATTGTTGTATTGCTATTATGCACTTCTTTGTTACTGATTTTTGCATTCAATGATTTAGAAACAAGGTGTAATGCAATTACATTATCAACTTATTTGAATTTTGATTACTTTAGTGGGATAAGATTTGGTTGTACTCATTCAATAATATTGGATAAATATTTTCCAAATTCAATCTGGATTAAAAGTTTATATCAAATATAGAACAGTGGATTTTTGTAAAATTTGTATAGATGAACATTAACACGTTAGTGTAATTTGATCCATCTTCTCTCTCTATATATAAAAAAGAGAGATACACAATTGATGTAATTGTATTTTGTAATTTTAGGAACTTGCTATAAACATGCAGTTGGGTTCATGTGGGAATGAGACTCCGGAGAGGCATGGCGAGGGTGAAGATATGATAAGCAATCTACCTGAACTTATTATTGGACACATTCTTTCTTTTCTTTCTACTAAACAAGCAATTGCTACAAGTGTTATATCAAAGAGGTGGAAATATTTTTGGACATTGGTCACCAAACTAAGTTTTTATGACAGGGAGTGCTCTTATCGTTCTTGTAACTCTTCGTATAACTTAACAAATTTGTTTTCCTGCTTTGTAAGTAGCGCGCTGAATCATCTCAATAGTCAAATCATCCAAGAATTTGATCTTGTTATTCATGAGATATGTGATCCCTACTATATCAGTCAATGGTTAAATACTGTTTTACAAAGGAGAGTAAAGAAGATTAATGTCTATTCATTGAAACCTTGTATCATTTCCTCTTCCCCTCTTTTCGAATGCCCGACCCTAGAGAAATTGGTGTTAACAATGACACGCTGTTATTGTTCTAATATCAAAGTTCCCTCTTTTGTTTCTCTTCCATCCCTTACTGTCCTGAAATTGACTGGAATCACATTTACTTGTTACGCTAGTGCTGATAAATTGAAAGAGTTAACACTTCATTTCCTACTTCTTCGAGAGTATAAGACACATGATTGCACTTGGTCAGATGTTAAGAGTTTCACTTTAGAAGCGCCCCTACTTGAATCCGTTGAAACATTCTATGGTGATTGTGACTCAACTCCTGAAATTGTTAAGTTTTGTGCATCATATATTACAAATTTATCTTTTTGCGGAGATGTATCATCATCACAAACCATTTTGCTAGATGATGATCAACACATTACTTCTACTTCTATTCTTCTATTCAATAAAAATAACTATAGCCTTGAAGAAGTATGGATCTTTATTCGCAGGCTTCTCAGCCTCTCCAATAATGCAAAGTATCTAAAGCTTTATTACGGTGCTCATCAGCAGGTATGTTTTCTTGCTTATTCACCTTTGTTTTAAGTTAATGTTGACTGAAGAATGACGCTTCAATAGCAGAAACTTGATTAATTCTTCATGTCATTTACTTTATCTGTGTCTCGATTTATTGTCCTTACACAAGCAGTTTTTGCTCTTTGTCGTCCAGCATCTTGCACGAGTGGAACATTATCTAGATGGTATTCCTGCATTTCGAATGATGGGTCATCTGCATCTAGGACCAGTTACTGGTGATGTTCTGTTAGACTTCCTTTTAAAATCACCGTGTCTGAAGACTCTGGTTTTACAGGTTTGTAATTAAATAATCCTTAAATTTTACAAAATGTGTTTAAGATTAGGTCTTTTCGTTTATGAAAAACACTTATTTAGAAAAATAAATTGTTTTCATTTCACGTTGTAGTTTATATTTAAATTGAGTATATATTGATATAATGCTGTCTGTTTTTTCTATTAATAGTTTAAAATAATAAAGCCAGACTTTATTGATCTTTTTTAATTGAGCTTTTCCATTACTTTATTCAGACCTTGTCATTGAATATAAACATGTACTGTTTTTGTTTTGGTCGATGATCAGATGGCGGATGATGATGCAGAGTCGGATAATTATGCAATTGTACCTAACTGTTTTCTGTCGACTCTTAAAGTGGTAAAATTTGCAAAATATTTCGACTGTGAGCACGAGTTAAGATTTGCTAAATTTGTGTTGGAGAATGCTAAGGTATTGGAGAAGGTTAGTTTCTCATTTCATAAACAACATCCCTGGACAGAAGTGGAAGAAGCTAAAGAGAAGCTAAGTTTAATTAAGATTAGTTGTAGTCCAGTGACTGTGGAATTTTCTGCCTGGAATTAGGTTAAATGAGCTTTTTAAGTGTCCGTAATACAATGCAGAATTGCAAAGTTGCTAAAATGCATGCATTATTTTTGCCTCAAATATTGTTACAACACTAGCATGACAAATAAAACTCAACCAAAAAGTTTAAGTTTATTGGAATTTTTTGCTTCCTTTAACATTTTCGTATTTATTCCTTTAATTTTTTTAATATTTTCCTTTAAATTAGTTTCCTGTAATATATATTAATTTAATTTAGTTTCCTTTAACATTTTGATATTTTTTGTAATCATTATATATTTAATTAATTTTCAACAATTTTTGTATTGTTATTTAATTTAATTTTTTTTGAAAAAAAAAGTTTAATCCCAAAAATACTTTGACCTTCAATACAAAAGTTAATTCTAGGCCACCAAGCTAAATTTCATCTTATAAAAAATTGTCAGCAAAATCAAATATATATTTATATTTGTTGAATTTTTTTAAAGCTAATAGAAAAATATATATAGTAGTATGGATGTATGTATATATTAGAGATATATAATTTAAACATTTATATATATTACATTAGTTGAAGTAAAAAAATTGTTTTGTGGGATCATCAAAAAGTAAAATCAATAAGACATAGTTTGAATAATTAGTTCATATTTAAATATCGGGTCATTAAAATTACAATTTTTAAATCATAGTTAGTCTAATTGGATTAAATTTAACTATTGAATTATGTTGAAATAATAATTTTTAAGTAATGTTTAGTTTAAATAATTAAGATATAATTATTGAATTGTCGTAATTTAAATATATAAGTTATAACCATTCTAATCATTTAAGATTAAACCGTTGGATCGTCAAAATTTAAATTTCTAAAGTTATAATTATTTAATTTGTTATGAGCAATTGTTGAACCTTAGAAATTTAGACTTTTAAGATATAGTAAATCTAATTTGATTGATTAGACTAGATATGACTTAAACATTTTAATGAAGATGTGCAGACACTTTAGTCTTAACAAGTTAGATTGCTTAAGACTTAGAAATTTAATTTTGGCGATTCAATGGTCCAATCTTAATGGTTTATATAAATTAAGACTTAAAAATTCATATTTCAATAGCGGATCAATTTTGACTAATTAGACTACATATCACTTACAAAATATAATCTTAACCAATTAGATTAATCAACGGTCCAATTACGATTAGGGATGTGCATGATAGTTTTTTTTTTTGTTTTTTTTAAATCAAATCATATCTATTTTTAAATCAATATATGGATTTAGATTTATAACCAAATCCATTATTTGGTTTAAAATCGATTATAAAACTGATTGTAAAATTGGTTATGGTTAAATGAATGAGATCTAGTTAAGCAACCAGTTTTGAAAAATTCAATTTTAAAATCGATTTTTTCTCAAAATCGATTAAAATTTGATTATTTTTTAATATTTAGTTTTTTAAGAAAGCATTTATTCATAGTTTAAAAATGAGTTATTTAAAAAAATCGTTTATTCATATTTAAAAATCGATTATTTTTACAAAATGAAAGCTCGATAAAAAAAACACATCAACCGTACAATTGTTTTCTCTTTTGATTAAAATTGAACATGTTTAATTGTTTATAATAACTTGTTATTATAACTTATCTATTACTAATTTCATTAACACCAACGATTCCAATTCATACTAGTTCAATAAATTGCTTATTACTAAAACCGTATAAATTATAAATACTTAAAAGTTTTTTTGATCAAATTTAACAATTACTTCGTCATAATAAAATCGTAGAAAATACAAACACTTGAAAATTTGCTTCCAACACCGAGATGAACACTATGGCCATAAAATTTAATAAATTTAAAATATCTAATAAATTTAATATATTAATTTTTGTCTTGAACATTTATAATTAAGTTAAGTTTGAGCAATATCTAAATCTCAATTTCATTTTCAACGTAGCATATTTATGTAACATTTTGAAAACAATTCTTCATTTAAAAATCAGTAATTTAAGAAATTATATTTAAAATATTTAGTTTATCATATTTTAATCTTCCTTAATAAATATTAAATATCTTAATTCATTCACTAGTTATCATACAACATAGTTGGTTAATAATAAACAATTGATTAAATAAAGATAATAATATCTCAATAAAATTAGTAATAAATTATCGAAAATCGATGACAAAAGGTGGTAAAACTTGAATCGTTTTAGAGTTTTGGGAATTTAGGATTTATGGGAGTTGAGTGCATAAAAACCAAATAAAAATCAAATTCAAATATAAAACATAAGTGAATATCCGATTGACAAATAAACCGAATTATAACCATATTATTTTAATAAGATATTTTAAATAAATTTAGATACAGTTTTGAATTTTATAACCAAATTTTTTTCATAACACTATCACATTGTACAATAATGATCATGATAACAATAATTACTCAAAAATAATAATAACTAGTCAACATAAATATAGTTTGTGGTACTTCTCTGATCACTAATATAAAAAAAACAATAATTATATTAAATTAAATATTTAATATAAATAATTAAATATTTGATATTAAAAAAATGTTAGTTAAATAAATTTGAGTTATATATGTTGAACATGAAATTTAAAAAAACTATTAAACTTAAGTAATATTTTTTCTTATAATAATAGCAAGATGAAATAATTTTTTTTTTTTATGTAAATTTTTATGTACAATAAGTAATAAGTATTCAACCATTGAAAAAAACAAACTTAAATAAACCAATTAAATTTCAACCGCCAAAACATATATGCTAACAATTGAAAACTTATTATTGTTAAGTTTAAATGCGATTTTAATCATTTTATTTAATCAATTTAAAAATTTAATCTCTGTTAAAACTTTTTCTTTTTAAATTTTAAATATTTTGTCCATTCATTAATTTGATATTCAATTTTAATGATTCAATTATCTCTATATTCCTCATCATTTATACACATAGAAACCATGTCATTTTTTACTAAATTATTATTTAAATCAGTTTTATAAAATTTGAATTTTTTATTTAGCTTTTTTTTTAAAATTAAATAAAAACAAAGAGGTCGAGAAAAAAGATGAATAGATAGAGACGAGGAGGTCGCAATTTTGGGGTAGGGGTCTTCATATTTCTATTTTGGATTTAATAGTTTTATTCAGTTATTCTTCATTCAAAATCAATTTTGTTTTTTATTTAACAAATTAGACGAAATAAGTGGTAGAGGAATTAGTGTTTGAAACTGCAGAAGAAGATGAGAGTGGAATAAAAAAAACCCAAACCAAATTTTAGGGAGAAAGAGAAAGAAAGAGATAAAATGTTTAAGTGACAGAAAGAGATGAAGTGTTTAACTAATTAATAATATAGTATATATTGACATGACTTTCATGTGTTTAAGTGATCAAATCCACATCAATTAATTAAATTATTATATTATTAAAATTGAGTGTCAAATTGATAAATAGAAAAAGTATATAAAATTGTGAAAAAAATTATCAGGAGGATCAAATTTTCTAATCGACTAAAAACTACATTTAAGTATTTTTATTATAGTATAAAGAAAACAATTTTAGCTTATCAGTATTTATAAAAATCAATTGGTTTTGGTGCCCAGGATAGAAAGCCGTTAGAGAGCAATAATGCAATAATCGGTTTTGAACTAAATTAAAATTCCAACGTTTTAGCATTAAAGCAATTGTTAAGTTCAGATAATTTAAGTAGATTTATTTGAAGATCTAAGTTATAAATTTAATAAAATTTATATTATAATTAATTTTATAATTTTTATTCAAAATTTTTGTTAAAAAAATATAATATTATTAATATTTTAAAATATAAATAATTAAATTATTATTTAAAATTAAATAAGTAATTAAATTAAAAAAAATAAAAAACTGAAACGGTATATGTAAGTTAAGAGACTGCAATAATAATTATACCTTTAAATAATTATATATTAAAATATTTAAATAAAGATATAAATTTTAAAATATTATAAATTAGAGCATTTAATATTTTCAAAGACTAATATAAGTGTTTATTCAAAGTTGCAAAATTGGTAACATTACCGGTATCACTCTTTAATTATAAGGTGTGTATTTTTTATGGATATGGATAAAAAAAGTAGCAGCTGTCAATTTGACAAACCCGTTAGTTGTAGGTTCCAACTTATTTGGAAAGCCAAAAAATTTTATGATTTAAAAGGCCTAAAAAAATCAAGTCTCCAACACATAAAACTCTCTAAAATTTTGTAGGTTTAGTGGGCTTCTAGGCCCACTTTTTAAAAAAGAAATAGATTTTTTTTTTAAATTTTGATAACTTTTTTTAATTTTATTGAAAATAAAATATTTTAAAAATTTTTTAAGAAAAAAACTCAAAATATGAGTATGTGAGCCCCTTCTTTAAATCCATAAAATAATGGATCGAAACATTAAAAAAATTATTTTAATAAGAGCTTAATATTAATATAGTTATCAATTTGACAACGCTCCTAATTATAGGCCCAACATGTTAGAGGGGCAAAAAAAATTTATAACTCCCCAAAGAAACAAACCCTAACACTAAAAGCAGCCTAAAAATTTGTGGGCCTAGTACGTTTAAAATCATTTTTTTTAAAAAAAAAATAATTTTTTCAATAATTTGTATTTATTTTTCTTACAATTTTGTGAAAACAAAAATTTTAAATTTTTTTTAGAAAAAAACATTTTTACAATAAAATAAAATTCAAAATTTTTTAAGATTTTTTAAAAAAATCTTAAAAATTAAAGGAGGTTAGAGGTTTTAATAAAAAACATAATAAAAAAAAATTTTATTATTGAAAAATTTTATAAAAAAATTAAAGGAGGTTAGAGGTTTTTTAAATTATTTTAATAAAAAACATAATAAAAATTTTATAAAAAAAAATTAAAGGAGGTTAGAGGTTTTTTTAACAGCTGTAGCTACGAGCCTAGCCGAGTGAAGGAAGGTCGACAAGAGAGGACCCACACGATGAAAACGTGACAAACAAAAAAGAAAAGAGTCGTAACGTGATGAGATGGCGTAAGTAATTTGGAGACACGTTACAACTGCCACGTGGTCTATCTCCTGTGGAAATTGAAAAACTTATAATTATAATAATAATAATTATTATCAATCAATCATCTACCACCACTACCAGCCATTTTATGTTGAGTTGTATAGATAAATAAATAAATAAATAAATAAATAAATATAGGTTTATGTCTGCGAACTTTGCCGTTTACTGCTGCTCAACTCAATCAACTGTAATTTGTCTTCGTGGATTGGAATTTGGAATTATTTGCTGATTTCAAATTATCAGGAAAAACAGAGTTAGTTAGTTAGTTAAGAATCGGAATCGGAATCAGATGACCATAACTATGCAATCGACGCCGGGAAGTTCAGGGTACTTAGATTTGCACCCTGAGCGTAAGATGTCCTTTTTTAAGAATCCTTACATTCTTGGTCTCGCCGCCGTCGCCGGAATCGGCGGTCTTCTCTTCGGCTACGACACCGGTTCCTCTTCTTTCTCTTTCTCTTTTCTCTCAATAATAAATCAATTCATTTTCTTCACTTATTATTATTTGCTATTTTTAAGTTTGACAATTTCAATCATGCTAGACTTCATTTCATACTCATATCAATGATAGTCTAGATTTTCTCTTACAGGTGTCATATCAGGAGCTCTTTTATATATTAAAGATGATTTTGAGGAAGTTCGCAACAGTAATTTTCTACAGGTACTATGCTATGCTATGTTCTAAACAATTCATAATTAAGTGTTTCGTTATAGCATAAGTGCATATCTTATACTTCTTATGTATACATTATTTTTGTAACAAAAGATAAAACTAAACTCATTGTTTTTATATCAGCAATTAACCATTTTTATAAGATATTTTGGAGAGCTATTAAGACTCTATTTGGATAAACAACTTACAGCATACTGCTTATGTATAAGCTATTTTTATAATACATGGTAAAATAAAGTCAAATTATTTTTATATAAGTTACAAGCTGTTTTCATAAGCTATCCCGAGTAATTTATGAAAATTAGCTGAAAACAGTTTACGAACATGTTTTGTAAGTTGTTTTCAGAATCTATCCCAAATAGTCTCGTAAGTGTTTATGTCAGTTCATAAGTTTCAAATAAGTCAATTTAAATAGCCCATAAGTCATCTTTTTCTGCTTTTCAATTTTGTGCTTCACAATCTCAGGAAACAATTGTTAGTATGGCAATTGCTGGTGCAATTGTTGGTGCGGCAGTTGGTGGTTGGATTAATGATGCTTATGGAAGAAAAAAGGCAACCCTCTTAGCCGATGTTATCTTTATTCTTGGAGCAATTGTCATGGCTGCTGCCCCTAATCCGTATGTTCTCATTGTCGGACGCCTTCTTGTTGGTTTGGGTGTTGGCATTGCTTCTGTTACTGCTCCTGTCTATATTGCAGAAGCATCACCCTCTGAAATTAGGGGTTCATTAGTCAGCACTAATGTCCTCATGATTACGGGTGGACAATTTATTTCCTATCTCGTTAACCTTGCGTTCACCGAGGTTAGTGTGTTAGTCTTCCATGCTCTTCTTCTGTGTGGATGGAAATGTGTTTGCTTTTGGGTTTTGTTTCACTAACTGCATTTCATGTTCTTAATTGAGCAGGTTCCTGGCACATGGCGATGGATGCTTGGTGTTTCGGGTGTGCCTGCACTTATTCAGTTCATTCTCATGCTCTTCCTCCCTGAATCTCCAAGATGGCTATTTTTAAAGGTACAAAATATTCTTATTGTTCTTCTCAACAATTGTGCTCCAGATACTCTTTAGAAGCTATGTAGCACCGACACTTCATATTGAAGACATGTCTAAATGTTCAACATGAGACTGACACTTCTGATTACATATAATCGCTTCTATTTTTTCTAATAATTATTTGTGTCTACGAGTTGGTGTCGTGTCTGGATTGATGCTTCACAGTTCAGAAGCAACTTGTTTATGATGCCATTTTAAAATTTTATCTTTGGTGTACAGAATAGGAAAAACGAAGCGGTCGATGTAATTTCTAAGATCTTTTCCTTGGATCGCTTAGAGGATGAAATTGATTTCCTAACTGCTCAATCCGAGAAAGAGCGCCAAAGAAGGAGTACTATCAAATTCTGGCATGTGTTTAGGTCAAAAGAAATCGGAATGGCATTCCTTGTTGGAGGTGGAGTTATGGTAAGAAAATATAATGTTTGCAAAGAAACTGTTTATGCAGAACTTAACTTGATCATAGTTAAAGGATCTATGAAATTCGCTTTGCTGCCAATATGTATGACTCGTTGCAGTATCATAGACTCGTTCTAGAAATGTTGGATTGCTCGGAAACATAAGTATATACTTGAAATCACAAAGTTAAAAGAGAATGGCTTGATTACATCATTATAAATGATTGTATATACAAGAAGCTCTATAAAAGTGAATACTTTAGAGTCTGTCTTATATAATTGAGAATATAGCATGAATTTGTGATATTTATATATATAGCTTTAAAGTTGAAAACCACAATGCTGGAAATATCTCATTTTAGGAGCTAAAATTGTATTGAACAGGAAATGTAGCATTTAATCTGAAATAGTTTATGCATGTAAAATGTGTTCTTATTGCATTCAATGGTTGCGCAGTTCTTTCAGCAGTTTACAGGCATAAACACAGTCATGTACTACAGTCCAACAATTGTTCAAATGGCTGGCTTCCATGCCAATCAATTGGCTCTTCTTCTGTCACTCATAGTTGCTGGCATGAATGCTGTCGGAACAGTTCTCGGCATTTACCTTATCGACAACACAGGGCGGAAAAAATTGGCACTTTGTAGTTTGGGAGGAGTATTTGCATCCTTGATAATGTTGACCTTAGCATTTTATAAGCAGTCATCATCATCAAATGAAGTGTATGGGTGGCTTGCGGTTATCGGCTTAGGCCTTTATATTGGTTTTTTCTCGCCAGGAATGGGGCCGGTGCCATGGACTATAAACTCGGAGATATATCCTGAAGAATATCGAGGTATATGTGGGGGCATGGCAGCTACAGTGTGTTGGGTTTCAAATTTGATTGTGTCTGAGAGCTTTCTTTCAATTGCGGAGGGTATTGGTATTGCTCCAACTTTCTTGATTCTTGCTGGTATATCTGTGGTTGCATTTTTCTTTGTACTTTTTTATGTTCCAGAGACTCAAGGATTGACATTTGATGAAGTGGAGGTAATATGGAGGGAGAGAGCTTGGGGAAAGAACCCAAACACACAAAACCTTCTTGAGCAGGGAAGTCAATCATAAGTATTGGCATGATTATTCGATGTGTCTTGTATCATTATGCATCTTATTTAATGACTACATATTGTTATGTATGTATGTAGTATTCTTATGTCGGATTTAATAAATATACAGAGTGAACATAAAACGATTAGTTTCTCATTTGAAATTGTGTTGTTTTTACCACTATTAAGATTTAAAAGGATGATGGTCTTCGGCATCCAAAGTTTTTGTGTAAGAAAGTTAAGCGTTATATAGTCTTGAGGACATACCATTTTTTTAAGTGGTGACAAAATCTTCATACCATTGTATTGCTGATATCAAAATCTTATAGTTCCCTGATTATTTTAATCCTCAACAATCTTTATTTGTAGAATTTTACTTTGTAAGTTGGTACTAATTAGTGCATGATGTGGGAACGTTTTGTTATGTTCACTCTGTTTATTTGCTGTTCTAACACGAATTCATTATTTTAGGATTTTTCTAAGCTTGTCTTCGTGTCGACAAAAAAAAAATGAAATTTCTAATTTAAAAGGTATTTATTTATTTAGTGTCTTTTAATCCATGACCAATTATAAATATGTTGTTGTTTTTGCATGAAGTATATGTGCATCGAATTTGAAATTGATAGAGCAAATAACCTAGGATAATTTGTCAAACAAAAAACGAATTTATTTTAAAATTATTTGATATTTCATTGAATAATTTCAAATTAATGTATAATAAATTTTTTAAAAATATAACTAAATATTGGATGTTAGATTTTGTAGTTACAAAATTTGAATTTATATAAAATCTGTGTGAAATATATTAAATCAATAATCAACTAATTAGATTAGTGAAATTAATTATTTATATTAAATTATTAAATCAATAATCAACAATTAAATTAGTAAAATTAATTATTTATATTAAATTATTAAGCAAAGTGTTATTCTAGAAGCCAACAAATCCCCTACCACAATGTTTTTTTTGACATACTCAATAGATTAACTTTTATGAGGATTAAAATGCTTTATTTTTTATACTTCTATGTCACCAAAGAGTCTTCCAAAAATATCCACCAAAAAGAATTAAAAAGTATGTCAAGAGAATTAAAAACAATATTATCTCTTTTCTTTAACTATTACTACACGTGTAAACACAATTATTACTAGTTACTAAACTATTATATTTATCTAATTTTGTTGCATAATTTCTTAACAAAGTATTACTTAATGATAGTTAAGTATTGAAATATTTAAAGGACTTAGTATCAAAGCAACTAAGGTGTGATTAATTCAAGGATTAAAGTTACAATCTTTAGAATGTTATTATCAGGAATTTTATTTTTATCAATATCTTTGGTAAATAATTAAAAGTTTCAACAAATATTTTTAAAATATATTTAATTTAAAATTATAAATTTTCACAAAGTAAAAAGAAAGTGTTAAATGATACGAGAAGTTATGGTTGGTTACCATGAGAATGTAAGATTCTCATCCTTTGACTTGAGAATAAAAAGTGGGAAGGATATGAGTAAATTCTATTCCAAGAAATAAAATGTCCCTTGGCATAATTTGATAAAACTTAAAACAAACATGAGAATGTGAGATTTCCAATGTCACATTCCTGGAAATAATGAATCAAATACCCCAGTCAATGATGAGGGCTTTTGGATATGTTGCTCAAGGTTTGGGAAATTTAAGGCTATAACTTCTTCCCAAGCTAGCGACAAATGAGACCCATTTTTCAGCTTGTGAAAGAGAGTATCATTGGAGCCTTGCATTACTGTAGCGGAAAGACTAAGAATTGTTAACTTCCTACAAAACATCATAATTTACACTGATGGGAGTAAATGAGAAGCATATTTTCATTCATCCTTTATAGAGAAAACAAGCATGCGCCAATTTAGAAACTGTGATTTCAATCTCATGGAAACAATAGAGATATTAAAGTACATTAGCTAACTCAGAAACAATACATCCAATATAAATGGTCAAATTACATTACCCTTAAATAGATTTTAGTTACTTTATAAGATTAGTCTCTATAGTGGCATATGAAGATACCATATTTTGCCATGAAAAGTGAAATCACATTGCCCTATGTACTCTCAACCTTTAAATTGCCATTCCCGACGACACATTGGGCAATGTGCTTGTGAGGTTTGAGAATTCACCCATTTCAAGATACAATGCAAATGAAATGCGTGATTGCATGCACCCCAAACTGCAAGTAGCAGAAAAAAGAGTTAGACTACTAATACAAATAATTAAAGAATCATATTATTTGATTGTTAGGAGTTTAATGAGCGCAAACCTAGAAACATAAAGAAATACTACAATTTATCCATATATTGATGCAACATTCCTGGGAAAGGAAGATAGAAATCAATGTGGTGACAGCTAATTTTCAAGCATAATTTCATTGTTTATTTATGAATTCAAGCATGATTTCATGATTCAGAATAGAATGGCCATGTTATTGCTCTCTTGAAAAATTCTCAGTTATGCAGGAATTGCTTCCAAGTTCCAACTCCATGAGCATACAATTTTGTAAGAATTTAAATTATGCATAGTCACCCTGTATCCCAGTAACAACACATCATTCTAACAGTTTAAACTATGCATAGTCATATATATACACATGGAATCACAAATGATGTTAAGAGGTATCTAGACCTATCTACATTCAGAAGAATTAGAAATGAACTGAATGATTCACTGTCCTGTATGTAGAGAACTCAAAAAGCAAAAAAAAAGGGAACCCTTTGAGTGTATGGTTATAATCATATAAAACTCATCCACACTACAATGGTTGCTAGTTGAATAACACTCGTATTGTAAATGTCTTAAGCTAAATGCTAAAAGTCTTTTATTTTAAGACTTACCTCAAGATAAACTCACTCAATTAATAGAAGCAATTATGAGAATGCATGAAAGCACAAACAAATATCAAATATGCAATTGAGCTTTACTACTTCTTGAGTAATAGGGGACCTAGGCCAAGCTAGGCTTTGCAAGGCTTGAGACTAACCAAAATGGAAAATGTCAGACCTGAGTCTGTCCTATTCCCCACCCCTAATTGAATAGAATGGAACTTCCAATATATAAATATTATTAGATTAAGTGATTAGCAAAAGACAATTCTATCCAAATATAATGTCAACAATGAAAGTCTTAAGATAATTAGTAGGAGTAGCTTACTGAGTGGACAGTCATCTCCAGGAAGTTTACAATCAGGACAACATCCATCAAAGGCCATCCTACAAATCCCACATGTTTCATCCTGGGCATCCCAAGTCCAAGAAGCAACAGCATGCCATCTACATTTCAGATAAGAGAATTACAAAAATTATTAACAAGCTCCAACTAATAGATACATATTAGGTAGGTTCAAAATTGAAATAAAAACAATTTTTATTTCACTAAGCACACAACACAAAATTTTGATTTGAAGTGCAACACAACCAGGTTCACACCATCTTAACAACCTTTGTTGTTAGTCATTACATAGAATCAATATCTGGTGAAAATTATTTTCCACCCAATTTTTGTTCTCCTTACAAGTTTCACCTATTTCATCCCACTTCATTTCACTCCCCTCTCTATTTTCAAATCAGTGTTTTCAATTGGGGATCAGGAAAAATAGCTGTTTATTCAAATTCCACTACACATCAGTGCTATAACACGCTATTTGAAAAAAATTCCGCTACACTATAGTGGTATACCGCTTCTATATCTGTTATTTAACTACACCGTATTTTATTAAGCATTATTCTAAGAGTTTAACAATGATTATCCAATCACATCTCATTGTTACACCACTAAGCTATATCAATCCCTAAAACATCTCCACAACTACTTTCATATGACAATGTAACAATAACAACCTAAAAAGTTTGAACCAATAAATTATTTAAAAGACAAATTAAGCAAAATAAATCCATGATTGTTAGAAGTTAGTTAGAGATAAAGAAGAAAACTTACTCTTTAATAGTGGATCAGCAGCAGATATCCAAAAAGAGAGAGACCTAAATTAAGAAAAACATGATTTCTTTTTTGTAAAAATACCCAATTCTTGACAACAACAAAAACAGTAGAGTGAGAGTAAAAAATAGCATGAAAATTTGTGAAGCAAAATCACAAACAGGTAAAATGCGAAAATAATGAGAAAGGATACGCAAGATGTTGACTTTCATTGGTTCAGGGTTGGAATGGGGTTTTGGTGTGAAGTTGGAGGAAGATTTTTCCTTTGTCCCGAAAATCAAATCAAATCAAACCAACATGTGAAGGTGCCGATCAGGTACAGAGGGAACAACAACCGGTTCTTTTCAAATTTATGGTGAAAACAAAGAAGAAAAATTTAACTAATCATTCAAATTTAGATATTTACGAATTTGACTAAAATGGTAAACTATTGAATTATTCATCAAATATTATTCACTTTTATTTTTTAAAATCAACGGTTCTGTTCACATGAATTATTTAGTTACAATAATTTTTATTTTTATTTTATAAATATAATTATATAATTTATAAAAAAAATAACATATAATAGTAAGATTTCGTGTTCAAATTTTGATACACGATATTTACTTTATGTAATATATTTTAGTGCTGTGACTTAATTATAAAAATATGTTAGTTATTACATATGTCGCAATCAGATTTTTTATGTAGGGTTTCATTGGAGATGTATAAAAAACTTTTACAACGGTAGTGTATAGTAATTAATCTGTTTTTTGAAAAATAAAATAATCAAATAAATTTTTAATCTCTCTAAAATTTTCTTTTTAGTTTATATAAAAAAAATTTCAATTTTGTTGTTTATAAAAAAAAAATTATTCACTTTTAATTCATATTTTGATTTTTTTTGTAAAAAGTAATACTTTTAGCATAAAAAATTCCTATAAAACTAAAATAAATTCTCAAAGTGAATAAAAAAATATTTAGAGACTAAATTTAAAAGGGCATAAATTATTATTATTTTTGTCTTGAAATGTCATAATTTTATAGTAACTAAA
>JBBPBS010000214.1:70578-101941 GCA_037974835.1 Cicer judaicum | reverse complement strand
TCCCAACACGGACAAGATGAACCAACAAATCACATGGCATCACCTTGACTCGACAATCCCAACACAGACAAAATGAACCAACAAATAACATGGCATCACCTTGACTCGACAATCCCAACACAGACAAAATGAACCAACAAATAACATGGCATCACCTTGACTCGACAATCCCAACACAGACAAGATGAACCAACAAATCACATGGCATCACCTTGACTCGACAATCCCAACACAAACAAGATGAACCAACAAATCACATGGCATCACCTTGACTCGACAATCCCAACACAGACAAGATGAACCGACAAATCACATGACATCACCTTGACTCTATCCACTACAATCGTTAAGTAAATGCAATATTAAAAGATTCCCCGTTTTTAATATTCATTTAACTTAAACGATTTTCACAACAAACATTAAGTAAGCAAGACATTAAGAGATTCCCCATTCTTAATGCTCATTTAACTTAAACAATTTTCACAACACACATTAAGTAAACGAGACATTAAGAGATTCCCCATTCTTAATACTCGTTTAACTCTAATGGTTTTCAAATTTCACACAAAATAAACTCACACATATTATCCAATTCAATCCAAAACACATCAATACATTTCTCCACAAAATCCAATCATAAACATATCAAATCTCACAAGCATTAATCATGAACACGACAAATACGATGAACACAAATCATCACAACATACCACTCAAACACAACAAATTTCATTTACTCAAAATCATACATAAATGGGTTAAATTCATTTTCTCCAAATCAACTCCAACCCTAATAAAATTCTTTTGCACACAACCACAGGTAAGGCCCTAAATGCAATCTAAAAGTTTGGAAGGAACCCTTACCTTAACGATAGCTTTAACGAGCAATTACGGTACCACGAGTAAATCCGGTAAAATCTCCGCTCGCAACGTCGCTTCCATAGTTGGTTCCCTAACACCGTAGCGTGGTAGTGAGCAACTTTCCCTTCTATCTCTTCGCGAAACGAAGCTATGATCTAGATGAAACGGGGAGGTTTGTGTTTGACGGTTTTGAAATCCCTAACACCGTTTTTGAATCCGAGAAGAAGGAAGAAGCTGAGAAACCCTTGTCTTCTCACCCCAAGCCATGGGTTTCTCTTTTGAAGCAAAACAAAGCAACGAAAATGAGAATGGAAGAAGGAAGAAGAAGAAAGCTTCGCGAGGCAGGGGGTGGAAGAAGACGGACGTGTTTTCTTTCTTGTTTCCTTTTCTTTCCTTTTTCCTTTTTCCTTTCTATTTCATTTTCCTTTCTTTTTCGTTTCCTCCTATTTCCCTCCAACCATATATATATAACTATATATATATATATTAATTATAACTTAACAAATATCCAGATATTTATTAAAATTACCATTTCACCCATAACCTCTCCAAACTACTTTTTGTTAAAAATATCCTACTATCGTCGCAACTCAATTGACAGGTACAATTTTCAGCAACCTGAGATATTTTTAACAAAATTGTCTGGTATCAAATTCTTTGTAACGTAATTAAATTATTCTCCGACAAATAATTTTAATCCAATTTCCAAAAATATATTTTTGGCATTTAACTCACTCAATACCAAAAACTGGGCTAACAGCCTAAGAAATTCCACATAAAATACCCTAAAATTGTATAATTTAGGATTTAAAATTAAGGGTCTTACATCCTACCCCCCTAAAATTAGTTTCGTCCTCGAAACTTAAAGTACGAGTAGCAATCCATACTAGTTTTGTACTCAAATTCAACATACAAGTCGCAACTTGTTTCACCCGGCCTACTTTAAGAAAGTGTTGCCTACCCCTTTTCATAGGGTGCTTAATAACTTCACACACATCCATAGTCGGTAAGGCTCGTCCGTTCCATTCAACATGATTGTGTCTACTATCAACAAGAGATTAAGGATGATCAGTTCCTCAATTTGTCAATAAATAACCAACAACCATGATAGTGGCTTAGACTATCTTAACCGAACGTAATAGCGCTCCTTGCAACTTACAACTGAGGTTATCTTAATGTACAAGCAGTCAACAATCTTCTCAAGGTCCATTGAGTTTCCCTTATTTTCCTATAACTTTGATTTTGTCGACGAAGTAAAATATTCCATACCTGTGTCACATAGTCTCATTCGCATCTACTTGGTACCAAACTGAAACACTTAGAATGACCCCAACACACTGAGCATAGAACAATCACTACATCCGAGAACTCCTAAATTTCTCTCTTGTCCACAAATCCTCGATTTTTCTTAATTCGTACAGCTACGTCAACTGTAGTGTTCTTATCAGTATGTTATTCCAATTATAAATTTAACAATTCCATCACCACATATGCTTGGGGATCAAAGCTTCCTCAAATATTTTCGAAATCATGCCAATGACTATACCACTTGGGACACACAAACTTCCTTTCAGTTTAGTACTTCATTTCAAGAGTCACGTTTTTCATTAAGATCCAACTTGAATTTAATCCACAGATCAAGGTCTACATTTGTCTCATGCCTAACACCTCAAATTCACGTTTCACTAGAAAATTTCTTACATACTTTGCAATTATGCACAAACTCGAAAATAATCCTCCTACCTCTACTGTCAACATTCATTTTGATACTTCTTAATTTCGCTGTGTCCTTCATTTTCAACTTGATGATTATCCTTTCATTATGATAGGTCAACCGCATTGTATTCACTCCATCACTTTTCCATTTATACAAACCTTAAATTTCTACCTCGAACCTTGATACATCTTCATTATAGTGATTCCAATAAATCAAGGCTTACTAATTCCCACCCAACTTTTCCATTTCATGTTCAATTGTTTCCTATCAAACAAACATTTAACTCCTTTGATTGACGAACACAATAACAATCCCCATGACATGCACTCAAGTAATGTCTTTATATCTTGGCATACCTTTATAATAATAATGTCTGAATTATATGTGAGATAAGTCCTTTCCTGAATCTTTAATTATCATAAGCTACATCTCTATGTGCTGCTCCAACAAATTTCTTGGCACATCTTCCAATATTTGTTTCACTTGCTGGATTCTTATTCCTTCACAACCTTCACCGAGATACAAACTGAAAGAATTCTAACAATCGAACGTCCTAAAGAATTATTTCTCACACATTCCACATAAGCATTTCCTAAGAAATAATTATCTATAACTTCATCGTCCAAAATTTTGCAGTAAAATGTCTCAAAGACCCATATACCTTTCATTATTCATCTAGTCACTACAACACTCATTTTAAACCTCAGCGCTTGATTTCCCAAGACCAACAACTAAATCACAAATCATTCATTCCATCTCTTCTTTTTCACTTTCTATCATTTAATAGGATTCTCAAATTTGATCTTCAAAATCTCCAAACACTTCCATCCTTAACATGAATCATTTATCACTTGCCTGCCTCAACTCCTTCGATTTTGAATGTTTTAAGCATTACTTGTCCTCCATCCAACTTTGTGGATATTAAATCATCAACTAATAAAATCAACCATCTTAAGGCCCCAAATCAAATCTCAAATAATCCTTCCAACCTATCAAAATATTAACGTCCTCTTAGTAATTTCCATCCTTTTATAGACTCTCAAACTTATATTACCGCAATCTCAAGTATTCTCGTACTCGATACTTCAAATTCCACTTAATGGTAACATAGAGTTCAATACATCAAGGCTTAACTCATTATGTTTTTCTGAACATCGCTCAACATTCACATTTACGTGTCTATAGATTCATCCAATATCCCTATCCATATACTTATAATCCAAGTTGCAAATCTAGTCTAACTCGAATGCTCGACTTTATCTCTCAAGGTATCGACTGTTCCTCAAAGCGTATTTTATCTAACCAATGGAGTATTTATTCCTAATGTGCAACACTCCCTTAACTTCAATACCAGTCTCTTTCATTGACACCTAAGCACCAAATGTTATTCCAAATGGAAGCCTTATCTTCTCAACAATTCCATGATGTTCACATCTCCTTGACAGTTGTCAAACTTCATCCTGAAATCTACCAGGAAAACATCTAATACTTTTCTTAACAAGAGTCCTCAACTTAGATCATTACTTGAAATCCCTTATTAGTCTAATGTTAATCCATGCATACTCATCATCTTCGAGTTTACACCAACACATAGCTTCTGTGTCCTTGGAACCATTTTATAAATTCCATGCCGTCATGATTTGCTTCAGGTTTGCTGGACAATTCGTCATCTCGAAGATCTTTTCCATTCCTTGAATCCACTAATAAGTTTTTTCCTGAGTTCTCATCACCCTTGAACTTTGGAGGATGTTAACGACGAAAATATTTCAATCCTCTTGACTTAATAGCACATATCTCTCTTTTCCTCTTCTCCAAATCTCGCAGAGTCTTTGCGGAAGTTCGTGCAACAACAAAACATCCATGTTATTTATAGCTTCAACCATTTGATCATCCCTACTAACGTTCATCCTTGCAACATCGTTCCCTCTTGGAGGTAGTGTTTCCGGAAAACCAACATCAAGAACAAGTGTTAACACCACTTCGAATAATTCCAAAACTATGTTTCGAATATATCAACACATAATAACTACCCCTGATCTGACAACTCAGACCAATTACCCCGACGCATGATCAGATAACGACTCACAACCTACAGGTTGACTTACAATCTATAACCAAAGGCTCCACAGCCCCAAAAAAAACCAAACCAAAGCTCTGATACCGCAGTGTAACACCCCGAATTTCAAAGCGAGAGTGTATTTTTTTTTTTTCCAAAACAAATTAAAATAAAACAGAGAAATAAATAAGGTAACACCTTTGGATAAATGTTTAAGTCAATATAATTGATACACAGCGGAATAGTTCTCTTGAAATATAAACGCAAAGTATTTACACAACAACAAATGGTACATGGAACCCATTCAAATAAGATGTCATACTGACAATATTAGTAAAGGTACAGTTTTTTTTTCAAAATAACGTAATCCAAAAGAAAGATATCCGTTCCCTCTGTGTCATCCTAATCTGATCATTCTATAAAAACTATAGCTATACACCTTGAGTGATCTCCACGCGCCCCGTAAGATCCTCATAACATAGCTCCAGTTATGCATTCCCATCTACATTCCCATCCACAGGGTATGAACCGGTAGGATCGTCTTGTCTCTCATCTGAGGGCAAAGCCCAGATTTCCACAATAGTTGTAAAGGGTCACCAACCGAAATTAACAGTTAACACATAACATTTAAGTTTTTAAATGCACAAATAACCTTTCCACTTAGCATGCACCTTAAAAGGGTTTCCATATGCTAAACATGCATAAATAAAGTTGAAAATTGAAGTTTTTAACAAAACAACATTGTTGTATTCGAATACAGCATCTCTGTATTCGAATACAAGGTTGTTTCAGCATTTAGCAACAAAAACAGCATGTCTGTATTCGACTACACAACAAGTCAGTAGCAAAGCAGCATATATGTATTCGATTACAGCAGTCTGTATTCGACTACACAGTAAGTCAATGGCAAAAACAGAATGTCTGTATTCGAATACACTGCAGACAGCAGCAGAAAAACAGCAAAATTTAGCATTTTTCAGCTTTTTAAAGGGTATCGAAACCAATCAACACTTACACACAAATCCAAACAATCGTACTTAACAATTATAGCGCAATCAATCACACTAACAAACAATTCCAAAACATCCACACTTGGCAATTATAACAAAATCACCACGACAATTTAAGTTTCGAAAAGGTTTTGCAATCAACCACACTTACACGCAATTCCAAAGCATAACACTTAGCATTTTCAACACAATCACCACGACAAATTGAGTTTCGAAATAGTTTACAATCAAACATGCTATCACACAATTCCAAAACATAACTCTTAGTAAAATCAACACAATCACAATGACATCTCAAATTCAAATACTCAATAATAAACTTGAATCAACACACTTACACACAATTTCAAAACATACCGCTTAACGGTTAACGCAATACCCACACAGACAAGATGAACCAACAAATCACATGGCACCACCTTGACGCGACAATCCCATCACAGACAAGATGAACCAACAAATCACATGGCATCACCTTGACTCGACAATCCCAACACATACAAGATGAACCAACAAATCACATGACATCACCTTGACTCGACAACCCCAACACGGACAAGATGAATCAACAAATCACATGGCATCACCTTGACTCGACAATCCCAACACAAACAAGATGAACCAACAAATCACATGGCACCACCTTGACGCGACAATCCCATCACAGACAATATGAACCAACAAATCACATGGCACCACCTTGACTCGACAATCCCAACACAAACAAGATGAACCAACAAATCACATGGCATCACCTTGACTCAACAATCCCAACACAGACAAGATGAACCAACAAATTACATGGCATCACCTTGACTCGACAATCCCAACACAGAGAAGATGAACCAACAAATCACATGGCATCACCTTGACTCGACAATCCCAACACGGACAAAATGAACCAACAAATCACATGGCATCAACTTGACTCAACAATCCCAACACAGACAAGATGAACTAACAAATCACATGGCATCACTTTGACTCGACAATCCCAACACAGACAAGATGAACCAACAAATCACATGGCATCACCTTGACTCGAGAATCCCAACACAGACAAGATGAACCAACAAATCACATGGCATCACCTTGACTCGACAATCCCAACACGGACAAGATGAACCAACAAATCACATGGCATCACCTTGACTCTATCCACTACAATCGTTAAGTAAATGCAATATTAAAAGATTCCCCGTTTTTAATATTCATTTAACTTAAACGATTTTCACAACAAACATTAAGTAAGCAAGACATTAAGAGATTCCCCATTCTTATTGCCCATTTAACTTAAACAATTTTCACAACACACATTAAGTAAACGAGACATTAAGAGATTCCCCATTCTTAATACTCGTTTAACTCTAATGGTTTTTAAATTTCACACAAAACAAACTCACATATTATCCAATTCAATCCAAAACACATCAATACATTTCTCCACAAAATCCAATCATAAACATATCAAATCTCACAAGCATTAATCATGAACACGACAAATACGATGAACACATATCATCACAACATACCACTCAAACACAACAAATTTCATTTACTCAAAATCATACATAAATGGGTTAAATTCATTTTCTCCAAAACAACTCCAACCCTAATAAAATTCTTTTCCACACAACCACAGGTAAGGCCCTAAATGCAATCTAAAAGTTTGGAAGGAGCCCTTACCTTAACGATAGCTTTAACGAGCGATTACGGTACCGTCAGTAAATCCGGTAAAATCTCCGCTCGCAACATCGCTTCCAGAGTTGGTTCCCTAACACCGTAGCGTGGTAGTGAGCAACTTTCCCTTCTATCTCTTCGCGAAACAAAGCTTAGATTTAGATGAAACGGGGAGGTTTGTGTTTTACGGTTTTGAAATCCCTACCGTTTTTGAATCCGAGAAGAAGGAAGAAGCTGAGAAACCTTGTCTTCTCACCCCAAGCCATAGGTTTCCTTTCCTCCTATTTCCCTCCAACCATATATATATATATATTAATTATAACTTAACAAATATCCAGATATTTATTAAAATTACCATTTCACCCATAACCTCTCCAAACCACTTTTTGTTAAAAATATCCTACTATCATCGCAACTCAATTGACAGGTACAATTTTCAACAACCTGAGATATTTTTAACAAAATTGTCTTGTATCAAATTCTTTGTAACGTAATTAAATTATTCTCCGACAAATAATTTTAATTCAATTTCCAAAAATATATTTTTGGCATTTAACTCACTCAATACCAAAAAATGGGCTAACAGCCTAAGAAATTCCACACAAAATACCCTAAAATTGTATAATTTAGGATTTAAAATTAAGGGTCTTACAGAAATCTCCCTAAAAGTTTAGATGAAATTGAGGACACTAACTTTAAAATTGTGTTTCAAGTTCGGCATTAGATTTCAAACACTAGCCATCATTTGGTCCAAAAATACGGATTTCGGTCCATTTTTGTTGTGTGGTACCAAAATCGCCTCGAAAGTCCAAATGAAATCGAGGACATGGAGACCCTTATAACATTACTCTCCTAAATTTATAATTGTATAGGTTATGCATTAAATTTCAAACACTAGCCATCGTGTCATTCGGAAATATGAATTTCCGTCTATTTTTTTCGGGTGGTATGAAAATAGATCGAAAAGTCCAGATGAAATTGAGGATCGGGAGACCATTTTAGCATTCTTCTATTAAATTTAGAAATGTGTATGGGATATGTATCAGATTTCAAGCATTTGCCATCACGTGGGATAAAAATACGAAATTTGGTCCATTATTGTTTGGTGGTACAAAAATCGTCCGAAAAGTCCATTTGAAATTGAGGACCGGTAGATCCTTATGGTCTATTTTTTTCGGGTGGTATGAAAATAGATCAAAAAGTCTAGATGAAATTGAGGATCGGGAGACCATTTTAGCATTCTTCTATTAAATTTAGAAATGTGTATGGGATATGTATCAGATTTCAAGCATTTGCCATCACGTGGGATAAAAATACGAAGTTTGGTCCATTATTGTTTGGTGGTACAAAAATCGTCCGAAAAGTCCATATGAAATTGAGGACCAGTAGATCCTTATGGCCTTCTTCTACTAGATTTATTACTATGTTTCAGGTTCCGCGTAAGATTTATAACACTAGCCATCGTTTGGTTTGAAAATACGGATTTTGGTACATTTTTGTCAGGTTGTACTAAAATCGCCCGAAAAGTCCAAATGAAATCGAGGATCGGGAGACCTAAACCCTAATATAATAACGATGTTTCGGGTTTCGTGTCAGATTTCTGAAACTAGCCATCATCTGGTCCGAAAATACGGATTTCGAGTAATGGGAGACCTGTATAGCATTCTTCTCATAAATTTATAACTGTGTTTTGGTGTCCGCGTCAGATTTCAAACATTAGCCATCGTCTAGTCCGAAAATATGGATTTCAGTCCATTTTTGTACGGTGGTGCGAAAATTACTCTAAATATCTAGATTTAATCGAGGACCAAATACCCTTATAACATTCTTCAACTAAATTTATAACTTTGTTTTGGGTTCAGATCAGATCCTAAACACTAGCCATCGTTTGTTCCAAAAATACGAATTTTAGTCCATTTTTGTCGGGTGGGACAAAAATCGTCTGAAATGTCGAGATGAAATGGAGGACCAAGATACCCTTGTGGTATCCATTTCCAAAATTTATAACAGTGTTTTTAGTTCTGTGTCAGATTTCCAACACTAGCCATCGTCAGGTCCAAAAATACAGATTTCGATATATTTTTGTCGGTTGGTACCAAAATCGCCTGAACCGTACAACCTAAATCGAGGATTGCAAAACCCTAATAGAATTCTGCTACTAAATTTATAACTGCATTTCGGGATATGTGCAGATTTCAAAGACTATCCATCGTCTGGTTCGAAAGATCGGATATCGGTCAAGTGTTGTATGATAATCACCCGAAAATACCAAATGAAATTGAGGACCAATAGATCCTTATAGCACTCTTCTCCTAAATTTATAATTGTGTTTCAAGTTTCGCATCAGATTTCAAACAATAGCCATCGTTGGGTCCAAAAATATGGATTTCGGTCCACTTTTGTCTGTTGGTACGTAAAACCCCTGAAAAGACTAGATAAAATCATGTATTGGGAGACCCTTGTTGCATTCTTTTCCTAAATTTATAATTGTGTTTCTGATTTTGCGTCAGATTTCATAGACTAGCCATCGTCTTTTCCGGAAATATGGATTTCAGTCCATTTTTGTCGGGCGGTAGGAAATTTCTTAAAAGTCTAGATGAAATCGAGGACTGGGAGACCCTTATAGTATTCTTCTCTTAAATTTATTATTGTGTTTCAGATTCCACGTTTGATTTCCAAAATTAGCCATTTTTTGGTCCGAAAATACAGATTTTGGACCATTTTGTCAGGTCTTATGTAAATTGCGTGAAAAGTCCTGATAAAACCGAGTACCGTGAGACCCTTATAGCATTTTTCTTTTAAATTTATAAACATGTTTTCGGTCCCGCGTCCAATTTCAAACACTAGCTATTTTATGGTCCGAAAATATGGATTTGGATCCATTTTTCTTGGGTGGTACGATAATTGCCGAAAAAGTCCACATGAAATCGAGGACCAGGATACCCTTATAGCATTCTTCTCCTTAATCTGAAACCCTTGTTTTGGGTTCCACGAAGATTTGAAACACTAGCCATTATATGTTCGGAAAAATACGGATTTTGATCCATTTTTGTCCGGTGGTACGAAAATCGCCCGTAATATCCAAATGAAATCGACGACCGTAGATCATTCTTCTCCTAAATTTCTATCAATGTTTCGAGTTCCGCGTCAGATTTCAATCTCTAGCCATCGTCTAAATCCGAAATCCTAAACTTTAATCACTAAACGTGATTTGTTAAACCCAAAACATTCTAACACACTAAACCCTAATAAAATATAGTTGTTAATTAAAGATGTAATTATTAGTTTATTTGAGAACTCTATTTTATTATATGTTATTATTATCTTCGTTGTATAGTTTTACTACACAACGAAGATAGTAATAACACATAATAAATTGGTATTTTTAGACCAAACGATTGCTAGTGTGGGAAATTTTACGTGGATCCCAAAATATAGTTATAAATTTAGGAGAAAAATGATACAAGGGTCTCCCGGTCCTCGATTTCATCAGGATTTTTCGGGTGATTTTCCTACAACCTAAAAAAAAAAGGACCGAAATCCATATTTTCGGACAAACCAATGGCTAGTGTTTGATATTTAACGCGGAACCCGAAACACAATTATAAATTTAGGAGAAGAATGCTATATGGGTATCCCTATCCTCAATTTCATTTGGACTTTTCGGGGTATTTTCGTACCAACCGACAAAAACAAACCGAAATACTTATTATTGGACTAGATGATGACTAGTATTTGAAATTTTACCCAGAACCTGAAACACAATTATAAATTTAGGAGACAAATGCTATAAGGGTCTTCCAGTCCTCAATATCATCTGCACGTTTCGGGTGATTTTCGTTCCACATGACAAAAACGGACCAAAATCTGTATTTTCAGACAAGACAATGACTAGTATTTGAAATCTGATGTAGAACAAAAAACACAGTATAAATTTAGGAAAAAAAATGCTATAAAGGTCTCCCGGTGCTCGATTTTTTTTGTACTTTACGGGCGATTTTCGTACCACCTTTAAAAAATGGACTAAAATCTGTATTTTCAAACCAAATGATAGCTAATCTTTGAAATATGATGCGGAACCCGAAATGCAGTTATAAATTTAGGATAAGTTTTCTATAAGGGTCTCCCAGTCCTCGATTTCATCTAGAATATTCAGCGGATTATCGTAGTCCCGATAAAAATGGACCTAAATCGGTATTTTGGAACCAAACGATGGCTAGTGTTTGAAATCTGACGAGGAGCCAGAAACACAATTATAAATTTAGAAGAATAAATTTATAAGGGTCTTCTGGTCCTCAATTTCATCTGGTTTTTTCGTCTGATTTTCGTACCACCCGATAAAATGGACCTAAATTGTATTTTGTAACCAGACGATGGCTAGTGATTGAAATCTGGTGTGGAACTTGAAACACAATTATAAATTTAAGAAAAGAATGCTATAAGGGTCCCCGAATCCTAGAATTCATCTGGACTTTTCAGGTGATTTTCGTAACACTCGACAAAAATTGACCGAAATCCGTATTTTTTGACCAGATGACGGGTAACGCTGGAAATTTAACTTTTCAGCCGAAACACAATTATCAATTTAGGAGAAAAATTCTACAAGGGTCTTCCAATCCTCGATATCATTTGGAGTTTTGGGCGATTTTCGTACCACTCGACAATAATTGACTGAAGTCCGTATTTTAGACAAGACGATAGTTAGTGTTTGAAATCTGACGCGAACTCGAAACACAATTATAAATTTAGGAGAAAAATGCTATATAGTTTTTGAAATCTGACCAGAAACCTAAAACACAATTATAACTTTAAGAGAAGAAACATATAAGGGTCTCTAGGTCCTCGATTTCATTTGGACTTTTCATGGAATTTTCTAACCACCAAACAAAAATGGACCATAATCCGTAATTTCAGACAATACTATAAAGGTCTCTTGATCCTCGATTTCATTTGGACTTTTCGGAAATTTTTCGTAACATCCATAAAAAATGGACCGAAATCCATATTTTCAGATTAAAGATGGCTAGTATTTGAAATCTAATCCAAAATTCGAAACACAATTTTAAATTTAGGAGAAAAATGCTATAAGGGTATCCCAGTTCTCGATATTATCTGGCCTTTTACGGCGAAAATCGTACCACCCGACAAAATGGACCGAAATTCTTATTTTTGGCAAGACGATGGTTAATGTTTGAAATCTGATGCAGACCCCGAAACACCATTATAAATTTAGGAGAAGAATTCTATAAGGGTCTCCCAGTCCCCGATTTCATCTAGACTTTATAGGCATTTTTTGTACCTCCCGACAAAAAAGGAACAAAATCCGTATTTTCAGACCAAATGATGGCTAGTGTTCAAAATCTGACCTGAAACACAATTATAAATTTAGGAGAAGAATTCTTTAAGGGTCTACCGATCCTCGATTTCATTTGAACGTTTAAGGCAATTTTGTATCTCGAGGCAAAAATGGACAAAATTCGTATTTTTGGACCAGACTATGGATAGTGTTTGAAATCTGACACTGAACCCGATACTCAGTCTTAATTGTAGAAGAAGAATTCTATAAGAGTCTTCAAAAACATGGCTATTTATGAAATGCGACGCGGATCCGAAAACACCATTATTAATTTAGGAGAAGAATTCTAAAAAGGTCTCTAGGAAGAAAATGTAAGATAGGTGGATGGGTTTAGGAAGAAAATGGATGGATTGTTCATATTAGATTTGATTTTTCAATTCAATCTCATTTACTTTCTTTTTAATCCCAGTCAATAGTAACATGTGGCTATTATTTAACATTTTTTCAATAAATCTGACGGAAATGACTGAAGTGGCTATCATAACCATATTTAAGGGACCAAAACTGGATGAAAATTAGTTAAGGGATCAAAATGAAACCTTAAAAAAAGTTAACGGACCAAAAGAGTAATTTAGCCTATGAAGTATTGTATTTTTCTACGATACCTCGATCAACTTCAAGAATAGTAAGAGGAAGAATCTAAAAAAGTTGCTTAAAGGTCATTTGAATATAATCTAAGGGATTGTGCTAATCTATCTATCTAATACAGACATTTTAAAAATCTAGAGTTGCAAGGGCTTCAACAGCAAGGTCGCTAGTCTCTCTCACATCAAGTAATAAATGCAACTTAGGATTAACACTATCTAACTCAATGTCATTGTGTTAGCATAAAGGCAACAAGTTATTGGGGTGATCACTCTCTCCCAAGGTAATTAGAACTTGACCAAATATTGAACCAATGTGCTAAACGATTCAAGGTTCGATTGGGGTCGGACTTGTAATGAATAAGTAAATATTTTTATTTTTAATATGACATATAAACAATATTAAATAAAAAAATTATAAAAAAATTTATAGTTTTACATATAAAATATATCATAAATATGATTTTGCAAATAACATTGTGCTTTATCAATTTAAATAGTTAAAACAAATGTCATCTATGATTCCTTGTTATAACTTTATACTCACAAGAAAAGTTCAAAGTTGGGAGGGAACAAGAAAATATGGTCACTGACTCAAAAAAACAAAAATGGTCTCCAACTTAGAAGAAGACATAACAGTAGCAAATAGTAGAGGAAGTCACTTTGCCTTTATCCTTTGTTATTGTCAAATGTCCTGCATCGATGACAATGTGAAAGCACCAAGGGAATTTGTTTATAAATATAAGTGCGTTTACATTTTGTAATAATATAAGGGAAGAGGAATAACAAACTTGTCTGTTTGTTATCCAACCTGATCGTTGTTTAACTATCTTCTTCCAAGTTCCAAGTTCCAAGTTTTTTTTTAAAACTAATGACACTAGAAACAAGGTTTGTTTCGGTCTTTTTGCTTATAGAAAAAGAAAAAAGCGGTTGGACTAGAGAAATTGGCAAGACTGCCAGTTTTTCCGGTTTTCCACCTGTTTATCGGTTGAATGAATCAATAACAATTGGACACACAATGCACTCATGTCTCTATAAGGATCTTTGCTTGAGCCTAAGCGTAATTATACATCATTACCCTCAAGCCAGACTATAGTACAATCCTATAAACCAATCAATTTTCTGATGTGCCACTCTAATTATCTATCATGAATTATTTTGCAATTAAACTAACCAATATGTAGGAAAAAAGAGATTAGTCCTATCATTTCTCTTTCGTAACCTATCAAACATCTAGTCATAGATTAGCAAGATGTTTGCTCCGAAAAAATGTAATCAAAATGCAGCAAGAAACTATGAAGATAATATGATAGTGTTACATTTGGCCTACAACTGAGTTTAGGCAACATATAAATAGAAGATAATATTACCAATGAGACAAACATATACACGATGAAAAAATAATTGTGGAGACTTCTCCATAATCAGATAAAGAGGTTGAGAATAGAGAATTTTATAACTAACCTCGTTTTCCTAAACTAAACACAAACTCGGGGATGCTATCCATGTCAGGAGCATATCAGCCTTTTGTTTCCGCAGTTTTGTGTTCATCTGCTCTAATAATCCATCAAACATCTAGTCATAGATTAGCCAGATGTTTGCTCCGAAAAAAGGGTAATTAAAATGCAGAAAAAAGTATGAAGATAATATGATAGTATTAATCATTTTGTTGTATAACTGAGTTTAGGCCGCATATAAATAAATGATAATATTACTGAAGAGCCATACATATACACGATCAAAAAATTGTGAAGACTTCTCCATAATCAGATTAATAGGTTAAGAATGTAGAATTATATAACTAACCTCGTTGCCAAAACTTAGCACAAACTCGGGGATGCTATCCATGTCAGGAGTATACTGATACTCCTCCAGCACTTTAGCCTTTTGTTTTGGTAGTTTTGGGTTCATCTGAAGAATAGATAAAGAGATAAGCCATAAAGATGCACGAAGGAACATTCAAAAGGAAAGTATCAAATGAAAACATGCTTGTCCAAGAAGTTAAATTTCCAACATTTACTTGGTGATCAAATTCCATTAATTAATCCCCTATTAAAATTTACAAATCTACAAGGTAAACAAAAGCTACAATTACAGGTACTTCTGCAATCTTCTCTATAAATGTCTCTAATATGCTCCATCATACAAGAGTTCATTGAGGTTGAAGCCTGAAAAGTGAGTGGCCTGTTTTACCTCATTAATTTTCAAATTAATAACAAAGACTGTGAACAATAGAGATTAAATTAACAAAAGAGAAACTGTTGTTAGAATTTAAGAAACATTCTAAAATATCAAAATATGAAACTTACTAAGAACATCAAAATAAACCAAAACCGAAACTAATTATACGAAAACAGATTAGCTCATAACAGAATACAGATTTATGGCCACATGCTGCATCACTAACATCATTATGATTAACCTATAGAAGCATACCAGGGTCATAGTTGTTATTGATCACATAAATCATCAATTATTTCTCTTCATTTGCATAGTTTTTCCCTTCAATAATTCATCTCCATTTTTGTCGATGAGCATTTGGATTCAAAGGTAGAAAGAAACTGACCCAATCCTTCAGCTTTCTTGAAGCCATGTTGAAATCAAGAACCCGCTTCTTGAATAATTTACAATCAATATCATCATCCACCACCAGAACTGCTTGAGCATCGTTTCTTGGATTACGATTATGATTATTATCGTTTGGCGTTGCGGTGTTTGAGTGAATTGTTAGAAAACTGTGTTCGGCTCCACCAGAATTGCTTCAGCTTCGTTTCTTGGATTATGATTACGGAGTGTGTTTGTGGAGTGTGTGTAGGAGATTATTAGAACATTATCAGATTATTTTAATAATATTAATTTATGATCAATGTTATAATAGGAATGTAGTAGTGTTTACAAATTCAAGTGTCAAATAAAGAATCAGTCACCATTCTTTTTTTTTTCCTCTTTCATATACATTTAACTAACAAAAATTTCTATTTTATTTTTTCATAAGTTGTACTTTTTTTATCGATAAATCTCACTTTTTCTCTAAACATTCTAAAACCCAATTAACTTAATGTTCATCGACCGTCTCACTCATCCATCAATTTTCTTCTTTTAAAATAAAATGGGAAAACAGTTCTAAAGGGAGATAAAGAGAAAATGGAAAAAACCCCACAGCTGACATAAAAGGCTGAAGAAATTGAGAGTTGATAGAGTATGAATCTTCCATAAATCAGCTTGAGTTGAAAAGGGTTACCTTTATAAAAATCGTGACTTCTTTTCTTAGAACAAATTTCACTTTTGCATGTGGATTTTTAGGGTTCAGTTTAATTTTTGTTACTATAGACATGATTTATGGATTTTATATGGGGTTTTCATTAAAAAGAATAAAATTGAGAGTGATAGAAAACTATGTGGTTTAGCATGTAGGAAATGTTGATAAAACTACATTTAACTCTTTTAAAAATCATTAACTCTTCATATGTTTGTATGATGATTATGATATGTAAACGATTTAAGAAATGGGCGTTAACTATGATGGGTGAACTACTAAATTAATGCATTTTTCCTAAACCCTCTTTGATGTGTTTTCTGCATTTGATCAGTTTTTGCCTCTGATGCGCTTTTATGCTATTTATTAGTTTTTTCTCTGGTTCTGTTTTCCTCTGGCTGCCTCTAATTCTCTTCTTCTTCTACCTTTAATTCTTCTCTTTTTCTTCTGCCTCTAATTAAAATTTACTTCGAGCCATGTTGCCTCTAATCCAAGTTCCTCTGATCATGTTGCCTCTGGTCAGAATATGTTTCTAGTCATGTTGTTTCTGATCCAAGTTCCTCTTATCATGTTGCCTCTAACCCGAGTCTTCCTTTGGTCATGCTGTCTCTGACCTAAGTTCATGTCATCATGTTTCCTCTAACTCTGCCTCTAATCAGAATTTGCTTCTAATCATGTTGCATCTGATCCAAGTTACTTTGATCATGCTACCTCTAGTCAGAATTTGCTTCTACTCATGCTACCTCTAACCAAGTTCCTCTAATCATGTTGCCTCTAAACCAAGTCTTCCTCCAATCATGTTGCCTCTGATCCAAGTTCCTTAGATCATGCTGCATCTGATCCAAGTTTCCTCTTATCATCTTTTCTCTAAAGTTGCCCCATATCACACCTTCTCTGACTCTGCCTCTGATCATGCTTCATTTAAGCCTACCTCTGATCATTCTGCCTTTGATCATAAATTTGTCTCCGGTAATGCAACCTTTGATCCAAGCTTCTTCTTATCATGTTTCCTTTGGTCAAAGTTTTCATCTAGTCCAAACTTCCTGATCAGAATACGAAACTTTAAAGATAGAAATCATATAAACGAACAACCAACTAGGATTTTCGAGATGAATGATTGAAGTTAAGTTACTTTCTGTGTCTATTACCTTGTTGAGTTGATTAAATGGTTGCATTAATCATATTGTTGAAATGCACATTCTATGTGTAACATTACACATGCATTGCATTTATTAAGTCATGGCGTTCATGGTCAAGTACAAGGTGGGACATTTGAGGATTGTTTTAGTCATGAAACAATGGGTAAAGGAAGAACGAATCAGGACGACGATTTAGGGTCATGGCCAAACCAACTTTACCAAGACCTCTCACTTATCTTGTGATCCACGTCAAGATAATTGGGAAAACTTTTCGGTACTCTAGAGAAAAGAAAGAGAACATGTATATTTTCCATACTTTAAGAAAAAAGAGGAATATGTTATTTTCCATACTTTAAGGAAAAAGAGGAGCATGTTATTTTTCATACTTTAAGGAAAAAGAGGAATATGTTATTTTTCATACTTTAAAGAAAGCTTAAAGATTTGTTTTAAAAACAAATAGATTGCATATTTATGTCAAGTTTTCATTACATTTAACAAAAATTATTTCTAACTACCTCTCCCTTTTTATAAAAGTCACTTAGATTATTATCTCATCCCATATTTTTATATATTATAGCAATGAGAGGGATTGAGGCGGAGAGTTTATGTGTTAGAGGATAGAGCCTTACAATGATGTTGTTTAAGTTTGTAATCTAATTTTCGTTGTGTACATCAGATGGTGCTCGTATACCATACATTACATATATAGTTACAATGATATTTTAAGTTGTACTCATGATATTTTATATGATTACTTTTGAAATATTAAAATATATAAATTTATTATCATATTCTAGATACATTGTGATGGTTGCTACAATAACCAAACAAAATACAATAACAAAAATACATAAGAAAGAAAAAAAAATTAATTTTGAAAAGAAAAATCAAAGATACAAAAATCTCGTATATACTAGAATATTTATTGAATTGTATATTTAGCCCAATAGCCCGAGCCCACCAATTGACAAGGGATCTTAAAACAAATTATTGCAAACTTTCTGGAACATCCCATATATTTTATTTATAATTAAAATTATTTTCTTCAAAATAAAAAATACAATTTTCAATCATTTAAAATTTCAATTAACTATATTTTCTTTAAAATAATACAAAAAAATTGAACCTAACACGTGCTTTAATTCACGAAGGAGGTTTTAATTTGTTATACAAATGTAAATAATATGTAGAAGTGAAAATAGAAAAATAAAATTCAATAAATAAATAAAAATTAATATTAAATTGTTAATAAAAAATATAATTTTTTTTTCAATAAATATTTAATACATACATGTACATATAATTATATTGAAAATCAAGTTCAATGATTATTTATTTGCTAATAGCATAGTAAATTTCAATAAAAAATAATAATTAACATGTCACATATATATAGTTTTCATGCTTATTATTTTTGCTTGCATTATTTGATCATATTTTATTATCAATAGAAAAAACTATTAATATGGGTTTCTCCGGAGTCTTATATGGGTTAGATCTTCAAACTCGTATTTATGGAGAATTGAGTCAAAAAGTCATCTAATAATTTGAGCTTAAAATTTGATCTACAAGCCCTACATTATTCAGTCTTTTTAAAGTTTATTTATTTGAGATTGATCTATTTTGATAGTTCTATTCTTATTTTTAATTATAAGTAGTCTTTAAAAAAATTATCTTTAAGTATAGGACATAATTTAAAAAATTTATCCCATAATATATTAATCACATTTCAAATACATATTCCCATTTATTATATTATTTATTAATACTTTTTTTTATTCTAAAAAAACTTAATAACAAAACTCACACAAACTAATGTAGAAAAAGATGAGTATATAAGGTTTGTATCCACCTCAATATATCAAATATTTTTTTAAGGTATTAGCTTATATGTACTTTTGAAAACTTTAATAATACTTACGTTTTATCTTGGAAGACTATAATAAAACATTTTGTTTTTGATTAAAAAAGAATTTATTCATTTAAATTGATAGAAATTATATTTGTGACATTGATGTTGAGAAAGATGGTAAAGAAGTTATTTTAACTAAATTAATAAACTTCAAATTATTTGTAATTGATACTAACTAAAATATAATCACATTTAATAGATATAAAATTAGTTTAGCTGATGAGACAAATGAATTAGAGAATAGAGTAATAAGAAGTTGCATATTTGATTTCTACTTCAACAAACTATTAATAATATTAATTATTAATATTGACCATAAAAAAAATTGAGGCTAATGATTAACCACAATATTAAAAGTGATCTAAATTAACTATATAATTAATTGAATTAATTATATATGTACACGTGAATAGTCATAAGTTACGGCGATTGTTTATATTATTACTCCTATTAAACTTATTCAACGGTTGAATCCTCTAGTCCAAGTCAGGTATTTTATTTATTTATTTATTTCAATTTTATAGTTTTGATTATTTTTTTATATTTTTTAATTAAAAAATAATGATGTATTCATAGAACCATCAAAATATATTAATTATTCATATGTTTTAATTAAATTAAAAATACGGAAAATTTCTGAAGTTGAAAGTTAAACTTTTTTTTTTTAATTTCATAGATATTAATTATTCTACATCATTATATCATATATCACGTTATTTAGAATATCTCACATCATTATTTTTTAGTTAAAAAGTTAGAGAAAGAGATTAAAACTGTCGACTTTTAAAATAAGGAGACAAATTTCATAAATTAGTAAAAATAAAAAGATTAAAATTACAATTAAACCTAATATTTTTTTAGCATAGAAAACTTATGACTTTGGGTTGACTAATTTTCATTCAAATTTCTTGCTGAAATATTTATGCTTTTAGTGTATTTCTAAATCTTTTATTGACTAAAACAATAATTTAATTCTTTTATTTCTAAATCTGAAATTTTAGTGAGCATGTTTCATAAGTTTTAGGATTTATTTTCGCAATACATTTTGAGATTTGATTTTGTTGACATGTCATATTCATTATGAAATAAAATTACATTCAAAAGAATAAGTTTATAATTACTCAATGAAACATGAAACATAAAAGATTGCAATAGAGTTTATGATCTACTACTTTAAGTCAAAATCAACAATATCACATTAACATTAATTGTAATTTCTTATGATTAATTAATGACATATTATAAAAATAAGAAATAAAGAGAGTTATGGGAGAAAATTTCAAAAATAAAGAAATCAAAATACCGAATTAAAAAATGAGGGAACTCAAAATCTATTTATATCAAAATAGATATATCAAAAGTGTATTTTTATACTCCATAAATATAACATTTTATACATTTATAGTCTTAATATTTTTTTCATCCCATTTTTCCTTACTTTTTTATAATGATCCTATTTAGTTCATATTGTTATTAGCTATATATCACATTTGTCTTTTATTACAAGTTCTTTTTTCAATTTTTCATATATTTAGAGAAGTAAATAATGTGTTAAATATGTCCATTTTGTGTATGGATACTCATAAAATATTCTTAATGTATATAGATGAGTTCATCTCATAGTTTTTATCTTTCAAAACACTTGGTAGTATTAACTACAAATTAAATTTAAAAAAATTATAAATATAAATAATTTGAAATAAGGCTCATATTTAAGAATATCTTTCTTATGAGATTTACTATAATAATGTTTAATAAACAAGTATTAAACATTAAAAAATTGAATTGAATGTCAAAACTAAAAAGAAGAAATCATTACTAAAGTGTCAAGATTAACAAAGTTTATTTGTTTTTTCAAAGTTAAAAAGAAAAATTTATGAATACTCTATTTTTTGTCTAGGATTAGAGGTGTCTCTCAATTTTGGACAAACTGTAATTACTATAATATTAAGTTGAAATGTACAACTTGAATCAAGTTTGAAGTAGGGTGTCATGTGGATTATTTTGGGTAACATACTTGTATGAACACAAATAGAGTTTGTGATTTTCTCTTATGGTTGAATTTGAAAAAGGGTGAATTCAATGATAGTTGGTTTATGGTGCAATGTTGGATGTTCTACAGCTTAAGGAGGATATTACAACAGACATCCAAACTAGCTTTTCAACTATATTCAATAATGATTTTCATGCAATCATACATAAACATTGTCGTGAGTCCAAAAGAATAGTTAAAATGGAATAAATCTCAATATTTGGACACATTGTGTTATGCTGAGTATAAGAACTATGAGACACAAATAAGAGTGAAATGACTCCAATACCATATCCTAAATGATTCAAAATAGGTCATTAACGTCACAGTAGCCAATTTTCTTTTTGGTAACCAATGGTTGCTTTCAACTAATGTATCATTCACTCATGAATTTGGAAACTCTTACATGAAGATAATTATAATTAACTAATATAACTAGATGGTAAATTTCATAAGTGTAGTAAAATCATATTTATTTTTTTAGAAAGAGATGGTAAATTTTTTTTAATTAACTTACACAATTATGAAGTCCCAACTTCAAACTCAAGATATGACGTTCAACCTAATAATATTGATATTTGTCAGTTGAATTTGAACTTAAAGTATACTAAAAATATTGAATATGTCGCAATATTACTTGTCATTTATTTGTTTTATAGTGAAACAACGACTTTATAGTTTATCAAATGTGCTTTTTGTTTTAAATGTTTACAAAATATTCTATTGCCATCACATTTTTGTCAAAAAATAAAAAGATCATCACAATGAAATATTTTTTGGGTCAAAGTTTTTAAAATATTTTTAACGTAGTTTTTCTTTTTAAGAATAATTAAAGTGTCTTTTCATACTTTATGTAGTTTGTTGACACCTAATTTTGTCCGATTTATTTTTTATTTTTTACTAAAAAAGGAAATAATATTAATAATAATAATGACAATAATAATAAATATATAAAGAAATATAAAAATAAAAATAAATAATTAGGAATATAAGCTCTAAACAATCACAAGTGTTTTCGATTCTTGTTTGCCTATAATTCTTGTTCAAACTATTTTCTAAAATAAAAAATAATAATAATAAGAAATAAAAATAAAGGAAATTGAAAAGAAACGAATTGATTGTCATAAAAATCGATGCAATGATGATTAAAATAAATGAAAAAAAAACATAAAAGAAATTGATTGATAGTCATAAAAATCATAATAATGGTGATCAATTGAATAGACAAGAAACCGAAGAATAAATCAATGGCAATAAGAATCGGTATAATTGTGGCCAATTAAAAGAAAAGAAAACCGAAAAAAATAGATTAATGGTAATCAATTGACAATTATTCTCTTGTCTTTTGCAATCTACACCCAAAAGTCTATAAATAGTCTCCTACAAGAGGGCAAATGGAGGGGGAAGAAAAGAAAAAACTGAGAGCACACAAAAAATAGAGCGATTAGTTAGCAAGAGAGAAGGAGAGAATCTGATCTTCAAGTAATCTGTCTAGTAAGGTACCATTTCCTTATTCTTTTCTCTAGTCTGCGTATTAGTTATTTTGATTTTACATCTTTTATATATATATATATGTTCTCTTTCTATTGTTTTTTTTTTATATATAAATAAGTTCATATGTTAAGCTTTCTTTTATTTTTTAATCGTTTGATCCTAAAATTGCTTTCTTTTGTAATATAAAATAATAAAAAATATAACTAACTGATGTCTATAGATAAAAAATAAATTTCATCATATTATAATTTAATAGAAAATTTATTATCAAATAAAAAAATTATAACGGATAAATGTTTTTACCCTTAAGATTAGAATTAATGGTTGTTGCCGCCGAATGAAATTCATCCTCGCTCGCTGCACCATATTATTCACTTTCAATCGTTAGTGGTCTTTGTGTCGCGACAGATTGGACAATGTACGAGCAAATTATTTGATAGATTATTTCAACGTCGTGTCCATTTGTCTTGTTCACATACCGCCACGTTACGAATTTTTTTTAAAAAAATTAATTTTTTTTTTACTTTAAAACAGACAAATATTATTATAATTATTATTATATTCATTATTATTATTATATTTTTTATTTTTATTTTTTAATACGTATATACATAAAAAAAAAATAATAATAATAAAATCAGTCGCACAAATATTTTCTACCAAAGAACTACGTATGTTTTTATTTCCCTATTGCACCTGGGGATACGTAGGAGCAAGGTCTTCCCCTTGTCAAACTAAATTAATAAAAAAAAATATGTTTTTTCTTCTTTCATTAATACGTATATACATAAAAAAAAATAATAATAATAAAATCAGTCAACGCACAAATATTTTCTACTAAAGAACTACGTATGTTTTGATTTCCCTATTGCACCTGGGGATACGTAGGAGCAAGGTCTTCCCCTTGTCAAACTAAATTAATAAAAAAAAATATTTTTTTTCTTCTTTCATTAATGTAAATAATTTTTTTTTTATTATTCTTTTTGGGGTAAAAATAAATAAATAAATAGTTCGTATATAATTAATTATAGGGTAACTGTTTTAACGGACGTTGTAGGGGTGATAATACTTCCCTACTCGTAATCGACTCCCGAATCTGAATTTCTGGTTCAAAAATATTATTTTAGATTTTATCCAATTTTTTCCTTTAAAAAAAATAAAATTGGTGGCGACTCCTTTTTTTTTTTTCGCGGACAAAACGGACGCGACAGCTGGCGACTCCATTGGGGACTTTTTGAGAGTCAAGTCCAATCTAATTAATTATATATAGTTATTTTATTATTTATTATTTTATTTATATTACCCCTATTGTTTTATTTTATTTTATTTTATTTTTTATTTTGTTATATTATTAATATAATTATATGTGTATTTTTAATTTATTTTTATTATGATGATTTTTTTTTTTTTTATGTATTTTTCTTTACACCCTAACACGATTCACACACTTATGAGTGGGCTCTATACCCGGGCTGAGTGCAAAACTAAGATAAGTTAGAGACTGTGTAATGATAATCTTCTGGATGTACATCCTGTTTGGTTGTCATGAAAGTCTCACCTAGAGTTGACCTTTTCTAGAATATTGCCATTTTAATAGTTTACCTATTAATTGGTTTAATATTTTAGAATTGAGTTGTGTGCTCTAGGAACCAATTTAGAACTATAGAGCTACCCTTAGTAAATGTTCACATGAAAAATGGTATAAATAACACGTACATACGAAAAACTTACTCTATGTCATGTTCACTACCTGCTAGTATACCCAAGTTTTTTTTTTCCTCATCATCATCATCATTTTTTTTTTTGCATAATATTCTTTATCATGGTTATTTTTTTAAAAAATCATTATCTCATCATTTTAAAAACCATAAAAATTAAAGCTTGTTGTGAATAACTTTAACCGTAGGAAATATGGGATCAAATGGTGGTTCAAACATTATTCCATTAAGAAAGACCTTACCATTGAGATTTCTTAAACCGGATGTAAACAACATTAAGAATCTTGCTCGGAAGTTGAAAAAAGTACAACGTGTAATCTTAATGGGGAAATTCGGCAAAATTCTTGATTTACTTGAAGTTAATGTACAAGTGGATGCCCTTACAGCATTGGCCCAATTCTATGATCCTCCTTTCAGGTGTTTCACTTTTAAGGACTTTCAGTTGGCCCCAACGTTGGAGGAATTCGAACGCATAATGGGATATCCGATGAAAGGGAGTAAACCTTACCAATACATGGAACACTATCCATCACTGAAAACAATTGCTGAAACGTTTGATATCCCTATAAAAGAAATAGAAGACAATAGAACCAACAAAGATAATTTGATCGGATTTCCGATAAAATATCTTGAAGAGAAAGCAGTCAACTTAGCAAGAGATGGAAAATGGGATACTTTCATGGATGTGCTTGCCTTAATTATATATGGAATTGTTTTATTTCCAACTATTAAGGATTTTGTGGATTTCATGGCGATAGACGTCTTTTTGGCTTACAAGCATAGAGGGGAGAATCCAGTACCGGCAGTTTTGGCTGACATTTACTGCACACTCGACCTCCGTCATGAGAAAGAAGGGGGCCTAATCCATTGTTGCTCGCCAGTACTCTATGTTTGGTTTGTCAAACATATTTTTCAAGACATGCATCAATTAAGAACTAAGAGCAAAAAGGAATGGGCCAACGCTCTAGCAAATCTCAACGAAAGAACAATTCAATGGTACTCCAGAAGTCAAGATATAAATGAAGTGATTTGTAGATGCGGTGTTTTTGTCGATGTTCCCCTCATGGGAACCAAAGGGTGTATAAATTATAATCCCTATGTTGCATTGAGACAATTGGGTTATCCTATGACAAAACCTCCAATAATGGATGTAACAAAATCGTTTGTCATTCATGGACGAGATGCTTATGATGCTAGCTTAATGAGAAGAATACGTAAGTCTTGGGGATACGTAGGAGCAAGGTCTTCCCCTTGTCAAACTAAATTAATAAAAAAAAAATATTTTTTTTCTTCTTTCATTAATGTAAATAATTTTTTTTTTATTATTCTTTTTGGGGTAAAAATAAATAAATAAATAGTTTGTATATAATTAATTATAGGGTAACTGTTTTAACGGACGTTGTAGGGGTGATAATACTTCCCTACTCGTAATCGACTCCCGAATCTGAATTTCTGGTTCAAAAATACTATTTTAGGTTTTATCCAATTTTTTCCTTTAAAAAAAATAAAATTGGTGGCGACTCCTTTTTTTTTTCGCGGACAAAACGGACGCGACATAGTTTATCCAAATTCATATTCCATGCAACTCTTCTCATTCTTCCAGATATTTTATTTTAGTTTTTATTTTTGTTCTTTTTATATTGTGAAATGGACATTAAATATTCTTTTATTGTATAAATTTTTATGTGAGTTATTTCATTACATCTTTAAATGGATAGATAATGAAAGAGTGATACTAAAAAAACCACGATAATATTCACAAAATTAGATGACGAGATATTAGAACAAACCGTACACATTATATTTTGAGTTTTTGATTATTATTATTGTAATTATATTTTGTAGAAGAGATCATAAATATCACTCTAAGTTACACAATTGCAAGATATCGAATTCAAACTCAAGACAAAAAGTTCCACTTAACAATATCGACATTTGTTAGTTGAGTTATAACTTAAAAATATTTTTTTAATAAAATTTTACTATTGAAACAAAATATTATCACTAAACTTTTGCATCACACAAATATATAGTCTAGTATTATATAAAATTATGATTTAAAGAAGATACACTATCAAAATAAATTTATTTTATACTGACAACCAATAATAATTTATCACATTACAAAATATTAAAAAACTATCTTTGATTTAAAAAATATTTAATATAATATAATAAATTGAATGAATATGATCAAACAACGGTGTAAAAAAAACTTTACACTATCAATGCGTTACCTTTAAATTCAAAAAATTAAGGTTAAATTATTTTTAAATAAATCTTTAAATTCTCTAAACTAAATATTATTTTTATTTAAAATCAAATACACGTACCCGATAAAATACCAAAATCACCTTAAATGAGTGACAAATATAGATGAACTTCTCCTGTACGTTAATTTGACGAATTTCTCATGTTTATAGAGCGAAGTTCTTTGTGATAACAAAACTGCTAAATTGTATTTTAGAAGACCGTTAGTTTTTCCTATAATTATGTCACGTTTTCTTTTTATTTGGATTAAAAAAGGTTTTTTGTTATTTTATAGGCAAACTAACTTGAATATGGTATGTTATTTTCTCCCACTAACTTCATGTTGGAGCCCTATCTAATCACCACTAAGAGCATCTCCAATGGCAGTTAAATGAGTTCATCCGTCAGCGTGCGTGTAGTTACATAAAATTCAGTTTTTGGCGAGTTCACGGTTGGAGATGTGTCAAGTTGTCATCACCGTTCTCTTAAGAAGGAACAATACTTTCATTAGGGTTACTTTTTTTCCTATTAATTTATGAATAATAATAAATGAATGATTTGTTAGTGGTAGACTATATATATTTAATGAAGATATGAGTTCACTCATTGGAGTAAACAATAAATGAGTTATTTCAAGATGATATGACACGATGGATCCTATTTAGTGAATCCATATTGAGTTCAAAGTTGAAGATGCTCTAAGTGCTAAGAAATAATTGTACTTCAACGAGCGCTTTTTTTTAACAAAAACAGTTTTTATAATAAAGGTTATATAATAGTTGCATATGTAAATGAAAAAGACAATTGGTTTTAGAAAAGCAATAAAAATACTACATTTCAGAGATGAAAATTGAAGAAAGAGTAGATGAAAATAGAAGTACTATAGAGTAGCTATTAGAGGTATAGAGTGTGTATGCAATTCGTATTTGAGGTAAAATACATATATTTTCAATTTTCCTTTGTTCTCTTAATATAGAAACTTTAACATTATGCATTTATTAAGTAATTACTCTGTAGGTTAAAAAATTTGGATTACTATAGATGTATATACTTTTGAGGTTGTTAAAATGTCACATGAGAATTATTGAAAACCAATTTAAGATTTGATAAGAACTTTAATCATTTGTTTATTCTTAGTATCTAGATTCCTACTTAAATAGTGAGTTACTATAATGACAAATTAATTAACATCATATATATTTATTGTCTTCTCCATTTTACTAAAGACAAAGGAAATTATGGACATTATTGCAACCAATTTAGTGTTGATATTAGGGGTCATCTCTTGAGGGAGTAGCTTATCTTTTGTTGTAGAAGAATGACAAGATCTAATTGTAATGTTATACATTAACTTTGATTTGGATTTAGTAAATACACCTTATTTTTGGAATCGTGCACACGTTGTGTATATATAAATATAATAAATACATTTTTCTTTTTAAAATATTAAATAAATATTGATATTATAGTTTCTCAATCTATATTTATTCTATTACTGCAGACCTTAAAATATGCCATGTACTCTAAAATCAAGTTTTTATTATTCTTTATAATGTAGCAAGTAGCATAATACTAGTGAAACTATATATTTACCATTAATTAATATAAGTCAAATTTATATGTAAGTGGACCAATACCCAAAAATACTACACAAAGCTAGATATTTACCATTAAGTTATATTACTCAAATTTATATGTAAGTGGGCCAATATCCAAAAATACTACACAAATATTGAAAATATTAAATAAATTGTTAGAGATATATTAATTTTGTATTAATATTCTTCAAGACTCTATTAAATATTATTTATATTTTTTTCTATTTTTTCTTATAATCATTTAACAATTTTACGCAAATTCTATTCAAAATCACATAAACTTTATATTCACTATAAATAAGACTCAAGTTCTATAGACTCAATGCTCAAACTTAGAAGTTTTGTAGTTATTATTACTATTACTCTTTTATTTAGGAATTATGTCTATAAGGTGATGTCCATTGTTACACTGGAAAAGTCAGTCTTTAATCATATGTCCATTGTTATCAAAGTAGAAACTTGTAAGGTGATTCATGGTAGTAGATACTTTACTAACCCTGTGGCTACTATTAAATATTTATATTTATATATTATATCTAATTTAATCTATAATATTATTAATTTAATTATTTGTTCCCAATTATTAAAAAAAGAAAAGTTGTTTCTAATGTAAGACAAGGCATTTTTCCATAAAAAAAAAATTGGTGCAGTGAAACTTTACTTTTAATTAGAGTATATTAAAAATATTGAATATATTGCAATATTTAATTGTCATTTATGTGTTGTATAATGAAACAATAACTTTATTGTTTATCAAAAGTGTGGTTTTCTTAAATGTTTATAGAATATTTTATCAGTACGATATTTTATTGTCAAATTTTCTTTATTAGAGTGTTCACTCTACTATTACAACCTTTATTGTAACTGAACTTGAGTGTGAAGTCACTAATGAGTATCTGAGTCTCACACAACAACCCCTGACGTAAACTTCACCATTACCAATCATCATCAATGATGTACTAGGAAAACAAGAAATAGGAAAATAAAGATTTTAATCTTCTAAAAAATATTTAGGTAAACAAAAAAGTATTTGAATAGGACAAGTAAAAAACTACATGTGAATAATTTCAAGCAGAATCGAATTCTTGTTTAAAACCTTTTTAAATTGGCATAACTAAATCAGCATTTTATTGAAACCACTCATACTCTCCTTCATGGTACAATACCATTTTGCTTTTGGGGCGATGTTGTTCTAACGACGTGCTATCTTATAAATCGCATGTCTTTTTTTGTTCTTGATAAAAAAGTCCCTCACTTGATCTTCTTCCCTCGTACCCCTCTGCACTCACTTTCTTCTCGTGTCTTCAAGTCTAAATTTTTTGACCACAATCTCACTTCTGGTCTCGACAAACTTTCAGCTCGATCATTAAAATGTGTTTTTTTTTTGTTATCATCGGTCCCCAAAAAGGTTATTGTTGTTATTCTCCACCTCTTCAACGATATCTTATATTGGTTGATGTCACAATTTTTTAGTTTGTTACGTATTTTTAGTCTGTTTCTATTCCTAAATCTCCAAGTGAAACTGTATCCCACCTAGAGTGGAGACAAGCAATGATTGACGAGATGTGTGCACTTTAGAGTAGTGGTATTTGGGTATTGGTTCCTTTACCATCTGAAAAGTCTTTAGTGGGATGTCGTTGGCTTTATACGGTGAAAGTTGCTCTTGATGATAAGATTAATCATCTTAAAGCTCGTTTGGTTGTAAAAGGATACGCTCAATTTTTTTTCCTCGATTATAGTGATACTTTCTCACATGTAACTAAGATGGCCTCTGTTAGACTATTATCTATTGCAGCCATTAGAAACTGATCTCTGCACCAACTTGACATTAAAAATGATTTTTTGTATGGTGACTTTGAATAAGTGTACATAGAGCATCCACCTGGGTTTGTTGCTCAGGGGGAGTCCTCTACCATGGTTTTTCAACTTCACATGTCTCCTCGAGTTTGGTTTGGCAAATTTAGCACAATAGTGCAATAATTTGGTATGATTCGAAGTGAAGTTAATCATTCTCTTTTTTTATCACTACTCATCAATTTCAAACTAAAGAGAACTTATATTTACAGAAGATGTGCAATATTTATTAAACTTATATTTAGACATCATGTGCAATATTTATTATACTTATATTTACACAACATGTGCAATATTATTTCCCAAAAGACACAAAAAAGAGAACCACAATGAAAATAAGGTGTATTCACTAAATCAAAATCAAAATGAAAGGATAATAATACAATTACATATTGTTATTGTTCTACAACAAAACATAAATTACTACCTCAAGAAATGACCAATAATATACACACTAAATTGGTTGCAATAATGTCTATAATTTCCTTCATCTTTAGTAAAATGGAGAAAAACATAAGTAGATATAATGTTGATTAATTTGTCATATTATAATAATTCAATATTTAAGTAGGAATCTAGACACTAAGAATAAATCAATAGATAAAGTTCTTAGCCATTATAACAAATTAAAAACTTCTAAGTTTGAGTTTGAGTTTGAGTCTATAGAACTTCACTCATATTTATAGTGAATATAAAGTTTACGTGTTTTCAATTAATTGAAAATATTGTGTAAATCTGTTAAATAATTATAAAAATAAAAAACAAATATAAATAATATTTAACAAAATCTTGATGGTAAATATCTAGCTTCAATAGTAGTGTGCTACTTACTACATTAAATTACAT
>JBBPBS010000214.1:45507-61709 GCA_037974835.1 Cicer judaicum | reverse complement strand
CTTTCTGATTTGGTCCTTTATTTACTAGAAATAATAAGATATAACATTCATTATTTAAAAAAATTACTCTTAGTTTTTTAGCCTACAAATTAAATGGTTAATAATAAATGAAAGAAAAATCACATTTCCAATTCAAATACCATCAAATAAATGCAATGAATGTTATGAATTTATATGCACTCTCTTGTTAATTTTTTAGAAAGAGAAAAAAACATCACTAAAATGTCATTGTCACATAAATATATGCTATTAAAATTTGACTCTTGCTCAAGTAAGAGATTTTAGAATATGTTCAAAAACTACTATACTTTCTTGCATCGTGAAGACATTCAATGACACTAAGTTGGCACAAGAATTTGAAATATATTTTATTTTGATTTATTTTAAAAATGATTTTACAAAATAGTAGTTATCTAAAACAAAATCCTAATTTAAAAACAATAAAAATAATCTATGAATGAGAAATTTACTAAAAAAAAAATAATATGAAAGATAAAAAGGGCGGGGTCGTTATTTATGCTGGGACAACTTAAAAGTAGTTTTCATTTATTTATTCTCTTCATGCATTATAACTTTTTAAGTTTTGTCCCTTTCATTTCTTTTCTATATATATTTTTTTTTTAAATGTTCCTCTATTTTCTATTATGAGTGGTTTTTTTTCTCTCAACACTAGCAAAACTATTGTGCTTATAATACACTTGAGTTTCTTCTCATGTGTAATCATAAAAACTTGTTGTAAAGTATTATAAATTTTAAGAATTTCAATCTAATATATTATAAAGTCAAATTCTTACTTATGAGTGTACAAAATAAAATTATGACTAAGAATAAGGTACTACCATATTTTTATTTTTTATTTGATAAATTTGATATCGTTGGAGATGCAAATATGAGTTTATTAGAATATTTGAGTTATTTATTTGATGAAATTTGCATTATATTAAAGATGATAATTAATTTTATGGGTTTTATTTTAAAACTTTGATAATTTGTTTTGATTTTTTATTTTAAAAAAAAAGAATAACATTGTTGAAATTTTAAAATATAGAAGATCAAACTATCACTTAAAATTGAAATAAAATATCAAATTAAAAAAAAATATATAAGAGACTAAAAACGTTAGCTGAAATTCAGTTAAAAGACCGCATATGCTATTTAGCCTAAATTTTTTTAAAAGTGATTAAAGTGAAAAGTTATTTTTGAAAGCTCTTCATAAATCAATTTTATGAGATACATTTCTTTGAAAAAAACATAATATTTATCGTATAAAAATCTCTAATAATGAATATCTAAATTATTATATATTCATTTTGTTTATCTATAATAAATAAATCTAAAACAATTTTAATCTAAATCACTTGTACTATTGCATTATTGAAAATGTTTAATTTTAGCCGTAATTATTTTTGATGTATGCGGAATAGTACACCTTTTTACATTAAAATTAATCTCTTACAAAAATTACAAATAAAAAATGCATATATCTATAACAATTAATTTAAAAAGTATTTTTTTGTTGAAAATTTTGGATTATTTATGTTAATTTCTGAATCTAAACGTCAACATCTCACAGAAAGAACATGTAGAAAGTTTCATAGCCATTTAATGTCCAAGATAGGATATAAAGTTATTTTTGAATTCTCTTATTTCAAATAATCTCTCTCCGTTATCTCTATTTTTTTAATTTAATTTAATTTTTTAATTTTTTCGTTGGATTGAAAATTGGTAGATCATATATGTAAATTTTATATAGACCTAAAACCATTTGATTTATTTTGTAATTTATGAAGATTAATGATGTTCAATAAAAGTACATAAAACATTAATTTTAATGTATTTCAATAATATATCAAATATTTTTAGATTTATATTAAATTTTTGCATGCATGATCTATATAATATAAATTTTCCATTCCAATCAAAAAACTTTGAAAAAAAAAAGTAAATTAAGAAAAACTAAAGACGATTGAGAGAAATTAATGAATGTTTTAATTGAGAGGACACAAATTCTATAAAGTTGAATAAAGTTATGATATGATAAACATTATCATATAATGTTAATACGCACGTGATAACATTATTTTATCCTGTCATGTATTCGATAGACATTTCATCACGACATAATACAATATATATCTTATTTAATATGACAAAATTACCATTGTGAAAAATTACATAGTATTTATTTTTCTTCAAATTGTAAGTTTTTTTAAAAATTATGACGAACCAAGTAATTCTATTTTATTTGTTAGATAATCTAAATAATTATATGATATATATTAGATGTAAAAGACAAAACTACATTTGTAAACAAATTATATTTATTTTAAATTTCAATTAATTTATATTTTTTATTTATAATTTATTAAATTATTTAAAAAGACAAAACTATCCTTCTGATAAAGTCATAAATATTATTATTTCATTTTTAAGTTAAATATCAAATTGTATTGTTTTTTATATTTATATTTTATTAGATTTCATTTTTTATATGTTAAATTATATTGTGTAATTCTTTTATATTTTATTAGATTTTAGTTTTATATTTTATAAGGTAATTGAGTAAATTACTATTCTTATCTTATTCTATTGGGTTCTAACTTGACTTATTTTCTCAATGGTTATGTGACATATTTTAAACGATGTGACATATGATACAATGATGAAGAATGACTAACACCTATAAAATTTCAATAAAATCCCCTAAAAATTACAGTTTCAACATATGAAATTATCCATTTTAAAATATACCACATCATCATATTTTTTAATTAAAAAATACGAGGGAGACTAAAGTTGTCAAATTTCAAAATAGATGATCAAAACTATGATTTAATTTATATACATTATAAATATAAAAAAAAAATTAATCCATCAATCACAACCATTAAATTATTAAAAATATTTTACTTTTCCCAAAATTACCTTTAAACTTATCTTGGACTTTAATTTGACGAGTTTCTCATGTTTATAGAGCGAAGTTCTTTGTGCTAACAAAACTGCCAAGTTGTTAATGAAATCATATGCCAAATATTATTTTGGAAGACAGTTAGTTTTTTTTATAGTTATGTCACGTTTTCTTTTTATTTGGATTAAAAAAGGTTTTTTTGTTATTTTATAGGAAAACTAACTTGCATATGGTATGTTATTTTCTCCCACTAACCTCATGTTGGAGCACTATCTAATCACCGCCAAGAGCATCTCCAACGGTAGCTAAATGAGTTTGTCTGTCAGCGTGCGTGCGTGTAGTAACATAAAATTCAGTTTTTGGCGAGTTCACGGTTGGAGATGTGTCAAGTTGTCATTTCTCTCAAGAAGGAATAGTGCCTTCATTAGGGTTGCCTTTTTTCTATTAATTTATGAATAACAGTAAATGAATGATTTGTTAATGGTGGACCCTATTTAATGAATGATTTGTTAATGGTAGAACTTATTTAATGAACATGTGAGTTTATCCGTTGGAGTAAACAATAAATGAGTTATTTCAAAATAATGTGGTACAATAGATCCCATTTAATGAACTCATATTGAGTTCACAGTTGAAGATACTCTAAGTGCTAAGAAATCATTGTAGTTCAACGAGCACTTTTTTTTAACAAAAGCAGTTTTCATAATAAAGGTTATATAATAGTTGCATATGTAAATGAAAAAAACAATCGATTTTAGAAAAGCAATAAAAATACTACATTTCAAAGATAAAAATTGAAGAAATAGTAGATAGAGTAGATGAAGATAAAAGTACTATAAAGTAGCTATTGAGGTAAAATACATATATTTTCAATTTTCCTTTGCTATTTATATTAATTTAATTATTTGTTTCCAATTCATAAAAAAAAGTTGTTTCTAATGTAGGACAAGGCATTTTTCCATAAAAAAATAATTGTAGTGCAGTGAAACGTTACTTTTAATTAGAGTATATTAAAAATATTAAATATATTACAATATTTAATTATCATTTATTTGTTGTGTAATGAATATATTGTAATATTTAATTGAGTATATTTGTTGTATACAAAAAAAATTCAATTGGTTGTATATCAAAATTCAAAATAATCAATTGAAAAAAATATGCTTCAAGGCTAATCCAAACATCACTAGTCGGATTGTCGTTCTATCATATAATTTAAAAAATTTATTTATAAAATTGATTTTTGATTTAACTTATTTTTATAGAAAACTATTTAAATATAAATTATTTTATTTTGATTTACATTTAATCAAAATTGTAAAACCAAAAGCACCCAAAGTATTTATGGCAGTGCAGGATGGGATAAAAAAATAATTTAATTAATTAATAAAAAAAAACGTTACAACAAATAAATATAATGTATTGGATTCCCTGGCTTATTGACCCTTAATTTGGCTTATTCATTTACATGTTCAGAAATAAAAGGGACCCTTTTTATCAGATTTTTTATGACATCCAAGCTTGGTAATTTTCTAGCCCTCTTTTTATTTTATCCTACCTCACTAAATCTGATACCTCTATCGTCTCATGGGCAAAGTTGTTGAAACATCGCTTGTCTAGTGAATAAATAAATTTGTTTTTATATATTTTTAAATTTTAATTTAATTGATTAATATCGAAATGGTTAAATTTAACATTATAAATTTGATTTAAATTTAAAATTTTTACTGTTGTAAATACAATTTTTTTATTTATTATTTGATCTACAAATGAAGAAAATGGTTTCAAAATTTCTAAGTTTGAGTTTATGTAAAATATAACTTCACTCATATTTACATTTACAGTTAATATAAAGTTTATATGTTTCCAATTAACTCAAAATATTTTGTATAAAACTGTTAAATAATTATAAAAATAAAAAATAAATATAAATAATATTTAACAAAATTTTGATGGTAAATATCTAGCTTCAATAGTAGTGTGCTACTTCTTATATAATTTTCTTTGTATTTAGTAAAATAGAGAAGACAATAAATATATATGATGTTAATTAATTTGTCATATTATAATACATTAGTATTTAAATAGGCATCTAGATACTAAAAATAAGGAAATGGTTAAAGTTATTATCAAATCTTAAAGTGATTTACAATTTGACAACCTCACAAGTATATACCATCTATAGTAATCTATTTTTTTTTAACCTTTTTAACCTAAGAATTAATTGCTTAATAAATATATAATGTTAAAGTTTCTATATTAAGAGAAATGAGAAAAATGGAAAAAAGATTTGTCTTTTACCTCAAAAGCAATCAAAAACAATTTTTTAAACATGAACTCCAATTTCTACAAATTATTACACATAACAGCGTGTGAGAATTTTAATTAACTTTCGACTTTGAATTTTGATATGGGACCAAGTGTATTGGTTTTGTACGTGAAATGGCTATCTCTGTTAAATTTACACAATTTTTCAAATTCATTTGATATTTCATTCATAGCTTTTCAATATTTGTATGTGGTATAATGAATGTTTGTGTAGAATTTTTAGGTATTTGGTAAATATCTAGATTCATTAGTTATGTGCTACTTGCCACATTATAGAGATAATAGAAAACTTGATTTTAGACTACATGATTATATTTTAAGTTGCATGTGAATTTGCACTCAACAATGGACAATGGACAATGGACAAGTGAAGATCAGTTCTACATTAATAGAATGAATGTGTATATTGAATAACTATGATATCAATATTTATTTAATTTTTTCAAAAGAGAACTTATATTTACACAACATGTGCAATATTATTTCCCAAAAGACACCAAAAAACCACAACGAAAATAAGGTGTATTCACTAAATCAAAATCAAAATTAAAGGATAACAATACAATTACATATTGTTATTTTTCTACAACAAAACATAAATTACTACCTAAAGAAATGACAAATAATATACACACTAAATTGGTTGCAGCTCCCTCAAGAAATGACCAATACTATACACACTAAATTGGTTGCAATAATGTCTATAATTTCCTTCGTCTTTAGCAAAATAGAGAAAACCATAAGTAGATATAATGTTGGTTAATTTGTCATATTATAATAATTCAATATTTAAGTAGGAATCTAGATACTAAGAATAAATCAATAGATAGCGTTCTTAGCCATTATAACAAATAAAAAACTTCTAAGTTTGAATCTATAGAACTTCACTCATATTTATAGTGAATATAAAGTTTATGTGTTTTCAATTAATTGAAAATATTGTGTAAAATTGTTAAATAATTATAAAAATAAAAAACAAATATAAATAATATTTAATAAAATCTTGATGGTAAATATCTAACTTCAATAGTAGTGTGCTACTTCCAAAATTAAATTGGTTGTAATTATATCCGTAATTTTCTTTGTATTTAGAAAAATGGAGAAGACAATATATATATAGAAATCTAGATGCTAGAAATAAGCAAATGGTTAAAGTTATTATCAAATCTTAAATTAGTTTACAAAAATTCTCCTCTCACATTTTGACAACCTCACAAGTATATATCATCTATAATAATATATTTTTTTTAATCTAAGAAGTAATTGCTTAATAAATACATAATGTTAAAGTTTCTATATTAAGAGAAATGAGAAAAATGGAAAGAAAAAAAAAAATGTCTCTTGCCTCAAATTTGAATTGCATACAAAGTCTATACCTTCAGTAGTTGCTTTGTAGTATTTTTATTCCCTTATACTCTTTCTTTAATTTTTATCACCAAAATCGTAACAGTTGTGATTAATTGACATTCTAAAAATACGTTATATGAATTAAATAAAAAATAAAACAAATATTTTTTTTTTTGTTATTTTTGACTCTTAAAAATAAATATTTTTTTAGTCCTCATAAAATTTCAGCATTTTTATGTTAGTCTTTATAAAGTAAAAATACAATTTTTAATCTTATAAAATTATTTGTTAAGGAAATATATATCTGTTTAATAACTATTTTCATGTATATTTATGTCAAGATAAAAAAAACCATAAAAAGGAAATGCAGTCAAATAGAAACCATAGAAAACAAATATGAATGGAAATCTTAGCACTGAAAGTATGAGATCTATACGATTTTGGAGATGAAAATTAAAGAAAAAATACAAGGGAATACAAGTACTACAAAGCACCTACTGAAGGTGTAGACTCTGTATGCAATTCAAATTTGAGGCCAAAGACATATTTTTTTTCCATTTTTCTCATTCCTCTTAATATAGAAACTTTAACAGTACGTATTTATTAAGCAATTACTTCATAGGTTAAAAAGGTTAAAAAAAAATAGATTACTATAGATGATATATACTTGTGAGGTTGTCAAAATGTTACTGTAAACTAATTTAAGATTTGATAATAATTTTAACCATTTGCTTATTTTTAGTATCTAGATGCTTATTTAAATATTGAGATATAATATGGCAAATTAATCAACATCATATATATTTATTGTCTTCTATTTTTTACTAAATACAAAGAAATTTATAGATATTATTACAACTAATTTAATGTAGAAGTAGCACAGTACTATTGAAGCTAGATATTTACGATCAAAATTTTGTAAAATATTATTTATATTTATTTTTTATTTTTATAATTATTTAACAGTTTTCCACAAAATATTTTCAGTTAATTGAAAACATATAAACTTTATATTTACTATAAATATGAGTGAAGTTGTATTGACTCAAACTCACACTGAGAAGTTTTTTATTTGTTCTAATGGCTATTTCACCATCTAAACAAGCATATTTGTCCATGTTTTTCATTCTCATTTTCTTTTGCGCTTCACTTTGATTCTTCTACTGATGGGTTTTAGTCTAAAGAGACTAGAGTGCTTGAAGGTTGAAGGTAACTCCTTATGAGTTTGTTGTTTCCTTGAAGACCGTAGAGGATGTGTTGCAGGATGTTACATCTGTTATGCAGTTTGAGCTCACCAAAGTTAATGATGTTGACGATTTTCGTCTCTCTAATGCCATTTCAACATACTCTGACCACTCTACCAATAAGGGTTGGTTTCCTTCTTGGGTAGTCCGAAGCGACAAAAAGCTATTACAGAAAATGCAACTCACATTTTTGATGTTGTAGTTGCACCTGATGGTACCGGAGATTTTACTAAAGCGACGAATGCGGTGCATGCAACCCCAAAGTTCTAGTAAGAAGCCATATGTCATATTCATAAAGAAGAGAGTTTATATGGAGAATGTCGAGGTTGAGTTTGACAAGAAGAATCTCATAATCATTGGAGAGGGTATATATGGACTCATCCATTATCTCGAATAACTTGAGTCGCGAAACAACCTTTGGTAAGGACACACAATCCTCTACAATTTTTCTTTTACCACTTTTTTATTTATTTAATTTCATATCTTTTTAGTTGGTCGAAAATTTCATATCTTTTTAGAAAGTAATACTAATAATAGTAATATAAAGGTCCCATGAAGATAAATTGGATTTGGCCCATTTAATTTACTGAGAGAATATTTAATATTAACAAAGGTAAACCTTACTATATATATTTAATAAATTTTATAAAAATATTATATTACTTTTAATTTTTTATTATTACAAAATTCATTTTTTTTATTAAGAATAGAAAGAGTTCACCCTTAAAACTATTTTTTGAGGTCCATATTAGACACCCTTCAGTATAACACATGCATGTTTAGATGTTCTCATATTTTATATGTGGTTCAAATATTTAAACACATTATATTTGAAAAAACATGTAGTTCGACCTGAAATAAGAGATATAATTAGATAAAAAAACATGTTTAGTTCTGCAAGATATCTGCTGACTTTGACCTCTTACCTTTTGTTAACTCAACCTCAACATTTCTTAGAAGACCCTGGAAGCCATATTCTACGACCATTTTCATGCAGTCTTATATAAGTGATGTCTTGAGTCCAAAAGGGTGGTTAGAATGGAACAAATCACAATATTTAGACACATTATATTATGGTGAGTATAAGAATTATGGACCAGGAGCAAGGATACAAGACAAAGTTAAACGGAAACGGTACCTACCATGTAAAACAAAATTCGCAAAACTCACTCTCACCAGCAAAACCTTTTCCTTGGCTCGCGCCACCGCCGATCAGAGCTCTTTGGCCACCACTTGAAAGTCTCGTTCACAGGTTTTCTATTTTTCTCTGTAGTTGTGTCGTTAACTCTATCTTTCTCTTGTTCGTTCTCTCTCATTTCACTCTCATTCACTCTCTATTTCACTCTCGTTATACTCGATTGCTCTCTCTAATTTGTTCTATTTCCATGATTATTTGTTGTGTAAATGAATGTTTATTAATTTATTTGCAAACCCTAACTCGTTTGCTCTCTCTTATGCTTCAATTTGTTCATGCTTGAATTTATTTGTTTTAAATTAACCAGAAGCATAAACTTATATATATATATACACCCAAGGAACTCAAGAAATTTCATGAATAGATTATATAAATAATAAGTAATGAATTCTTATAATTTGTGTCTACAAGATATTGAAAAGAAGATCAATATATGTCGTAATTTTTTTATAAAATCTCTCTAGGCCAATTCTTATTAACTTTTACCTCTTTTATGAAGGTGTCACAGGTAATGGATTCATAGCAAGAGATATTTCCTTTAGAAACACTGCTGGACCATTATGCAACCAAGTTGTGGCATTAAGATCTTATTCTGACTTATCTGTATTTTATAGATGTGTGATTTTCGGCTATCAAGACAGTTTATATGCATATGCCCACGACCAATTTTATAGAGAATGTAAAATCAGTGGCACGGTAGACTTTATCTTTGGATATGCCATTGCTGTATTTCAAAATTGTGATATATGGGTAAAAAAAGGTTGCCAAAACAAAGCAACACATTCACAACCCAAGGAGGAAGATTTCAGGGGAACTCAACTGGTTTCTCAATTCAGTTCTGCAAGATATCTGCTGACTTTGACCTCTTACCTTTTGTTAACTCAACTTCAACATTTCTTGGAAGACCCTGGAAGCCATATTCTACGACCATTTTCATGCAGTCTTATATAAGTGATGTCTTGAGTCCAAAAGGGTGGTTAGAATGGAACAAATCACAATATTTAGACACATTATATTATGGTGAGTATAAGCATTATGGACCAGGAGCAAGGATACAAGACAAAGTTAAACGAAAACGGTACCTGTTGGACATATGCTCATTTTTGATATTATTGACAAACATACATCATTAAATAAATCTGACATTGTAAACTGAGAAAAATTTCAGGACCAACAACTCAAACCTACAAACTTGAGACAATTGCTTGGAACTTAAGAAATCAACTAAAGCTTGAAGATTCACAAGCAAATCGATTAGTCAAATCGATTCTGTAACAGGGTTGGAAGAAATTATGCAGTTTGGGATTGAGCAATCGATTGGCAAAATCGATTTGCACATTTAAGTATGATATCAATCGATTAGACAAATCGATTGGTACATTTATTAGAAAATAAAATGTGCAAGTCAGAGAGCCAGTTAGCCTTAAATCGATTAGGCAAATCGATTGGTTAATTCACCAGGACTGAACTGATTGCTTACATCGATTAGACAAATCGACTGGTACATTTACTGAAATTAAAATGTGCAAGTCAGTAGCCTGCCTTGCAATCTAATCGATTTGGCAAATCGATTGAGCCAATCATATATGTACTTTAAATTGTCTATATCGATTGGCATAATCGATTTTGAATGTCACAGAGCCAAACCAATAATGAGCAAATCGATTGGACAAATCGATTTACCCAAATTAACTTCGAAATGAATTTGGTCTGGGACATACGCAATCGATTAGCACAATCCACTAACATACTTCTGTTGAAATAAGTTTGGCATCAATCGACTTGGTAAATCGATTGAATGAACCAAACAATGTAATGTGCTTCAGACTTAAATCCATAGTCGATTAGACACATCGATTATGTAGATTTAAACCAACTCTGTAACTTGTTAAATCGGTTAGGCAAATCGATTTATGAAAATCATTGTGTCTCTGGAACCAGTGAAATCGATTGACTAAATCGATTGGTACAAAAAGTTTTTTAGAAACAGAGATGGCTTAAGGACTATGTACATGTTTGAATCGATTGAGTACATCGCTTGTTTTGATCTCGTTGTTGGAACAAAACACCACAAGTCGCTTATGCACATCGATTCAAATATGAACATCCATCCAAGTCTGAAGAACTCAGTTAAACTAATCGATTAGGTAAATCGATTAGTGTATGCAGTTTTCAAGATTCAAGAAAAACAAGATTCGCGAAATCGATTGTACAAATTGATTAGTGTGCTTTATAACTTTAATGAATTGATTGACCAAATCGATTCATGTGTTGTTTTTCCTAAAACTATATAAACTGCATTCACTTTATTCTTCTCATAACTTGTGAATAACATTTTTGATAATACACCTTCACAACATACACAATATACTACTAATCCTTTCTCAATTGATATTACTTTGAATATCTTTTTCAGCCTTGAACAATCTACATTTGTGATCAAAAAGGATTGAAAAAGACTAAATTGAGAAAGATGGCTTTGAGAAGAATGAAGATCAAGAACTTTGTATAATTGATCTATTTCAATTTCTGTAATTCAATTTCTGTAACCAAAATTACTTTGAGAAAATCCAGTTACAACTGGTGGTGATCTTCGAGGTTGAGGGCTGTCAACAAGAAGACACTTGACTGTATTCTTGGTAGAGTTTATGGGATTTAAACTCGGGAATTCAGGGAAGGAAAGATAGAACAGATATAATAGTTTAAGATTGAGGCGAGGCGCTGTGTAAAATCTGTAAACTGATTCTAAGAAGTTCTATTGGAAAGGCTAAGATCGGGTTTGATCTTAGGACTGGATGTAAGCCGTCACAAGGCGGCTGAACCAGTATAAATATCTGCGTACACTTTTCTTTCCCTTATCTCGTTTAAATTTCTGTAATTATTGTGTTCTTGATATTGATTGAATGCATGATAAAGATTATGTGATAAATATCTTTGCATGACTAATTGTCTAGACATGGTTGCACGAAAATCAATATCTTGAGTAACAATCGTTTTTGATGCATTTCTCCATATAATCAATAATTGATATTGTTTGACATTCATTAGAATTGATTATTAGGGACCTTCCGTAATCTTGTGTTTAGTAAATCTACAATTTATTAAACTGCTGCGCATATTGTTAGAATAGAAATCTTTTTGCATATATTTCTGTAAATTTGAGGTCATAATTACCATCAATTGGTATCAGAGCTTACTTTTGTTAGAGTAATTCTCATCAAAAGATCATGGCCTGTGATTTCCTAGGAGAAGGTGCGTCGTTAGCTAGGCCCCCTACCTTTAACGGTGCTCCATACATGTATTGGAAACAACGCATGCTAATTTTTCTTTAAGCTAGTGGTATTGACATTCTAGATGCTGTAGAGAATGGACCTTTTGTGCCAACCATAGCAGGTACTGATGAATCAGCAATCCTAAAACCTAAAAGTGACTGGTCTGAGGAAGACAAAAAGAAAGTTGGGTACAACGCCAAAGCCAAGAACATTATAACTGCCGCCTTGAGTCATGATGAATTCTTCAGAGTCTCAAATTGCAAGACAACAAAACAAATGTGGGACACACTTCAGCAGACGCATGAAGGAACCACAGACGTAAAGAGAGCTCAGATAAATACTCTCATGCACGAGTATGAATTGTTTAGCATGAAGAAAGAAGAATCAGTCAACGACATGCATTCCCGGTTTACACACATAGTCAACAACCTGAATGCCTTAGGCAAAGAGATTGATAATGATCAGCAAATTGGCAAGGTAATGAGGTGTCTTACCAGGGAATGGCAACCAAAAATCACTGCCATTGCTGAATCAATGGACTTAGGAAGCATGACAATAGCTACCTTGTTTGGAAAACTGAGGGAGCATGAAATGGAGCCACATAGACTCAATGAAGCTGAGCAAGTTGACAGAAAACGAAAAGGATTATCGTTGAAAGCCCAAACACATCAGTCTAAATCTGAACATGAGAGCAGCTCAGATGAATCAAGCAGTGAGGATGATGAAGAACCTGAACTTGGGTTACTTGTCAAGAAGTTTAAGAAATTTCTGAAAAAGAAAGACAGTAAATTCAGAAAATAACCCAGCTCGAAGAAGAATGACAGTAAGACAATCACATGCTATGAATGTGGAAAAACTGGTCATATAAAGGCTGATTGTTACAAGCTGCAGAACAAAAACAGAAATTCCAAAACTAAAGGCAAGGAACCAGCTCAGAAAAACAGAAAAGCATACATTGCGTGGAATGACAATGAAGAATCCTCCACATCCTCAGAAATTGAAGAAGCAAATCTGTGCCTTATGGCTAACACGGATTCTGAATCAGAAAGTGAGGTAAGTTCTCAATATAATCCTTCCTTTGATGAGCTGCAAGATGCATTTAATGAACTGCATGCTGAATATGTTAAATCTGTTAAGCAGTTAGTTAGCACTAAGAAAATGCTTGAACAACAGTGCATGTTGCATGATCAAATGAAAACTGATTATAGGAAGATTGAAGACTTATGTGAACAATTAAAAAGAGACTCACATGATAAATCTGCCAAATGCATTGATCTTGAGAATTCTGTTGCATTATTGAAGTCTGATTTATTGAAATTCTCTAGTAGCAAGGATAAACTGAATGATATTCTTAGCAACCAGAGAAATGTCAATATAAAATCTGGACTTGGTTTTAACCAGAATATGCATGCTAATCAGAATAGAACTAAACATGGCATAGGAAATGGTAATGTTAAGCATCACCAGAAATTTGTTAAGTCTATTCACATGCATAATGTCTTTGTCAAACCAAAACAGTATGTATCCTCTGCTATCACTTGTCATTTTTGTTGTAGAAAAGGACACCATGTTTACAATTGCAAATATAAAAGACTTGCTAACAGAGGATATAAACAGATTTGGAAGATTAAGACACAAGATGTTGAAACTCACCCCCCAGGATCCAATTTAAATTGGGGACCTAAATTGAGATTCTGATTTTATTGCAGGTATGCTTGAGATCCATGAAACATCAATGGTATCTTGACAGTGGATGCTCAAAGCATATGACAGGGGACAGGTCAATGTTTCTATCCCTAAACCTAAAAGAAGGTGGATTTGTAAAGTACGGCGATAATAACTAGGGCAAGATCTGCGGTGAAGGTAACAATGGCAGCGAATCAACTGCTATAATTAAAAATGTCTTATACTTGGAAGGGCTGAAACATAACCTTCTAAGTATAAGTCAGTTGTGTGACAACGGTTTTCATGTAAGCTTTTCACCACTCTCTTGCACAATTGAGAACAAAACTGATAAAAGCATGAAATTGGTAGGTGTTTTGATTGTACCAATAATGTGGCGGAATATGAAGCTTGTGCCATGGGAATTTTAGCGGATTTGGAATCTAAAGCGAAAGTTCTAGAAGTATATGGAGATTCAGCCCTAGTCATTAATCAGCTTAACCAAGAATGGGAAACCCGAGATAAGAAGCTAATACCTTATTTTACCTACATAAAAGAATTGTCTTTAGAATTTGACAAAATCACATTTCACCATGTCCCTCGAGAAGACAATCAATTGGCTAATGCTTTGGCTACTTTATCATCTATGTTCCAAATAAATAGAAACGATGAAATCCCATCAATTAAAATGGAGAGTCGAGATTATCCAGCCTATTGCCATGTAATGGAAGAGGAAACTGACGGAAAACCGTGGTATCACGACATCAAACATTATCTTATAAATAAAGAATATCCTCCCGGAGTATCGGAGAATGAGAAAAGAACTCTAAGACGGTTAGCCGCGAGCTTTTTTGTGAACGAAAATATTTTGTATAAGAGAAATCACGATATGGTACTTCTCAGATGTGTTGATGTCAATGAGGCGAAAGAAATTCTACAAGATATCCACGATGGCTCTTATGGGATCCATATGAATGGACATGCCTTGTCTAGAAAGATTCTTCGGGCTGGATATTATTGGCTCACCCTAGAAAAAGATTGTTTTAATTATGTAAAGAAATGCCATAAGTGTCAAATATATGCTGACAAAATCCACGCCCCACCAGTGCCCCTGAACACCTTTTCAGCGCCCTGGCCGTTCTCAATGTGGGGCATAGATGTCATCGGAATGATCGAACCGAAAGCATCAAATGGACATCGCTTCATCCTGGTGGCAATTGATTACTTTACCAAATGGGTAGAGGCCGCTTCATATGCCAATGTAACCAAAAATGTGGTAGTCAAATTTATAAAAAGGGAGTTAATATGTCGTTATGGTCTACCAAGCAAGATCATTACTGACAATGCCACAAATCTAAATAACAAAATGATGGATGAATTGTGTGCCACCTTTAAAATTCAACACCACAACTCGTCCCCATACAGACCAAAAATGAATGGTGTAGTCGAAGCAGCAAATAAAAACATCAAAAAAATTATTCAGAAAATGGTTATAACGTACAAAGATTGGCATGAGATGTTGCCATTTGCACTACACGGGTATCGTACTTCGGTACGCACTTCAACTGGGGCAACCCCTTTTTCCTTAGTATATGGGATGGAGGTTGTGCTACCTATTGAGGTAGAAATCCCCTCGCTAAGAGTATTAATGGAAGCTAAACTAAGGGAGTCGGAGTGGGTACAAACACGTTTTGATCAGTTGAATTTGATTGAAGAAAAAAGGTTGGCGGCCTTATGCCATGGGCAATTATACCAGAAAAGATTGAAAAAAGCGTATGAGAAAAAAATACGTCCTCGAGAATTCCAGGAAGGAGACCTGGTACTAAAAAAGATCTTGCCAATTCAAAAAGATTATCGTGGGAAATGGACTCCTAACTATGAGGGTCCATACGTTGTGAAAAAAAGCTTTCTCAGGTGGAGCTTTGATCCTTACGAATATGGATGGAAAAGATTTAGCTCTTCCTGTAAACTCAGACGCCGTAAAAAAGTATTATGCATAAACAATGAATACCTGCTAGGTTGAAAACCTGAAAAGGCGACCTAGGTAAAATTAGGGTACAAAAAAAATATACCCGCTAGATTGAAAACTCGAAAGAGCGATCTAGGCAAAAACTAGGGTAAAAACAAAAAAACAAAAAAAAACAAAAAACCAAAAAAAGAAACAAAAAAAAAAAAAGAAACCCGCTAGGTTGAAAATCGGGCAACCTAGGCAAAAGTTAGGGTACACAAAATATCTGTTGGGTTGA
>JBBPBS010000214.1:0-44124 GCA_037974835.1 Cicer judaicum | reverse complement strand
AACGACTCGCACATGAAGCCGAGAAAACGACCCGCATGTTGAAGCCGGGAAAACGACTCGCACCTGAAGCCGAGAAAAGGACCTGCACGTTGAAGCCGGGAAAACGACTCGCACCCAAAGTTGAGAAAACGACCCGCATATTGAAGCCGGGAAAACGACTCGCACCCAAAGCCGAGAAAATGACTCACATTCTTCTAAAAAATATTTTTTCGGACAAAATTAGAGTTGTTATCTTTACTTATTTTTACTTTGATTCTCAAGTAAATTATAAGTAAAGAGGGGCAGCTGTTGACACCTAATTTTGTCCGATTTATTTTTTATTTTTTACTAAAAAAGGAAATAATAATAATAATAATAATGACAATAATAATAAATATATAAAGAAATATAAAAATAAAAATAAATAATTAGGAATATAAGCTCTAAACAATCACAAGTGTTTTCGAAGTGATGTCGTGAGTGACATGAGCCTCGTTTAGTATTTTCATCAATAGCTTTCGGTGGGACTTAGAATTCATCAAAAGGGATAACAATGAAATCTTTGTGGGAGTATGGTTGAGTTGGTCGACTATTTTGTATTCACTTTGTTGGATGATTTTGAGAAATTCTTGAGCTTCTTCATTAGAAACCTCTTTCTCATTTTCTATTTTCTCCTTTTCGACTTTTTCAATTACTTTATTTTTCCCTTTATCTGTGTATGGCTTCTCAAACGCCACTATCATTTCTCTTTGTGATTTTTCTGGGGGGTATATCCGATCACTTTTAGTCATTCCTCCTATCCCTGACACATTCGTGACATCGGTGGTTTTAGAGCTAGAAACATCTTTATTTTTCTGTTTAGCTAGATGTACCTTTATATCATAGTTCCAAGGTACCGCTTTATTGTCTTTATATGGAAAAGGGCTTGGTATCTGAACTATTAAGGTCCTCAGGTCACCAAGGGCATTCACACTTTCCTCAGAAACTGAAGAAGCAAATATGTGCCTTATGGCTAACACGGATTCTGAATCAGAAAGTGAGGTAAGTTCTCAATATAATCCTTAAAAAAACTTCTCTCTTGAGAAGGACCAAAGAGATCCATATGAAGCAGCTGCAAAACCCTATTGGTTTTGACCATGTCTACTGGGGGAAAAGAGGTTTTGACAAGTTTACTTTGTTCACAAGCAGCACATAACCTATCCTTAGTAAACTTCTTGTCAGGGAGTCCTATGACTAGTTGTTTGCTAACAAGTCTATTCAAATGATCAATATGAATGTGTGCAATACGTTTATGCCATAACCATGTTTCATCAGCATTTGATAATAAGCAACAAACAGAATCAGTAGGTACAGCAGTTAAATCTAGCATTTAGATGTTGTTAACTCTATCACCTACCAATTTCATGCTTTTATCAGTTTTGTTCTCAATTGTGCAAGAGAGTGGTGAAAAGCTTACATGAAAACCGTTGTCACACAACTGACTTATACTTAGAAGGTTATGTTTCAGCCCTTCCAAGTATAAGACATTTTTAATTATAGCAGTTGATTCGCTGCCATTGTTACCTTCACCGCAGATCTTGCCCTAGTTATTATCGCCGTACTTTACAAATCCACCTTCTTTTAGGTTTAGGGATAGAAACATTGACTTGTCCCCTGTCATATGCTTTGAGCATCCACTGTCAAGATACCATTGATGTTTCATGGATCTCAAGCATACCTGCAATAAAATCAGAATCTCAATTTAGGTCCCCAATTTAAATTGGATCCTGGGGGGTGAGTTTCAACATCTTGTGTCTTAATCTTCCAAATCTGTTTATATCCTCTGTTAGCAAGTCTTTTATATTTGCAATTGTAAACATAGTGTCCTTTTCTACAACAAAAATGACAAGTGATAGCAGAGGATACATATTGTTTTGGTTTGACAAAGACATTATGCATGTGAATAGACTTAACAAATTTCTGGTGATGCTTAACATTACCATTTCCTATGCCATGTTTAGTTCTATTCTGATTAGCATGCATATTCTGGTTAAAACCAAGTCCAGATTTTATATTGACATTTCTCTGGTTGCTAAGAATATCATTCAGTTTATCCTTGCTACTAGAGAATTTCAATAAATCAGACTTCAATAATGCAACAGAATTCTCAAGATCAATGCATTTGGCAGATTTATCATGTGAGTCTCTTTTTAATTGTTCACATAAGTCTTCAATCTTCCTATAATCAGTTTTCATTTGATCATGCAACATGCACTGTTGTTCAAGCATTTTCTTAGTGCTAACTAACTGCTTAACAGATTTAACATATTCAGCATGCAGTTCATTAAATGCATCTTGCAGCTCATCAAAGGAAGGATTATATTGAGAACTTACCTCACTTTCTGATTCAGAATCCGTGTTAGCCATAAGGCACAGATTTGCTTCTTCAATTTCTGAGGATGTGGAGGATTCTTCATTGTCATTCCACGCAATGTATGCTTTTCTGTTTTTCTGAGCTGGTTCCTTGCCTTTAGTTTTGGAATTTCTGTTTTTGTTCTGCAGCTTGTAACAATCAGCCTTTATATGACCAGTTTTTCCACATTCATAGCATGTGATTGTCTTACTGTCATTCTTCTTCGAGCTGGGTTATTTTCTGAATTTACTGTCTTTCTTTTTCAGAAATTTCTTAAACTTCTTGACAAGTAACCTAAGTTTAGGTTCTTCATCATCCTCACTGCTTGATTCATCTGAGCTGCTCTCATGTTCAGATTTAGACTGATGTGTTTGGGCTTTCAACGATAATCCTTTTCGTTTTCTGTCAACTTGCTCAGCTTCATTGAGTCTATGTGGCTCCATTTCATGCTCCCTCAGTTTTCCAAACAAGGTAGCTATTGTCATGCTTCCTAAGTCCATTGATTCAGCAATGGCAGTGATTTTTGGTTGCCATTCCCTGGTAAGACACCTCATTACCTTGCCAATTTGCTGATCATTATCAATCTCTTTGCCTAAGGCATTCAGGTTGTTGACTATGTGTGTAAACCGGGAATGCATGTCGTTGACTGATTCTTCTTTCTTCATGCTAAACAATTCATACTCGTGCATGAGAGTATTTATCTGAGCTCTCTTTACGTCTGTGGTTCCTTCATGCGTCTGCTGAAGTGTGTCCCACATTTGTTTTGTTGTCTTGCAATTTGAGACTCTGAAGAATTCATCATGACTCAAGGCGGCAGTTATAATGTTCTTGGCTTTGGCGTTGTACCCAACTTTCTTTTTGTCTTCCTCAGACCAGTCACTTTTAGGGTTTAGGATTGCTGATTCATCAGTACCTGCTATGGTTGGCACAAAAGGTCCATTCTCTACAGCATCTAGAATGTCAATACCACTAGCTTAAAGAAAAATTAGCATGCGTTGTTTCCAATACATGTATGGAGCACCGTTAAAGGCAGGGGGCCTAGCTAACGACGCACCTTCTCCTAGGAAATCAAAGGCCATGATCTTTTGATGAGAATTACTCTAACAAAAGTAAGCTCTGATACCAATTGATGGTAATTATGACCTCAGTTTTACAGAAATATATGCAAAAAGATTTCTATTCTAACAATATGCGCAGCAGTTTAATAAATTGTAGATTTACTAAACACAAGATTACGGAAGGTCCCTAATAATCAATTCTAATGAATGTCAAACAATATCAATTATTGATTATATGGAGAAATGCATCAAAAACGATTGTTACTCAAGATATTGATTTTCGTGCAACCATGTCTAGACAATTAGTCATGCAAAGATATTTATCACATAATCTTTATCATGCATTCAATCAATATCAAGAACACAATAATTGCAGAAATTTAAACGAGATAAGGGAAAGAAAAGTGTATGCAGATATTTATACTGGTTCGGCCGCCTTGTGACGGCTTACATCCAGTCCTAAGATCAAACCCGATCTTAGCCTTTCCAATAGAACTTCTTAGAATCAGTTTACAGATTTTACACAGCGCCTCGCCTCAATCTTAAACTATTCTCTCTGTTCTATCTTTCCTTCCCTGAATTCCCGAGTTTAAATCCCATAAACTCTACCAAGAATACAGTCAAGTGTCTTCTTGTTGACAGCCCTCAACCTCGAAGATCACCACCAGTTGTAACTGGATTTTCTCAAAGTAATTTTGGTTACAGAAATTGAATTACAGAAATTGAAATAGATCAATTATACAAAGTTCTTGATCTTCATTCTTCTCAAAGTCATCTTTCTCAATTTATTCTTTTTCAATCCTTTTTGATCACAAATATAGATTGTTCAAGGCTGAAAAAGATATTCAAAGTAATATCAATTGAGAAAGGATTAGTAGTATATTGTGTATGTTGTGAAGGTGTATTATCAAAAATGTTATTCACAAGTTATGAGAAGAATAAAGTGAATGCAGTTTATATAGTTTTAGGAAAAACAACACATGAATCGATTTGGTCAATCAATTCATTAAAGTTATAAAGCACACTAATCGATTTGTACAATCGATTTCGCGAATCTTGTTTTTCTTGAATCTTGAAAACTGCATACACTAATCGATTAGTTTAACTGAGTTCTTCAGACTTGGATGGATGTTCATATTTGAATCGATGTGCATAAGCGACTTGTGGTGTTTTGTTCCAACAACGAGATCAAAACAAGCGATGTACTCAATCGATTCAAACATGTACATAGTCCTTAAGCCATCTCTGTTTCTAAAAAACTTTTTGTACCAATCGATTTAGTCAATCGATTTCACTGGTTCCAAAGACACAGTGATTTTCATAAATCGATTTGCCTAACCGATTTAACAAGTTACAGAGTTGGTTTAAATCTACATAATCGATGTGTCTAATCGACTATGGATTTAAGTCTGAAGCACATTACATTGTTTGGTTCATTCAATCGATTTACCAAGTCGATTGATGCCAAACTTATTTCAAAAGAAGTATGTTAGTGGATTGTGCTAATTGATTGCGTATGTTCCAGACCAATTTCATTTTAAAGTTAATTTTGTTAAATCGATTTGTCTAATCGATTTGCTCATTATTGGTTTGGCTCTATGACATTCGAAATTGATTATGCCAATCGATATAAACAATCAAAAATAAAGATGTGATTGGATCAATCGATTAGCTTGCAAGGCATGCTACTGACTTGCACATTTTAATTTCAGTAAATGTACCAATCGATTTGTCTAATCGATGTAAGCAATCAGTTCAATCCTGGTGAATTAACCAATCGATTTGCCTAATCGATTTAAGGCTAACTGACTCTCTGACTTGCACAATTCATTTTCTAATAAATGTACCAATCGATTCACCTAGTCGATTGATATCGTACTTGATTATCAGAGAATGTGCAAATCGATGTTGCCAATCGATTACTTAATCCCAGACTGCATAATTTCATTCAACCCTGTTACAGAATCGATTTTTACTAATCGATTTGTTTATGAATCTTCAGGCTTTTGTTGATTTCTTGAGTTCCAAGCAATTGTCTCAAGTTTGTAGGGTTGAGTTGTTGTTCCTGAAATTTTTCTCAGTTTACAATGTCAGATTTATTTGGTGATGTATGTTTGTCAATAATATCAAAAACGAACATATGTCTAACAATCTCCCCCTTTTTGATTTAAGTGACAAACATGCAATTTCAACTTGAGAAATATTTCAAAGGAATACATTATAATAACGACAGTCTAGTGAAGCTCCCCCTAAATATGAGTATCCATGCTTTTCATATAAGAAAATAAGGGTTAGAGCTAAACCAACCGAAATCGTATCAGAGCAATTTGCAAGTGATTACATATTAAAGTAAATAGCAAAAAGCACTGCTAGTATCAGAACATACTATCAAGCTTAATAAGTATAAGAGCATAAGTATAGCATAAGTATCAGAGTTTAACATAAGTAGCACGGCATACTGAGTTAGTACAATTTACAAGTTTAAATTTTTCTCCCCCTTTGTCAGTTAAGTCAAAAAGAGGTAAAGGAGAGAAAAACTCAGAACTATGCTCCCCCTTAGTTGGTAGCAAAACTGAAAAACTGCTATACAATGAAACTGGAACAGATTAGCAACATGAGCAGTTTGTAAAACAAATTGTATCAATGATAAACAGAAACAGATTATGGCACATACTAAAGATGAAATGCAACAGACGATATGATCATAATCTCAACTTTATATATTCATTCATCAGTAAGAAAACTACATAGAATGGGCAGAACAAACAAAATAGAACAACATAAAAACTGAAATCCTAAACATCTAGAGTGTGCTGGTCCTTATTATTATCTGGGGAAGAGGCTGAGACCGTTGTATTACCCTCAGCAGGTGTCTCCTCAACATGAGTTTTAGCAACATCTACGTGTGTCGAAGTTGGTTCTTCAGTTGCCTGTCTTCCAATCTCAGCAACATCACTGAAAGACAACTTAATGCCTAGATGTTCCTGGATTGCTGCCACATCCTGTGCAACCAATGCCAAATCAGATTGAAGCTTCTGCATTGCATCCTCCATTCTGGTGTTGTGAGCTGCCTACACTTCCATTAATTCAAGCAATTTGGCAAGCACTTCAGAACTCGCTGTAACAGACTCAGCAGCTGGTGGTCCAGCACTTTGCTGGGTTTGTTCAGCACTGGCTTGAGGTCGCATCCAAACGCCATTCACTTTGCGCAACTGCATCTGGTTCACAATAGATTCACCAAAAGTAAGGATGGTCTTGGTCGATTCTTCACCCTTGAACGATACTTTGAAATGCTCCAGAATCTTTGTGATCAGTTGGGGGTATGGAAGTACCAGTTTCCCTTGTGCAGCTTCCAACATGTGCCTTAGGACGATCTATGCCCAACTCATCTTGAGCTCTTTGCACAGTCCCCACAGCAAGACAATGTCCAATCTTTGGACAACAACATGATTTCCGGATCTTGGAACAAGCATCCGGGTTAGAGCGTACATCAGCATCCTTTGCTGAACCTTCATTTGGCCTATTGGTAATGCTACTGATTCAGCAAAACCATCAACCATCAGGTCCTACACTGCTGTTTGACGATCCAGTGATGCTTCCCAGCCTTCATCAGCAGCGTCGGCTTCGGAGCATCCGTCAACTGAGTTTCTATGATAAGGCAGTCCCGAGAGATTCGAGAATTCCCCAAAAGTCATGGAAATCTTCTTCCCTTTCACCATTGCTTTAAATCCAACTTCACTCATTTTGAATGTTAAGTAAAAGGCCCTAATCAAATTAGGATATGAGTCGAGTGAGCAGGAGAGAAACGCTTCTAAACCGTGAAAGCGCATATGATCCTGAAATGTGAACCCGTCTTGATCGAAGTAAGCGAAGTCCATGTAGCGTGCTTCATGAATTTTTCTCTTAAGAAAAGCCGGAGGCAACTCAGAAACTTCTACTGGTTTTGCTTTAGCTAGAGCTTTCTTCTATGGAGTTGAGGAAGTGCTCTTCTTCTTCTTCTTGCGAGCAATCTCCTTCATTGCATCAGCAAGGAGTTTCTCTGTTGGTCGCTCCTTCCTTTTGTTAGTCTTTCCTTGATCAATTGCAATACTTTTACCTTTGTCTTTGGCTAAAATCTTGTGAGTTGGGACTGGAACTCATTTAGAAAGAGTTGGGGGAGGTGAAGGAGTTCTCCCACTTGAAGATGAGGATTGGGATGGTGATGGAGTTCGTGGTTGGGTCTGTTTTACTCTTGTCATTGTTGTACGTAGAATGTGTTAGATCAGTGGTGAAAAGAGTGATGAAGAGCAAAGAGAGTTGAAGCAGATGCAAGAGATTGTGAGTGAAAATCGATTTAGGGTTGGTAAACTGTGCTGAAAATCGATTGATCACTGTTGTTTTTATACTTTCCGAAGTAGCAATCGATTGGGCCAATTGATTTAGGTTACCGTTACTGGGGAAGGTAAAAAGATTAACATAATGATGTGACGTAACGGCTAGTAAAAATACTCCAACGGTCATATTGTTAATCGATTTCCCTAATCGATTACATAGTTACCAAATCGATTCCCCAAATCGATTTCGTATCATTTCAGAAACACCAAATAACAGTTCAGATAGGCACCCATCTCAGCATCGATTTCCAAAATCGATTCGTCAAAAGAAAATCTCAAACCAAATTTAACAATCGATTTCCCAAATCGATTCTTCAACTGAAAATCGATTTCCCAAATCAATTTCGAGCTTGTTCATATATTTGTCATATCAGTCCAGAAAGTAACTTGTATCAGCATCGATTATCCAAATCGATTCCTTTGAATGGAGATTTCAAACATATTTGACACAATCGATTTTCCCAATCGATTTCGAGTGTCCAAACTAAGAAAAATAGATATATTATGGGTCAAATTGACATGGGTAATCGATTTTATAAAGACATTTTCCTGTGTAGACACAGGGTAATCGATGTAACCAGTCGATTTGGCACATAATTCAGATCTCACTAGGATCTATTATGCCTAGTTTCATCCTGATGTGATGGAAGCTGTCCTTTGGCAAAGCTTTGGTGAATATGTCTGCTAACTGCTCAGTTGTGTTGACATATTCTAACTTGATATTTCCACTTTGAAACTGATCTCAAATGAAGTGATGCCGAATTTCGATATGCTTGGTTCTAGAGTGCATCATTGGATTCTTAGTGATACAAATAGCACTTGTGTTATCACACATGATAGGAACAGTTCCTAAGTCCACACCGAAATTCAATAAGTGTTGTTTCATCCAAAGAATCTGTGCACAACAGCTCCCGGCTGCTATGTATTCCGCTTCGGCTGTAGAAACTGCAATACTTGTTTGCTTCTTGCTAAACCACGATATAAGAGAATTTCCAAGTAAGTGACAAGTACCTGAGGTACTCTTTCTGTCCAACTTGCATCCAGCAAAGTCTGAGTCTGCAAAACCAACCAATGAACAAGTAGAACCTCTGGGGTACCATAAGCCGAGATTCCTGAGGTACTCTTTCTATTTCCATGATTATTTGTTGTGGAAATGAATGTTTATTAATTTATTTGCAAACCCTAACGTGTTTTCTCTCTCTTATGCTTCAATTTGTTCATGCTTGAATTTATTTATGTTTTAAATTAACCAGAAGCATTACCTTATATATATATATATACACCCAGGGAACTCAAGAAATTTCATGAATAGATTATATAAATAATAATTAATGAATTCTTATAATTTGTGTCTACAAGATATTGAAAAAAAGATCAATATATGTCGTAATTTTTTTATAAAATCTCTCTAGGCCAATTCTTATTAACTTTTACCTCTTTTATGAAGGTGTCACAGGTAATGGATTCATAGCAAGAGATATTTCCTTCAGAAACACTGCTGGACCATTAGGCAACCAAGTTGTGGCATTAAGATCTTATTCTGACTTATCTGTATTTTATAGATGTGTGATTTTCGGCTATCAAGACTGTTTATATGCATATTCCCACAACCAATTTTATAGAGAATGTAAAATCAGTGGCACGGTAGACTTTATCTTTGGATATGCCATTGCTGTATTTCAAAATTGTGATATATGGGTAAAAAAAGGTTGCCAAAACAAAGCAACACAATCACAGCCCAAGGAGGAAGATTTCAGGGGAACTCAACTGGTTTCTCAATTCAGTTCTGCAAGATATCTGCTGACTTTGACCTCTTACCTTTTGTTAACTCAACCTCAACATTTCTTGGAAGAGGCAATGTTGACAAAACCCTTTTTATAAAAACTAATGGAAATGATATATTGCTGGTCCAAGTTTATGTTGATGACAATATCTTTGGATCAACCAATAACAAGCTATGCAAAGACTTTGAAAATTTAATGAAAGGTAAATTTGAAATGTCAATGATGGGAGAACTCTCCTATTTTTTGGGATTTCAAATTAACCAACGCAAGTTTGGTATTTTCATTAGCCAAACAAAATATTGCAATGATTTAATAAAGAAGTTTTGCTTTGATAAGTATAAGTCCATTGATACTCCAATGAGCTCAGCTTGTCACCTAGAACGGGATGAGATGGGAAAACCAGTAGATGTTACCAAGTATAGAGGCATGATAGGGTCTTTACTTTACCTTACTGCAAGCAGACCTAACATTATGTTTAGTGTCTGCATGTGTGCTAGGTTTCAGTCTAATCCTAAGGAGTCTCATCTTAGTGCAGTTAAGAGGATTTTCAGATACCTTATAGGAACTAGAAATCTAGGACTGTGGTATCCTAAGGGATCTACCTACACCTTAGTTGGCTTCTCAGATTCAGACTTTGCAGGGTGCAAAATAGATAGAAAGAGCACCTCAGGCATCTGTCACTTGCTAGGTAACTCCCTTGTTTCTCTGTATAGCAAGAAGCAAACAAGTATTGCTTTATCCACTGCTGAAGCTGAGTATATTGCAGCTGGCAACTGCTGTGCTCAAATCCTTTGAATGAAACAGCACTTGTGTGACTTTGGAGTAGACTTAAGGACAGTGCCTATCATGTGTGATAATACAAGTGCTATTTGTATTACCAAAAATCCAATGATGCACTCTAGAACCAAGCATATTGAGATAAGGCATCATTTCATTCGGGACCAATTTCAAAGTGGAAACATCAAGCTTGAATATGTCAATACAGTTGATCAGTTGGCTGACATATTCACCAAGGCTTTACCAAGGGAAAGCTTCCATCATATTAGGATGAAACTGGGTATCATTGATCCTAGTGACATCTGATTTCTATGTCACATCGATTTGGGAAATCGATTTGTGATCCCAGGAAGTTTCAACTGCTTTAACTTTCCATTTCCAATCGATTTGGACAATCGATTGATCCCTATGATCACTTGGATTTTTGTTTAAAGAATCGATTTGGAAAATCGATTAGATTGGCCCCAAACATCAAAGTTGAAGATGTTTTCCAGACTCTACATCGAAATTGATTTGGGAAATCGATTACGATTTCTTGTTTGAAATCTCAATTCAAAGAAATCGATTTGGGAAATCGATGCTGAGACTAGTATGGTTCTGAACTGATATGGAAGTTGCTGAAGTAATACAAAATCGATTTGATACATCAATTTAGTAACTACGGTAATCGATTAGGGAAATCGATTAACAATATGATCGTTGGAGCCTTTTTTACGAGCCGTTACATCCCATCAGTGTCTCAATCGTTTTACCTTCCCTAGTAACAATAACTTGAATCGATTTGACCAGTTGATTGTCACTTCAGAAGGTATAAAAGCAACAGTTACCAATCGATTTTCAGCACCTCTTACAAACCCTAAATCGATTTTCACTTACAATCTTCTGCATCTACTTCAAGTTTCTCTGCTGTTTATCACTTGCTTCATCTCTACTGTCAAACATCTCCTACACACAACAATGGCACGAGTAAAACAGACCCAACCTCGAACTCCATCACCTTCAGAATCTTCATCATCTAGTGGGAGAACCCCTTCACCTCCCCCAACACTGTCAAAACGGGTTCCTATACCAACTCACAAGATTTTGGCTAAAGATAAAGGGAAAGGGATTGCCATTGATCAAGGCAAGTCCAACAAAAGAAAGGAGCCACCAACAAAGAAACTCCTTGCTGACGCAATGAAGGAAATCACTCGAAAGAAGAAGAGTGTTTCCTCAACTCCACAAAAGAAGGCACCATCTAAAGAGAAACCAGTAGAAGTTTCTGAGCTGCCTCCTGTTTTTCTTAAGAGAAAGATTCATGAAGCACGCTACATGGATTTTGCATATTTCGATCAAGACGGGTTCACATTTCAGAATCATCTATGCTTTCACGGTTTAGAAGTTTTTCTCTCCTGCTCACTCGACTCATATCCTAATCTGATTAGGGCTTTTTACTCAACGTTCAAAATAAGTGAAACTGGATTTAAAGCAATGGTGAAAGGAAAGAAGATTTCCATGTCTTTTGAGGAATTCTCGAAGCTCTCGGGACTGCCTTATCATGGAAACTCAGTTGACGGATGCTCCGAAGCCGAAGCTGCTGATGAAGGCTGGGAAGCCTCTCTTGATCGTCAAACAGCAGTGCAGGACCTGATGGTTGATGGTTTTGCTGAATCAGTTGCATTACCAATAGGCCAAATGAAGGTTCAGCAAAGGATGCTGATGTACGCTCTAACACGGATGCTTGTTCCAAGATCCGGAAATCACGCAGTTGTCCAAAAGATGGACATTGTTTTGCTGTGGGGATTGTGCAAAGAGCTCAAGATGAGCTGAGCTTGGATTGTCCTTAAACATATGCTGGAAGCTGCACAGGGAAAGCTGGTGCTTCCATACCCCCAGCTGATCACAAAAATTCTAGAGCATTTCAAAGTGTCGTTCAAGGGTGAAGAATCGACCAAAACCATCCTTACTTTGGTGAATCCATTGTGAACCAAATGTAGCTGCGAAAAGTGAATGGCATTTGGAAGAGACCTCAAACGAATGCTGAATAGGCTCAAGAAAATTCTGGTCCAGCTGCTGAACCTCCTGTTGCAACAAACACTGATGTCTTTGCCAAACTGCTGGAATTCATGGCAGCGCAGACCGCTTACAACGCAGTCATGGAGGCGTCGAATGGAAGTTGCTATTCAAAAGCTTCAATCTGACTTGAACTTGGTTGCACAGGACGTTGCAGCAATTCAGGAACATCTGGGCATTAAATTGTCTTTTAGTGATGTTGCTGAAATTGGCAAAGAAGCAGCTGAAGAACCTCATCTGACTACTTTAGATAGTGCTGAACCTCATGTTGAGGAGACACCTGCTGAGGGTAATATAGCGGTCTCAGCCTCTTCCTTAGATCATAATGAGGAACAGCCCAGTCTAGGTGCTTAGACTTTTTAGGTTCTTTGCTGTTTTGCGTTGCTTAGTTTTTTCCGTGTAATGATCTTGTTCTATGTACTGTCTTGTGGATATATATATATGACAAACTATTTTAGTTGATCTATATTGATGACTTCTATTATGTGCCATAATCTGTGTCAATCTGTTGTTAAACTGTTTTTGTTTTTGATCTAACGCCACCATCACTTTTGTTCAGTTTTGTTACTAACATAGGGGGAGAAATTTCACTGTTAAGGACTTCTCATCTCATATTCTCTCCTTTACTCCTTTTTGGATTAACTGCCAAAGGGGGAGAAAATTTATAACTTGTTTATTAACTGCTTCCACTGCTGCTACACTGATTATATCTGCTTATATTTGCTCTAATATTAGTATTTATAGTTAACTCTGATACAGATATAATTAATCAATTTGAGTTGCCTGATTTGCTCTGGTACTGCTACACAATTGTATAAATTTGAGTTGCCTGATTTGCTCTGGTACTGCTACACAATTGCATCAATTTGCTCTGATATCAGTTGCTTTGATTTTGATAAACATGACTGATCTAATTTTTTTTGCTCTGAGGCAATTTGATACTGCTACACAGCATTAACATGGTACTGATAATACATGATATTTCAGATCTGTTTTGTTTTATAGCTCTAACTCTAACACCAAAGCATGAACAGCAGGACTGCTCAAATTTAGGGGGAGCTTCTTTTTTTTTATAATGTCATTCCTTGAAATGTTTCTCAAGTTAAAATTGCATGTTTGTCACTTAATCATAAGTCCATTTTTGATATTATTGATAAACATACATCATGTGATAAATCTAACATTTTGAACTGAGAAAAATTTCAGGAACAACAACTCAACTCTACAATAGCTTGGAACTCAATGAATCAACAAAAGTTGGAAGATTCACTGAGCAAATCGATTGGACAAATGGATTTTGTAAAAGGGTTGTATGAATTTATGTAGTCTGTGATTAATCAATCGATTGGCAAAATCGATTGGCACATTTTCTGAAAATCAAGTATGCTATCAATCGATTAGGTGAATCGATTGGTACATTTATTAGAAAATAAATTGTGCAAGTCAGAGAGCCAGTTAGCCTTAAATCGATTAGGCAAATCGATTGTTTAAATCACAACAACTGAATTGATTGCTTAAATCGATTAGGCAAATCGATTGGCACATTTACTGAAATTAAATTGTGCAAGTCAGTAGCATGCCTTACAAGCTAATCGATTCTTCCAATCACAAGTTTATTTTCTTTGTTTAAATCGATTGACACAATCGATTGTGAAAGTCACAAAGCCAAACCAACTTTAATAAATCGATTAGGCAAATCGATTTAACAAAATAAGTTTTAAAATGAACTTGGTCTGGGACATACACAATCGATTAGCACAATCCATTGATATATGTCTTTTGAAATAAGTTTGGCATCAATCGATTTGGTAAATCGATTGAATGAAACAAACTGATAGATTGTTCTTTAGACATAAGTCCATAATCGATTAGGCACATCGATTAAATGATTTAAGGTCTCTCTGTAATTAGCAAAATCGATTGACCAAATCGATTAGCACAAAAGTTTTAACAAACAGAGAAGACTTAGTCTTGGCCAAATCGATTATGTGAATGTTTGAATCGATTAAGTAAATCAATTGTTTTGATCTCGTTGTTGGAACAAAACATACCAAATCGATTCAAATATGAACTGTTATTCAAATCTAAAGAATGCATGAAAATAATCGATTAGTGAAATCGATTAGTTTGTGTAGTTTCAAGATTCAAGAAGAACAAGATTGCGAAATCGATTTGGTAAATCGATTGCACCTGTTTTATTCTTTAATGAATCGATTGGGCAAATCGATTTATCTGCTATAGTTTCTGAAACTATATAAACTGTTTTCATTTACCTCTTCTCATAATATCCAATACACTTTGACATTTATAGAATTTTCTAATAGTCACTTTTTCACATTGAAAATAACATTGAACTATACTTTTTCAGACTTGAACCTTATTCATTCATGATCAACAAAGGCTGAAAAAGATTGCAAAGAGAAAGACATTTAGAGAAGAAGCTTGCTTGACAAACTCTGTGTATTTCTGTTTTTAGAACATCTGTAAACAAATTCTGTAATCAAATAACATTAAGAAATCAAGTCCTAACTGGTAGTGATCTTTTGTGATTGAGGGATCTCATCAAGAAGACACTTGACTGAAATCTTGGAAGAGTTTATGGGAGATAAACTCTGGGATTTAGAGAGATAAGAATAGAATAGAAAGAATAGTTTAAGATTGATAGGCGGGGAGCTGGAACAACTGTAAACTGATTCTAAGACATTCTAGTGGAAAGGCTAAGATCGGAGTTGATCTTAGGACTGGACGTAGGCCGTTCAACAACGGCTGAACCAGTATAAAAGTTACTATGTACACTTTTCTTTCCCTTATCTCTTTTTAATTTCTGCTTTGATTATTTGATTGATATTGATTGTATGCGTAAATGAATTTCTTCGTATCTTGACATTACATGAAAGGTTGTCTTAGCATGCTTGTATGTGAATCAATATCTTGAACGATAAATGTATATGCTGCACTCTTCATTTTAACAATAATTGTTATTGTTGATTTTCTTTAGGATTGATCTTTTTGGGACCTTGTTTAATCTTTTGATTAGTAAATTTCGAATTTATTAAACTGTTGCGCATATTGTTAGAATAGACATTATTTTGCATAATTTCTGTCTAACTGAGATCATACCCCCCCCATCAACATGTGGCTATTATTTAACATTTTTTCAATAAATCTGACGGAAATGACTGAAGTGGCTATCATAACCATATTTAAGGGACCAAAACAGGATGAAAATTAGTTAAGGGATCAAAATGAAACCTTAAAAAAAGTTAACGGACCAAAAGAGTAATTTAGCCTATGAAGTATTGTATTTTTCTAGGATACCTCGATCAACTTCAAGAATAGTAAGAGGAAGAATCTAAAAAAGTTGCTTAAAGGTCATTCGAATATAATCTAAGGGATTGTGCTAATCTATCTATCTAATACAGACATTTTAAGAATCTAGAGTTGCAAGGGCTTCAACAGCAAGGTCGCTAGTCTCTCTCACATCAAGTAATAAATGCAACTTAGGATTAACACTATCTAACTCAATGTCATTGTGTTTGCATAAAGGCAACAAGTTATTGGGGTGATCACTCTCTCCCAAGGTAATTAGAACTTGACCAAATATTGAACCAATGTGCTAAACGATTCAAGGTTCGATTGGGGTCGTACTTGTAATGAATAAGTAAATATTTTTATTTTTAATATGACATATAAACAATATTAAATAAAAAAATTATAAAAAATTTTAAAGTTTTACATATAAAATATATCATAAATATGATTTTGCAAATAACATTGTGCTTTATCAATTTAAATAGTTAAAACAAATGTCATCTATGATTCCTTGTTATAACTTTATACTCACAAGAAAAGTTAAAAGTTGGGAGGGAACAAGAAAATATGGTCACTGACTCAAAAAAAAAAAATGGTCTCCAACTTAGAAGAAGACATAACAGTAGTAAATAGTAGAGGAAGTCACTTTGCCTTTATCCTTTGTTATTGTCAAATGTCCTGCATGGATGACAATGTGAAAGCACCAAGGGAATTTGTTTATAAATATAAGTGCGTTTGCATTTTGTAATAATATAAGGGAAGAGGAATAACAAACTTGTCTGTTTGTTATCCAACCTGATCGTAACTATCTTCTTCCAAGTTCCAAGTTTTTTTTTAAAACTAATGACACTAGAAACAAGGTTTGTTTCGGTCTTTTTGCTTATAAAAAAAGAAAAAAGCGGTTGGACTAGAGAAATTGGCAAGACTGCCAGTTTTTCCGGTTTTCCACCTGTTTCTCGGTTGAATGAATCAATAACAATTGGACACACAATGCACTCATGTCTCTATAAGGATCTTTGCTTGAGCCTAAGCGTAATTATACATCATTACCCTCAAGCCAGACTATAGTACAATCCTATAAACCAATCAATTTTCTGATGTGCCACTCTAATTATCTATCATGAATTATTTTGCAATTAAACTAACCAATATGTAGGAAAAAAGAGATTAGTCCTATCATTTCTCTTTCGTAACCTATCAAACATCTAGTCATAGATTAGCAAGATGTTTGCTCCGAAAAAATGTAATCAAAATGCAGCAAGAAACTATGAAGATAATATGATAGTGTTACATTTGGCCTACAACTGAGTTTAGGCAACATATAAATAGAAGATAATATTACCAATGAGACAAACATATACACGATGAAAAAATAATTGTGGAGACTTCTCCATAATCAGATAAAGAGGTTGAGAATAGAGAATTTTATAACTAACCTCGTTTGCCTAAACTAAACACAAACTCGGGGATGCTATCCATGTCAGGAGCATATCAGCCTTTTGTTTCCGCAGTTTTGTGTTCATCTGCTCTAATAATCCATCAAACATCTAGTCAGAGATTAGCCAGATGTTTGCTCCGAAAAAAGGGTAATTAAAATGCAGAAAAAAGTATGAAGATAATATGATAGTATTAATCATTTTGTTGTATAACTGAGTTTAGGCCGCATATAAATAAATGATAATATTACTGAAGAGCCATACATATACACGATCAAAAAATTGTGAAGACTTCTCCATAATCAGATTAATAGGTTAAGAATGGAGAATTATATAACTAACCTCGTTGCCAAAACTTAGCACAAACTCGGGGATGCTATCCATGTTAGGAGTATACTGATACTCCTCCAGCATTTTAGCCTTTTGTTTTGGTAGTTTTGTGTTCATCTGAAGAATAGATAAAGAGATAAGCCATAAAGATGCACGAAGGAACATTCAAAAGGAAAGTATCAAATGAAAACATGCTTGTCCAAGAAGTTAAATTTCCAACATTTACTTGGTGATCAAATTCCATTAATTAATCCCCTATTAAAATTTAAAAACTAATGGAGCCAGTGGAATCATATAAAGTCAGATGTAAAATAAATTTAGTATAGTGAGAGCAACATAACCAAAAGTAGCATTTGACATTCCAACGATCACCCACCAGTTGTGCAGGATTTATTTGATATTCATTGATCATAAGTTATTAAATAGCTTTTGAACTCTACAAGACCTATATTCTCAAACCACTAAAGCTAAAAGACTGCAAAATTTGAAGGGTCTGCAAAGCTCCCAATTACCCAAAGGCCCTAAATCTCTCACAGCCTAACCTAACTAACTAAAAGAATAAAGGGTTTACCTATCTCTTTCCAAATCTACAAGGTAAACAAAAGCTACAATTACAGGTACTTCTGCAATCTTCTCTTTAAATGTCTCTAATATGCTCCATCATACAAGAGTTCATTGAGGTTGAAGCCTGAAAAGTGAGTGGCCTGTTTTACCTCATTAATTTTCAAATTAATAACAAAGACTGTGAACAATATAGATTAAATTAACAAAAGAAAAAGTCTACCTCATGTTTACAACATTAGCAAGATAAAGGGAATTATTATGTGGAAGCAAACCAAGAATATCATCTGCCATTCCAACATAAGTGCAATGCTTAACAATCTTTAAAATGCCTACAGGGTAAAGGTCAGTGACTTAGTAAGTAACATTTTCCAAATCAACCTACATCACAGAACATAATTGGTGCAGAGGAAGGAGATATTTGATAATAAACCAGAAAATATGTTATTCAGATTATTGTCAACCAATTACACCTGAAAGGTTTCAAATAGAATGCATAATATTATGGAAACTAACAAACCAACATAAAAAGAGAAACTGTTGTTAGAATTTAAGAAATATGCTAAAATATCAAAATATGAAACTTACTCAGAACTAATTATACGAAACAGATTAGCTCATAACAGAATACAGATTTATGGCCACATGCTGCATCACTAACATCATTATGATTAACCTATAGAAGCATACCAGGGTCATAGTTGTTATTGATCACATAAATCATCAATTATTTCTCTTCATTTGCATAGTTTTCCCCTTCAATAATTCATGTCAGGTACAATAGTAATTCTCACATATAAAATCCTTACATAATTAAGACCCATATATTATAACCATATAAAAAAAGAAGAGCAATAATAAATCACTTACTTCTCCATTTTTGTCGATGAGCATTTGGATTCAAAGATGGATATATGTGCTTGCATTTTAGTCAATCATTCAATGTGATATCCTTTTTTTCAAAATAAAAAATAATTTTAAAATCTTTAATGAAACATAAGGCGAAAGGAAAATTGCGAAATCAAGAGACGGCATTTCAAAATTGAGAGGAAATGTTGACAACATTGTAATGAATTGGGGAAAAGGTAGAAAGAAACTGACCCAATCCTTCAGCTTTCTTGAAGCCATGTTGAAATCAAGAACCCGCTTCATGAATCATTTACAATCAATATCATCATCCACCACCAGAACTGCTTGAGCATCGTTTCTTGGATTACGATTATGATTATTATCGTTTGGCGTTGCGGTGTTTGAGCGAATTGTTAGAAAACTGTGTTCCTAGAGAATGAACATTAAGTGGGCTCCACCAGAACTGCTTCAGCTTCGTTTCTTGGATTATGATTATGGAGTGTGTGTATGTTCCTAAATAATTTAAAAAGAGAAATCTCATCTCCCCCATCACTACCCCAAAACCTCTTCTACACTTTAGGAGATTATTAGAAGTTCTATTAAACATTAATAGATTATTTTAATAATATTAATTTATGATCAATGTTATAATAGGAAAGTAGTACTCTTCACAAATTCAAGTGTGAAAGAAGGAATCAGTCACCATTTTTTTTTTCTTTTCTTTCATATACATTTAATTAACAAAAATTTCTATTTTATTTTTTCATAAATTGTACTTTTTTTACCGATAAATCTCACTTTTTCTCTAAACATTTTGAAACCCAATCAACTTAATGGTCATCGACAGTCTCACTCATCCATCAATTTTCTTCTTTTAAAATAAAATGGAAAAACAGTTCTAAAGGGAGATAAAGAGAAAATGAAAAAAAACCCCACAGCTGACATAAAAGGCTGAAGAAATTGAGAGTTGATAGAGTATGCATCTTCCATAAATCAGCTTGAGTTGAAAAGGGTTACCTTTATAAAAATCGTGAGTTCTTTTCTTAGAACAAATTTCACTTTTGCATGTGGATTTTTAGGGTTCAGTTTAATTTTTGTTATTATAGACATGATTTATGGATTTTATATGGGGTTTTCATTAAAAAGAATAAAATTGAGAGTGATAGAAAACTATGTGGTTTAGCATGTAGGAAATGTTGAAAAAACTACATTTAAGTCTTTTAAAAATCATTAACTCTTCATATGTTTGTATGATGATTATGATGTGTAAACGATTTAAGAAATGGGGGTTAACTATGATGGGTGAACTACTAAATTAATGCATTTTTCCTAAACCCTCTTTGATGTGTTTTCTGCTTTTTGATCAGTTTTTGCCTCTGATGCGCTTTTATGCTATTTATTAGTTTTTGTATCTAGTTCTGTTTTCCTCTGGCTGCCTCTAATTCTCTTCTTCCTCTACCTTTAATTCTTCTCTTTTTCTTCTGCCTCTAATTAAAATTTGCTTCGAGCCATGTTGCCTCTAATCCAAGTTCCTCTGATCATGTTGCCTCTGGTCATAATCTGTTCATAGTCACGTTGTCTCTGATCCAGGTTCCTCTTATCATGTTGCCTCTGACCCGAGTCTTCCTTTGGTCATGTTGCCTCTGACCTAAGTTCATGTCATCATGTTTCCTCTAACTCTGCCTCTAATCAGAATTTGCTTCTAATCATGTTGCATCTGATCCAAGTTACTTTGATCATGCTACCTTTGGTCAGAATTTGCTTCTACTCATGCTACCTCTGATCCAAGTTCCTCTAATCATGTTGCCTCTAAACCAAGTCTGCCTCCAGTCATGTTGCCTCTGATCCAAGTTCCTTAGATCATGTTGCATCTGATCCAAGTTTCCTCTTATCATCTTTTCTCTAAAGTTGCCCCATATCACACCTTCTCTGACTCTGCCTCTGATCATGCTTCATTTAAGCCTACCTCTGATCATTCTGCCTTTGATCATAAATTTGTCTCCGGTCATGCAGCCTTTGATCCAAGCTTCTTCTGATCATGTTTCCTTTGGTCAAAGTTTGCATCTAGTCCAAACTTCCTAATCAGAATGCGAAACTTTAAAGATAGAAATCATATAAACGAACAACCAACTAGGATTTTTGAGATCAATGATTGAAGTTAAGTTACTTTCTCTGTCTATTTCCTTGTTGAGTTGATTAAATGGTTGCATTAATCATATTGTTGAAATGCACATTCTATGCGTAACATTACACATGCATTGCATTTATTAAGTCATGGCGTTCATGGTCAAGTATAAGGTGGGACATATGAGGATTGTTTTAGGCATGAAACAATGGGTAAAGGAAGAACGAATCAGGACAACGGTTTAGGGTCATGGCCAAACCAACTTTACCAAGACCTCTCACTTATCTTGTGATCCACGTCAAGATAATAGGGAAAACTTTTCGGTACTCTAGGGAAAAGAAAGAGAACATGTATATTTTCCATACTTTAAGAAAAAAGAGGAATATGTTATTTTCCATACGTTAAGGAAAAAGAGGAGCATGTTATTTTTCATACTTTAAGGAAAAAGAGGAATATGTTATTTTTCATACTTTAAAGAAAAGCTTAAAGATTTATTTTAAAAACAAATAGATTGCATATTCATGTCAAGTTTTCATTACATTTAAAGAAAATTATTTCTAACTACCTCTCCCTTTTTATAAAAGTCACTTAGATTATTATCTCATCCCATATTTTTATATATTATAGCAATGAGAGGGATTGAGGCGGAGAGTTTATGCGTTAGAGAATAGAGCCTTACAATGATGTTGTTTAAGTTTGTAATCTAATTTTCGTTGTGTACATCAGATGATGCTCGTATACTATACATTACATATATAGTTACAATGATATTTTAAGTTGTACTCATGATATTTTATATGATTACTTTTGAAATATTAAAATATATAAATTTATTATCATATTATAGATAAATTTTGATGGTTGCTACAATAACCAAACAAAGTACAATAACAAAAATACATAAGAAAGAAAAAAAAATTGAAAAGAAAAATCAAAGATACAAAAATCTCGTATATACAAGAACACCTATTGAATTGCATATTTAGCCCAATAGCTCGAGTCCCCCAATTGGCAAGGGATCTTAAAACAAATTATTGCAAACTTTCCGGAACTAACAGTTTGAACCAAGTTACATTTCAGGAAGAAACAAGCAAACACTATATATTTGGATACAAGCTTGGAACACAAGGAATCAAGCAAGATATGATTTCATTAGTGGTTGAAAAGAAATGATTTCATTTGAAAAGAAAAATCATATTAGACTTGTAGTATTTAGTTATTAGACTTGTCAATATGATTTCATGCATAAGCATTTGCCAAGTTAAAATGAAATTTTAAAATGAACAAAGTAACCAAATCGATTAGCTAATCAATTGATACATCCATTGAGCAATCGATTACTTGACTCAGAATTAGAGTTGTCACTAAGCAAATCGATTGATAAATCGATTCTTTAAAGGACCTTGGTGAAACCTGAACTCTGGGTGAAAATCAATCGATTGGACAATCGATTCATGCATCAATTGAGAAATCGATTTTGTGACTTACATGGCCAAGCTAAAAACCTTGCAAATCGATTGGCAACTTGATTTCGAGTATTCTTGTTCATTAGACTTGACCTCTGTAATGAACCAATTGATTGGACAATCGATTGGAACATCAATTGATTAATCAATTTAGTAAGCCACAAAGACAACCATTTTCTAAGCCAAATCGATTTGCAAATCGATTGGGTAAAAGCTTTTTATAAGTCTGTACCTCTGTGATCAATCAAATCGATTGAGACATCAATTGAATTTTGTTTCTTGACTTGCAAGATATATACTAATCGATTGGCAAATCGATTTGGATATTGAAATGTTTAATCATATATTAGAAACCAAGTTCCTAGTCGATTGGCAAATCAATGTTTTCTTAATAGCTAAGTCACTGTAACACTTCGAATCGATTGGAATAAAACAGCTGAATCATTGTGACAAAGCAAATCGATTGACGAATCGATTAGAGCAAAAATAATGGAGTCACTATGATCAGTCGAAAGCGATTGACAAATCGATTGGAGTAATTGTTTTAGTTACAAACCAATTGCCAAATCGATTATGATTGAATATCAGTCGACTGCGTAATCGATTGTTTTGATCTCGTTGTTTGAACAAAACATCTCAAATTGATTACTCAATCGATGCTGATATGAACTTGCTTCTATTTTCTGATTTGTGCATTAAAATAATCGATTGGCAAATCGATTCATTCATATAAGTTCAAGATTCAAGAAAAACAAGAAACGCGATAATCGATTGAGAAATCGATTAGACTGTTTTAAACCTTTATAAAATTGATTGGTAAATCGATTTGTCTGTGTTTTTCTTAAACATATATAAGACGACTCAAATAACTTTTTCTCAGAACCAATAACTCAATAACTCAGAACTTTGACAGAACTAAGAACTTTGAGAAAACCTTTGATAACCTTTGTACAACTTTGAATACACTTTTTCATAACCCAGAGATTCTGAAAAAGTACTTTGAGAAAAAAGCTTGAAAACACACTAAAAACTATCTTGGCAAATCCTTATTGTGTGCATTTCATAGATTGATTGAGTCGCCGTTATTGTTGATCGTTGATCTTTTGTAATCTCTATAAACAACGTTTTGTAAAGAAAGTCTTGTAAAAATCCAATATAGAATCTGGTAACTATCTTCTTTGTTGAGAAGGCTCATCAAGAAGAAGTTTCACTGTGATCTTGGGAGAGTCTACTGATTGACTTGAGGGATACAGTGGGTGAGCAAGAGAGTTTAGTTTTTGGATAGATAGGCCGTGAGAGCTGGACAATTTGTAAAACACACTTTAGAAGATTCTATTGAAAGAAAGGCTGGAATCGAGTTGATTTCGGAACTGGATGTAGGCTGTCATAGTGACGGCCGAACCAGTTTAAATCTCTGTGTATCATCCTCTTATCCTTTCTCTTTTATTTCTATATTGTTTGTTTGATTAATCTTGAATGCATGTGATAGCAAAATTTTGTTTTGTTTGATATTGCTTGAATGGTTGAATTGGCATGTTTGTATCTTGATTAATCTGTTGAACAATTACTGTATCTGCTGCACTAGTAATTAGACAATTCATGTATTTGTGAACCTTCACTTAGAAACAATTCCTTGGGACCGTGATTGATCTTTTGTTTAATAAAATTGGTTTTTGTTAAACTGGTTAGCAATCTTGTGAATTTTTAAAGATTGTCATATACAGTAGTTTAGGAAAGAGAAGTCATATATTTCCAACAAGTACAACTACGAAATGAAGATAATAATAACATTTAATAAAATAGTGTTTTCAATGTTACTTTATTTGACAACTCTATTTTATTAAATGGTATAAATTTAGAAGAAGAATGTTATAAGGGTATCTCAGTCCTCAATTTTATCTGGACTTTTCGACAATTTTCGTACCCCTCGACAAATATGGACCTGTATTTTCAAACAAGACGATGGCTAGTGTTTGAAATCTGATGTGAAACCCGAAATACTATTATAAATTTAGGAGAAGAATGCAATAAGGGTTTCCCGGTCCTCGATTTCATTTGGATTTTTCGATTTATTTTCGTACCACCCGACAAAAATGGACCGATATCCGTATTTTCGAACAATACGACGGCTAGTGTTTTAAATTTGACGCGGAAATCAAAACACATTTATAAATTTAACAGAAGAATGTTATAAGAGTCTCCTTTTCCTCGATTTCATTTGGACATTTCGGGCGATTTTCGTTTCACCCGACTAAAGTGGACCGATTTCCGTATTTTTGAACAAGATGATGGCTAGTATTTGAAATCAGACGCGGAACCCGAAACAAAGTTATAAATTTAGAAGAAGAATTCTATAAGGGACTCTCGGTCCTCGATTTCATCAAGACTTTTCGGGCAATTTTTGTATTCCTCTACAAAAATAGACCAAAATCTAAATTTTCGGACACGACGATCGCTAGTGTTTGAAATTTGATGCGGAACCCGAAACACAATTATATATTTAGGAGAAGAATGCTATAAGGGTCTCCCGGTCCTCGATTTCATCTAGACTTTTCGGGCGATTTTCGTACCACCCGTCAAAAATGGACCGAAATCCGTATTTTTGAACAAGACGATGGATAATGTTTGAGATCAAACACAGAACCCGAAACACAATTTTAAATTTAGGAGAAGAATGCTATAAGAGTCTCCTGGTCCTCGATTTCATCTGGACATTTTGGGAGATTTTCGTACCACCCAACTAAAATGGACCGATATATTTGTATTTTCGAACAAGATGATGGCTAGTGTTTGAAACGTAGAACCCGAAACACAGTTATAAATTTAGAAGAAGAATGCTATAAGGGTATGTCGGTCCTCGATCTTAAAGTATTCTTCTTCTAAATTTATAATTGTGTTTCAGGTTCCTCGTTAGATTTCAAACACTAGCCATCGTCTGGTCTGAAAACATGAATTTTGGTCCATTTTTTTCAAGTGGTACGCAAATCGCCCGAAAAGTCCAGATGAAATCGAGGACCGAGAGACACCTATATCATTTTTCTTCTAAATTTATAAAGGTAATCTGGTCTAAGATTTCATCTAGACATTTTAGGCGATTTATGTACCACCAAACGAAAATGGAATGAAATACTTATTTTTGGACTAGATGATGACTAGTGATTAAATTGTGACGCGGAACCCGAAAATATTTTTAAATTTAGGAGAAGCATGTTATAAGGGTCTCCCGGTCCTCGATTTTATCTGAATTTTTAAATTTGATGTCGAACCTGAAACACAAATAAAGTAATAATTACATATATTTTAGACAACTTTATTTTATTAAATATTATTATATTCATTTTATACTTGTACTTGATAACGAAGATAATAATAACATATAATAAAATAGGGTTGTCAGATAAAGTATTAGTTACATATTTATTTGATAAACTCAAATTTATTATATGTTTTTATTATCTTTGTTATGAAGTAAAATTATTAAACAATGATAATAATAACATATAATAAAAGAATGTTATCAAATAAATTAATAATTACTTATTTATTAGAAAACTCTATTTTATTAAATGTTATTATTATATTTGTTTTGGATTTACGGTTCAGGATTTAGGGTTTTGGGTTTAAGGTTTAAGGTTTAAAGTTAGTTTAATGTTAGGGTTTAAGATTTTGGGTTTCAGGTTCGGGGTTTAGTATTTCGAGTTATCTTCACTGCAAAATATGACTACAAAACAATGATAATGATAACATATTACTATCTTCATTTTAATGTTTGAGTGCATTATGAAAATAGTAATAACATATAATAAAATTGAGTTGTCAAGCAAATATGTAATTATTACTTTATTTGACAACTCTAATTTATTATATGTTATTATTATGTTTGTTTTATAGTTTTACTTCATAACAATGATAACAAAAACATATCATAAAATTGAGTTGCCAAAAGAACTAATAATTACATATATATTTTACAACTCATTTTTGTTATATGTTATTATGATTTTCGTTATTTAGTACAACTACAAAACGAAGGTAATCATAACGTATTATAAAATAGAGTTGTCATATAAATATGTAATTATTACTTTATTTGACAACTCTATTTTATTATATGATATTATTATCTTCGTCAAGTAGTTGTACTTCATAACGAAGATAAATCCATATTTTTTGAATATACGATGGCTAGCGTTAAAATCTACACTGAACCCGAAACACAGTTTTTAATTTAGTTGATGAATGCTATAGGGGTCTGCTGGTCCTTGATTTTTGTCGATTTAAAGACTTTTAAATTTAAAGACTTTTCCATCGATTTTTCATATCATGTGACAAAAATGCACCGAAATCTGTATTTTCGCACCAAACATTGGCTAGTTTTTGAAATCTGACTTGGAACTTGAAACACATAAATAAATTTAGGAGTAGAATGCTAGAAGGGTCTCTCGGTGCTCAATTTCATCTGCAATATTTGGTCAATTTTCGTACAACACGACAAAAATTGACCTAAATCGGTATTTTTGGACAAAACAATTGCTAGTGTTGGAAATTTTACGTGGATCCCAAAACATAGTTATAAACTTAGGAGAAAAATGTTACAAGGGTCTCCCGGTCGTCAATTTCATTAGGAGTTTTTGGGTGATTTTCCTACCACGTAAAAAAAAAAAGGACCGAAATCCATATTTTCGGCCAAGATAATGGCTAGTGTTGGATATCTGACGCGGAACCCGAAACATAGTTATACATTTAAGAGAAGAATGTTATATGGGTATCCCGATCCTTGATTTCATTTGGACTTTTCGGGCGACTTTCCTACCAACCGACAAAACTAGACCGATATACTTATTTTTGGACCAAGCGATGGCTAGTATTTGAAATTTGACCCAGAATGTGAAACACGATTATAAATTTAGGAGAAGAATACTGTAAGGGTGTCCCAGTCCTCGATTTCATTTGGACTTTTCAAGCGATTTTCCTACCACCCGAAAAAAATGGTCCAAAATCCATATTTTCAGACGAGATGAAGACTAGTGTTTTAAATCTGACGCGAAACTTGAAATATAGTTTTAAATTTAAGAGAATAATGCTATAAGGGTTTTCAGATCCTCGATATCATCTGGACGTTTCGGGTGATTTTTTGTTCCACATGAAAAAAATAGACTGAAATCTATATTTTTGGACAAGACGATAACTAGTATTTGAAATCTGATGTAGAACAAAAAACACAGTATAAATTTAGGAGAACAAAGCTATAAGGGTCCTCTGGTACTCGATTTCATTTGTAAATTTCGAGAGATTTTCGTACAACCTTAAAAAAATGGACTGAAATCCGTATTTTCGGAGCAGATGATAGCTAGTGTTTGAAATCTGACGCAGAGTCTGAAACACAATTATAAATTTAGGAGAAGAAATTTATAAGGGTCTCCCGGTCCTCAATTTTATTTGGAATATTCGGCTGGTTTTCATACCACCCGATAAAAGGGACCTAAACCGTATTTTGTGACTAGACAATGGCTAGTGATTGAAATCTGGTGTGGAACCTGAAACACAATTATAAAATTAAGAAAAGAATGCAACAAGGGTCCCCGAATCCTCGAATTAATTTGGACTTTTTAGGTGATTTTCGTAACACTCGACAAAAATTGACCGAAATCCGTATTTTTTGACCAGACGATGGCTAGTGCTGGAAATTTACTGTCACCCGAAACACAATTAAAATTTAGGAGAAAAATTCTACAAGGGTCTCCCAATCCTCGATATCATATGGAGTTTTGGGCGATTTTCGTACCACTCAACAATATTGGACCGAAGTCTGTATTTTTGGACCAGGCGATGGTTAGTGTTTGAAACCTGACGCGAACTCGAAACACAATTATAAATTTAGGAGAAAAATGTTATATAGTTTTTGAAATCAGACCAAAAACCTGAAACACAATTATAAATTTAAGAGAAGAATTCTATAAGGGTCTCTAGGTCCTCAATTTCATTTGGACATTTCATGGGATTTTCTAACCATCAGACAAAAATGGACCGAAATCCATATCTTCAGACAAGACAGTGGCTAATGTTTGGAATCTGACGTGGAACGCGAAACACAATTGTAAATTTAGGATAAGAATACTATAAGGGTCTCTCGATCCTCGATTTCATCTAGACTTTTCGGGCAATTTTCGTAACACCCATAAAAAATGGATCGAAATCCATATTTTCGAATTGATGATGGCTAGTGTTTGAAATCTAATCCAAAACTCGAAACACAATTTTAAATTTAGGAGAAGAATATTATAAGGGTATCCCGGTCCTCGATATCATCTAGCCTTTTAGGGCGAAAATCGCACCACACGACAAAAATGGATCGAAATTGTTATTTTTGGCAAGATGATGGCTAGTGTTTGAAATCTGATGGAAACCCCGAAACAACGTTAATTTAGGAGAAGAATGCCATAAATATAGGAGAAGAATGCCATAAGGGTCCCCTTAAATGTATGAGAAGAATTCTATAAAAGTCTTCCGAAACATGGCTATTTATGAAATGAGACACATATTCGAAAACACATTTATTAATTTAGGAGAAGAATTCTAAAAGGGTCTTTAGATCCTTGATTTCATATGGACTTTTCGGGCGATATTTGTACTTCACAACAAAAATGGACTAAAATTCGTATTTTGGTTCAAATGTTGGCTAGTGTTTGAAATATGACGCCGAGCCCAAAAACACAGTTACAAATTTAAGAGAAAAATTTTATAAGGGTTTCTGCTCCTCGATTTCATATAGACTTTTCGGGACATTTTCGTACCACCTGACAAAAATGAACTGAAATTTGTATTTTCTGACCAGACGATGGCTAGTGTTTGAAATCTAACCCGAAACACAATTATAAATTTAGGAGAAGCATGCTAAAAGTGTCTCCCGCTCCTCATTTTCATAAGGACTTTTTGGGCGATTTTCATACCACCTGACAAAAATGGACTAAAATCATTAACATATAATAAAATAGAGTTGTCAAACAAATATGTAATTATTACTTTATAGTTTTACTTTATAATCAATATAATAATATTATATAAAAAAATAGAGCTGTCAAATAAATTAATAATTACATCTTTATTTTATTAGGGTTTAGTGTGTTAGGGTGTTTAGGGTTTAAGAAATCACGTTTAGTGATTAAGATTTAGAGTTTAGGGTTTTTGGTTTAGTGTTAAGGGTTTAGGATTTAAGGTTTATGGTTTAGATTTAGGGTTATCTTCGCTGCAAAATATTACTACAAAACGATCATAATAATAACATATATTGAAATATAGTTGTCAAATAAAGATGTAATTATTACTTTATTTGAAAATAATATTTTATTATGTGTTATTATAATCTTCTTTATGATAAACAAATACAAAACGAAGATAACAATAACTTATAATAAAAGAGAGTTGTCAAATAAATATGTAATTATTACTTTATTTGATAATTCTATTTTATTATGTGTTATTATTATCTTCGTCATTGATTTGTGCTTCATAACGAAGATAATATAAACATATAATAAAATAGAGTTGTCAAATAAAGTAATAAGTATACATTTATTTGACAACTCAGTTTTTGTTATATGTTATTTTTATCTTCATTTTATAGTTTTAATTAATAACGAAGATAATAATAACATCTCATGAATATGTAATAACGAAGACAATAAGAAAATTAAAGAAAATAGAGGTGTCAAATAAAGTAATAATTGAATATTTATTTGACAACTCAATTTTGTTATATTTTATTATTATTTTTCGTTTTATAGTTTTATTACATAACGAAGATAATAATAACATATAATAAAACAGAATTGTTAAATAAAGTAATAATGACATATTTATTTGACAACTATATTTTGTTATATGTTATTATTATTTTCGTTATTAAGTACAACTACAAAACGAAGGTAATAATAACATTTAATAAAATAGTGTTGTCAACTAAAGTAACATTGACACCACTATGTTATTAAATGTTATTATTATATTCATTTTGTAGTTGTACTTAATAACAAATTTAATAATTACATATAACCAAATTGAGTTGTCAAATAAATATGTAATAATTAATTTATTTGACAACTCTATTTTATTATATGTTATTATCATCATCATTATTAAGTACAACTAAAAGACGAAGATAATAATAATATTTAATAAAATAGAGTTGTCTAATAAATATGTAATTATTATTTTAGTTGACAATACTATTTTATTATATATTATTATTATCCTTGTTTTATAATTTTACGTCATAACGAAGATAATATTAATATATAATAAAATTAAGTTTATCAAATAAATATATACTTATTATTTTATTTGTTAACTCTATCTTATTATTATCTTCGATATGAAGTACAATTATATAACGAAGATAATAATAACATAGAATAAAATAGAGTTGTCAAATAAAGTAATAATTATATATTTATTTGACAACTAAATTTTGTTATATGTTATTATTATTTTCGTTAATAAGTAGAACTACAAAACGAAGACAATAATAAAATTTAATAAAATAGAATTGTCTAATAAATAAATAATTATTATTTTATTTGACAACACTATTTATTTTATGTTATTATTAACTTCAATTTATAGTTTTACTATATAATGAAGATAATACTAACCTATAATAAAATTGAGTTTATCAAATAAATATGTAATTATTACTTTATTTGACAATTTTATTTGATTATATGTTATCATTATCTTCTTTATGAAGTATAACTATATAACAAAGACAATAATAACATATAATACAATAGATTTTTCAAATAAAGTAATAATTACATATTTTTTTAATAGCTCAATTGTGTTATATGTTATTATTTTCGTTTTTATGTACAACTATAAAACGAAGATAATAATAACATATAATAAAATACAGTTATAAATTTTCTGGTCAAATGATGGCTAGTGTTTGAAATGTGACGTGGAACCTAAAACACAGTTATAAATTTAGTAGAAGAAATCTATATTGGTCTCCCGGTCCTCGATTTCATCTGAATTTTTCTAGCGATTTTTGTATAACCTCACAAAAATGGACATAAATTCGTATTTTCATACTAAACAACAGCTAGTGTTAGAAATAGGACACGAAACCCAAAACATGGTTATAAATTTTGGAGAAGAATATTGGGTAATGGATATCATCTGGACTTTTCAAGTGATTTTCGTACCACCAGATAAAGAAGGACCGAAATCTGTATTTTTGGAATCTCCGATGGCTAGTGTTTGAAATATGATTCAGAACCCAAAACACAGTTATAAATTTATGAGAAGAATTCTATAAGAGTCTCTCGGTCCTCGAACATACCATGAACCCTAAACTCTAAACCTTAATCTCTAAATGTAATTTAATAAACCCTAAACACCCTAACACACTAAACCCTAAAAAATAAAGATGTAATTATCACTTTATTTTACAACTCTATTTTTTTATATGTTATTATTATATTCGTTATAAAGTCCAGATGAAAATGAGGAGCGAGAGATACTTATAGCATGTTTCTCCTAAATTTATAATTGTGTTTCGGGTTAGATTTCAAACACTAGCCATCGTCTAGTCAGAAAATACAAATTTCAGTCAATTTTTGTCAGGTGGTACGAAAATCGCCCGAAAAGTCCATATGAAATCGAGTACTAGATGACCCTTATAGCATTTTTCTCCTAAATTTGTAACGGTGTTTCGAGCTTGGCGTCATATTTCAAACACTAGCCATCGTTTGAACCAAAAATACAAATTTCAGTCCATTTTTGTTGTGAAGTACGAAAATCCCCCAAAAAGTCCATAGAAATTCGTATTTCGCACCAAACAATGGCTATATTTTAAAATTTGAAGTGGATCCCAAAACGTTGTTATAAATTTAGGAGAAGAATGCTATAAAGGTCACCCGGTCTTCGATTTCATATAATAAAATAGAGTTGTCAAATAAAGTAACAATTATATATTTATTTGACAACTCTATTTTATTATATGTTATTACTATGTTCGTTGTGTAGTAAAACTATAAAACGAAGATAATAATAACATTTGATAAAATAGAGTTGTCAAATAAAGTAATAATATTATATCTTTAATTAACAACTCTATTTTATTAGGGTTCAATGTGTTAGAAAGTTTAGGGTTTAAAAAACCATGTTTAGGGTTTAACATCATGTTTAGGGTTTAGGATTTCAGATTTAGACGATGGCTAGGGATTGAAATCTGACCCGGAACTCGAAACATAGTTTGAAATTTAGGAGAAGAATGATCTAGGGTCCTCGATTTCATTTGGATATTTTGGGCGATTTTCGTACCACTGGACAAAAACAGATCAAAATCCGTATTTTCGGAACAAATGATTGCTAGTGTTTCAAATCTTCGTGGAACCTGAAACACGGTTGTAGATTAAGGAGAAGAATGTTATAAGGGTATCCTTTGGACTTTTCAAGCAATTATCGTACCACCCAAGAAAAATGGATCGAAATCCGTATTTTTGAACCATAAAGGGTTTAGGATTTTAGGGTGAGTTCTGAGTGTAAAATAGTAGAAATAAAATAAAATGAAATGAAAGTGAACCTCCAATTCCAAGAAAGAGAGGTGTTTCGCAACTTCTTCTTGTCGGTCTTTGAAGAACACAAAATGATAGAAATTGACGACCACAAAATCAAAATCATCCCTTGGACTTGCCGCTTGGGTGAGAGAGCTAGAAGAAAAGGTTTTATTGAATTTTAATTTCAAGAAAGACTTTTGGAATTGAAACACTGGACTTGTGTTGCGGAATAAAGATGCAGGAGCGAGAGCATGTGCACCCGACACTGAGATAGCCTCACTGCACCACCTCATCCTTTATTTGTCGTGATATCACAATTTGATGACCGCCTCAATTGTCTGGCTTTGGATTGAAGGAGATGATAATTTCTGGGTTTGGTTGAATTTTTTTAATTAAATTAAATTATTAAATGACTTATTATTTAATTCTTAATAATAATAAATGCACGGTCAGCAACTTAAGAAGTTAACCCCGTCAACCAATTTTTCATTTAAGAATGCATGTTTATTACTCTGGGAATTAATGTTAACTTAATTTTTTTTTTTATATTATAGACTAAATTTCATGTAATTACTTATAATTATTTAAAAACAAACAAATTTTATTTTATTTTTTTCAAATTAAAAATTGATTCGCTTCAATTTTTTTGACTTGAAAACTAATTTGGTTCATTTTTAATTTTTAAAAATTAATTTGGTTAATAAATCAGTTCATCTTTATCTAAAATTTCTTCACAAAGTCAAAATACGAAAATTATATGTAAAATACTTATATTTTTTATGAAGACAAGGACTAATGAAATTTATGAAGTTGCAAGCTAAAAAAAAAGTAAAACAATTAAAGTTAGCTATGGTTAAATATGGTAAAAGTTTTATAATATAAAATTACAAGATGCAATCTAATATTCTTATACATCAAATGCACACGAGAATATTTCATTTTAGCTTATGCATCAAAATGATTTTCAAAGTGTCAAAATGCTTAAACAATATTTAAAAATAAAGTTTTTGACAAAATTTAATATTATATTTGACTAGAGCATGTTGTAGCCGAATACAAGTGGTAAGTCACTAGCTAAAACCGCATAGTTTATTACCCTTTTTGAAAAATCTAAAATTGTCCTCCATCAATTTTTAATGGATTTCTTCTCTTTCTCTACAACTCTATACCGGTTTTCTTCTCATTTTCCATTTCTCCACAGAGTTAGTTTTTTTTCTCCTTTTCGATTTCTCTACATTGTTTTATTTTATTTTATTTTATTTTATTTTGTTGTTTCTATTTTTTTATTTGAATCATTTTATCTTTTCTAATTCATATGTTGATGCAAATTTTGGAGTGACCAATTTGAAATATTTCAATTGTTTATTGTCTTAATAACTATAGATAATTAAATTGTAGCAACATATTTAGTGACTATGAATAATCAAACTGTGACAACATGTTTATGATAATTTTAGAAAAGAGAAATTAATGTATTTAGAAAAGTCACATATTTAATTATAATTTTGTAGTTTAAAAAATTACTTTTATAAAATTATATCCAGACAGATTAAAAATTATTTGTACAATAATAAACAAATAAAAATAAAATAAAATAAATCATTTTTATTTAAGTTCAAATTAATGCACTCATTGAAGTGTTTTTGGTATAGGAAGAAAAGTTTTGACATCCAACAAGGTTGTCATCATGATTGAATTTGGTTCATAATTTTATTCCAACTTGAGAATTTTTTTTTATTCAGAATTGATTTTTAAAAATGTTGTAGTGTGTTTTAATAAACTAGAATAATGAAAACAATATAACTAGTTTTCATTGGTAGTTTCACATCATTAATTTATTTGACACATAATTAAAAAATATGACATGTCCATTTTGGGAACCAAATTCTAACTAGACGATCAAAATTGGGCTAAAATAAAATAAAAAGAATAATTTCAATATTCAGATAAAATAGAGAGATTAAAATTACAATTGAACTTAATTTCATAATTTTCGAAGACTCTTCACGATCTTGTGCCTTGAATATATAAGAATATCATCGACGAACACTAGTACAAACCAGTCCAAGTATGCATGAAGATTCCATTCATGTGTGTCCATCAAGTCTTAATAATGGCTACTTATTCTTCATTGTAGCTTTATTCAATTACCAATAATCAACACACATTATAGACAGGTTGTCTTTTTCGTTATAAGTAGGATCAGAGCTCCTCAAGATTATATGTTGAGTAATATGAACTCCTTGCCAAGCATGTCGGCTAACCATTTCATCAACTCTGCCAACTTTGTTGACAACATGCAATATGGTGATATAGATATTGGTCCCGTCCTTGGCCCCAAATATATGGAAAACTAAATTTGCTAAATTGGTGGTAATTTCGGGATGTCATCAAGACATACTTGTAGAAACTCAATACCACTGATAACTAATCAGCTTTAGGGGATTCTTCAGAAATTAGCATCATAAATCTATATGTTACATACTTATCTTCTTAATTGGCTTATGTAAACATTAATGTATTCTTTACACAACCTTAGGTTACATGGTCAACACACAATCAATCAAATGCATCGAATGATATCCATGTATTGTAGCGGATAAACTGCAAGATCCACAAATAATATTATATTTTTTTAACAAGTGACATGGCACTTTAGATAGACCAAACAAATAACATGTCCTTCTCCAATGAAGTATAAATGGTGAACATGTGGTCTAATTCAACCGACTCTAATTTTGGGTAGTTGACTCAAGTTTGAGATACAAATGAATGCATTGTCACTTATCAATCAATAGAGACAACTAGACTCATACTTAGTATTAGTCAGCTTTGATACACATGATATGATAAAAACATAATATAATATAAAGTATGATAATAATAAAATATGATAGCGACGAGATAAATATAATCATATTATGTATGTAGATGTGCACATGATTAAAAGTAAGATAATATTATTTTATTTTACCATATTTTTAGTACACACTCCATTATGACACGATACAAAATATATCCTATTAATTTAAATAACAAAATTACTATCTTAAAACAATTAAATACTATTTATTTTAAATATTTACAATACTTTAAATATTATAAATTAATATAAGTACTAAAAATAAATAAGTAATTAAATAGTTTTATATTTATAAAAATACATTGCAACAACTAAATAAACAATTTCAAACTTTTTAAAAATTACTAGTAATCAATCATATGAGTTTACTTACTCTTAGTCGAGGTTGTCTCCTTCGGTATAAATTAATCAATGATATGAGTTTACTTAATATTAGTTGAGGTTTCAATTTTGTAGTTGCTTGATTAGTGTGAGAAAAGAGGCGTAAGACAAAATCGGAAAAAATAAATATACCTTGAATTCAATTATTCTGACAGAACCAGAAAAAGAAAACCAGAGGTGTGTGCTCTCAACCCGCTTGTACTCGATATCTATTTTTCTCCCTGTCAATTTTCAATCTTCTGCATTAATTGATTCGACCGGTATCATCTCCCTATCAATTTTCAAATATAACGTGTTCTGTCCCAAAACATTCAATCTTATGGTTGAGAAAAGAATCTTGATTGAGGGAACATTTTCTATCACAAAACATTCTCATTCATGATTATTTCAAGAACATTCTATATTCTACGAAAAGAACCTTAATTGAGGCAATGCGTTCCGTTCCAAAACCCATTTTGTTACCAAGATTTTGAAAGAAACTTTTTAAGTTTCCAACGATCATGGAGTTATATATGATTTTGGAATATTTATTCCAACAAAATGTGACCCATCTTGTTTATAATTGAGATATTATTTTTCTAGTTCTTGATTATTCAAGATCATTCAATCTTTGATTGAGAAAAAAAACCTTTCGATTTTGTTAATCTAGTTCTTGATTTTGTTAAAAAAACTGTTGATCTTATACAGATACTATGGAATCAATATGTGCCTGAGTTATATTGTTGCTAATAATATGTTTTGACTACTTTAGAGAAAAATTTATCTTTGTCTTCGTTATTTAAAAATAAGAACAAAACATTTTCCTGTTGTATGTGGCTGTTGAACTTAATTGCAATTATTTGGAGTTATTTTAGTGTTTTTTCCAACAAAAGGTAACTTGCTGTACACAGTTCAATGGAATTTAGCGGATATAGAAGTTGGGTTCATTTCCATCACTTCCCCCTTTCTTTGACTAAAGTGATGTGTTTAGGGATACATCTTCCTCGTCACATAAATTCGCAAAAGTGACCCTTCTTTTTATGGTTAATTGATTTGTGGTGCTTAAAAGGATTGCCTTAAAGCTTATCATCCAGAATGCGTGAATAAAGACAATACCTTTTTGAAGAATGACAGTAATTGGTGTTGTGGTAAGCTGCTTCAATGTTTATCTCTACTTATGCGGCATTCATATTGTTGCAAACTGAATCTTGTTGATTTGGCTGGATCAGAAAATATACTGCGTTCTGGAGCACTTGAGGTAAAAGCAAAATTTCTGATTTAGTCTACTCTGGCAATTCATTGTGCCAAGTAATTTGTCATTTGGCTAGAAAAAAATAGTGGTGTAGCCAAATAGCAAATCAGATATAGCATTTATTCATGTTATAATGCATTGAAATGATAATTTGGGTGCATTTGAAAAATCAGCTTAAGTATTCTAAGAAGTAAGAAGCATCATTAAACGCTTACGCCCAATTTTAATTCCCTTTTGCTAATAGGAACTTTTCAACTACAGTTATTCACCTGATTCTCTTTCTTTGTCTCAACTATATCTGATTAAAAGGTTATGTTTGATCGTGCTTTTAGTTTGCAACAATATGATTACAGGGCCGTGCTAGAGAAGCGGGAGAGATAAACCAGAGCTTACTCAATCTGGGACGTGTGATAAATGCCCTTGTGGAACATTCTGCGCATGTACCTTACAGGTCCATATTAACATAGTTTTCAATTACTATAACATTATAAAGACATGTACCTTACTGTACATGTCACTTGGTTGTCCGTTATTTCAGAGATAGTAAGCTTACAAGGATTTTGCGAGACTCCTTAGGAGGGAAAACTAAAACATGCATAGTTGCTACTATTAGTCCATCTGCTTATTGCTTGGAAGAAACACTAAGTACCCTAGACTATGCTAGTAGAGAAAAAAACATAAAGAATAAGCTTGAGGGCAGTTACCACTGCGATTGCCCCCTTAAAAATGTTATAAAAGTAGTTTTTTCTCTGTGCTAATAAAAGCTAATATTTTTCTAATAGGCAAACCAAAAAGTTTCAAAAGCCGTTTTGTTGAAGGACTTGTACATGGAGATTGAGAGAATGAAAGAAGGTACATTCACCATTATTTATGTTTTGGAACATAGATAAGATCATTGTATCATATCTTTGTCATGTGAATATTGAATGCAGATGTTCGAGCAGCAAGGGAAAAGAATGGTGTATATATTTCTCATGAAAGATTTGCCAAGAAAGAAGCTGAAAAGAAGGTCCTCTATTTTTTTAAGTAACTGCATATCCACATGCATAACAATCTATTATACTATTAGGAATTTTCTAAGGATCATTGCATATTATCTGAAGAAAGAAACCCTCCACTTGAATACTTTTCAATTAATTATCATTTCTCAATGGATTTGTTTTCTTTTCTTGGTGTGAATGTTTATAATGTAGTCTCACACTGAAAGTCCCATGTTTATAATGCATGTTCTATCTTTCTTGGTACTTATTTCAATTTCCCTAGCTTAATTTACTTTATTTCGACCCTTCATGCAGGAAAGGAATGAGAAGATAGAGCAATTAGAGAATGACTTTAACCTTAATCAGAAAGTATTCCCAAAGTCTTTAGCTGTCATTTCTTCCTATTTGAATGGGAACTTCATTGTAATTTATTTCTTCCCATTTATTTTGCAGCAAGTGGACAGATTTCGTGAGCTATATTTAACAGAGCAAGAGCAGAAACTGGATTTGGAAAACGAGCTGAAGGATTGCAAGGTACATATAATTGATATATTTTTCTCCATAATGTGCTGTTTAAGTAAGTATCTTATCAAATTAAATCACTCTTTAGGTGAATTTGGAAAAAACCAGCAACGACTTGCATGATCTTCAAGAGAATTATAGGCTAGTTGTTTCAAAGCTGAAGGAGAAGGAGTGCACCATTTCCAAGCTAATGAAATCAGGTAAATCAACTGATGATATGCTACCGAGATTTCTGCTGTTTTTGTTCGATTCACATATTATTTGCTTAATTGTGCTTGTAAACAGAAAATGCCTTGATTGAGCGTGCAAAGGAAATGTGTAGTGATCTTCAGAATGCATCAGATGATATTAATTAACTGTCCTCAAAGTTGGGTAGGATTATTTTACTCTCTCATTTTGTGACAATAAGTTTTTTGTCCTGATTTGTGGCCATTATAAGAAAATATGCTTCATTGAACATATCTCATCATGTGTAATAATTGCTTTAGAAATTGGATATGTTTCTGATAAAAACTATTAATAAAAACATCAGTGTTGGTTTCTAGATATTATTTCATTATTTCAACAGGACATCTTTAAAGTCATTTCTTCGTGCAGATCTCAAAGAACGGATGGAAGCAGAAAACCAAAAATTAATCTTGAATTTTGCATCTCTCTTAAATGGGAGCTTAAAAGATTTGCATACGACCATTATAGGATCTATTTCTCAACAACAGAAACAACTTAGATCCATCGAAGATCATGTTTGCTCTCATCTTGCCAGCAAAAGTGATGTAAGAAAACTGAAGAGGATATTGTTTCAGTTACATGCTCTGTTTGCCATGACTATTCATCATTTGATTTTTGCATGATAAACTTTTTTCAGGCAGCACAAGCTCTGGAATCAAGGATCACGAAAATGTCAGAAATTTATACTTCAGGAGTAGGTACCTTGAAGGATCTAGCTAATACATTGCATGTGAAAGCTGCTTCTGATATGGAAGAGATACAAAATAAAGTTTCATCACAGGCATTGGTTGTTGAGAATGTAATTGAATTTACTGAAGAATATAAGTTTTCTTTTCCTATTTTAATTTCATGTTTTATTGCAATTGTTGGCTGTTAAGTGAATGCTAAAAGTATTTTGTAAAAATAATTGTTACTTCCATACTTTCAAGTTAAAATCAGGGTAGCCTTCTTTACAGTTTCTTGCCACTGCGGTTCTCAAAGCTAATGATGTGATGGACAACATCCATAATTCTCTAGAGTTTACAGCAAAGTATGATTTCGGCACGAGTGGTTTCAGAGGCAACTGTAAAATTCTTTGATGACATCAATATTCATTATTCAAGAGTAATGGAAATTGTTGAAGAAACTCAAAAGGAGAGGTTCCACCAATTAACTAATTTCGAGATGAAGTTCAGGGTATGAAAACACTTTTACTTGTAAATAACTTGATCCTAAAAGGTCAAACTTGTGGTTTGGGTGATTTTGTTCCTTCAAACTGAAACAGGAAGGCAGAGGTTGCGAGAGATGAGGAAGAGGCCTTAGAGAAAATTTATCAATTTCGGCAAAGTTGACATCTAAGAGAACTGCTATGGTTTGTCGATTGCATCATCCTTTTGTTTATTTCCTTGTTGGTGTTGTGTACTATTTATTCAGTGTGTGTATTAAGTATTACTCACTTATGCAAATATGTATTAGGTCTCCGAGGCATCAAGAAATATGCAAGACACGAGTTTGCAACAGTCTAAGAGATTGCTGCTAGAGATGTTCAACATGCAGCAAGTTTGTAAAGATGCTACCAAGGAAGTTAATGAATATGAAGAGAATGCAAATAACCAATTTGTGAAACAAATGTTCTCAGTAAACAGCTTTAATGCTACAATGGAGGATTGTCTCCTGGATTGGTAAGTTTTTGTTTGCTCTTATCTGTCTTCTGGATTTGGTGATTTATCGATTCTTTATTGTTTTCCCTATATATTAACAAAATATTTAATTTTTGTTAAAAGTCACCAAACAATTCTTGCACATACACTTTTAGTTAGGAATGGATGATGATTATGTGTACACAAAGCGGCTTTTAATTTCTCTTTCTTTAAATTTTCCCTTGAAATTGCGAGCATTTATCTCAGTAGAGTTTCAATTCTTTTGTACATGCAATGCAGTTCAAAGACAGTGGACTGTTCCAGGAAACAGTGGGAAAGTGCTCACTTGTCCTTCAACAATTTACACAAGAACAATCTTTGCAGAGATAGAATCTACAGTGAAGTGGACTGTGCAACATATTTTTAACGGACTATTCTTCCTATCTTGACAATATGCTTTTTATAATTCGAATTGTATGTAGATTGAAGAGACTCAGCTTTATATTTATGTTGTCAGTACTTTTGATTTGTTATTATATTTTATTTAATGAAATTACCATTAATGTAAAAACAAAACACTCAATATGAATTCATTACTATACCATAACACCTCACCTTTGCATATCCTTTAATTTTTTTGATTGCGTGCATATCCTTGAAAGGAGAAGTTTAAATTGATAAATGGAGAGGTAAAGGAGAAAGTAATAGGATTGGTGTGGAACCTGATGTGGTCTTTGTATAATACTTTGATTGACAAACTTAGTAAAGTTGGGAGGGAAGAAGATGGTTTGAGTTTGCTGACAGTGAGGACAACTGAGAAGAAAAATAGGCCAAACATTGTTCCATATAATTGCTTGATGGATGGGTTATGCAAAGCTGAAAGGAAATGTTGTTACTTATACTGTTCTGATATCTGCATTCTGTGGTATGATGTGAACAATATTGATAAAGCCATACAATATTCTGATGAGATGTTGAGTTCTGGATACTGTCCGGATGCCACAGAGACAACCATTTTCTAAGCCAAATCGATTTGCAAATCGATTGGGTAAAAGCTTTTTATAAGTCTGTACCTCTGTGATCAATCAAATCGATTGAGACATCAATTGAATTTTGTTTCTTGACTTGCAAGATATATACTAATCGATTGGCAAATCGATTTGGATATTGAAATGTTTAATCATATATCAGAAACCAAGTTCCTAGTCGATTGGCAAATCAATGTTTTCTTAATAGCTAAGTCACTGTAACACTTCGAATCGATTGGAATAAAACAGCTGAATCATTGTGACAAAGCAAATCGATTGACGAATCGATTAGAGCAAAAATAATGGAGTCACTATGATCAGTCGAAAGCGATTGACAAATCGATTGGAGTAATTGTTTTAGTTACAAACCAATTGCCAAATCGATTATGATTGAATATCAGTCGACTGCGTAATCGATTGTTTTGATCTCGTTGTTTGAACAAAACATCTCAAATCGATTACTTAATCGATGTTGATATGAACTTGCTTCTATTTTCTGATTTGTGCATTAAAATAATCGATTGGCAAATCGATTCATTCATATAAGTTCAAGATTCGAGAAAAACAAGAAACGCGATAATCGATTGAGAAATCGATTAGACTGTTTTAAACCTTTATAAAATCGATTGGTAAATCGATTTGTCTGTGTTTTTCTTAAACATATATAAGACGACTCAAATAACTTTTTCTCAGAACCAATAACTCAATAACTCAGAACTTTGACAGAACTAAGAACTTTGAGAAAACCTTTGATAACCTTTGTACAACTTTGAATACACTTTTTCATAACCCAGAGATTCTGAAAAAGTACTTTGAGAAAAAAGCTTGAAAACACACTAAACACTATCTTGGCAAATCCTTATTGTGTGCATTTCATAGATTGATTGAGTCGCCGTTATTGTTGATCGTTGATCTTTTGTAATCTCTATAAACAACGTTTTGTAAAGAAAGTCTTGTAAAAATCCAATATAGAAACTGGTAACTATCTTCTTTGTTGAGAAGGCTCATCAAGAAGAAGTTTCACTGTAATAATATATGATAAATATATTGTTCAAATAAAATAATAATTAAATATATATTTGACAAGTATATTTTATTATATGTTATTATTATATTCGTAATGATTTACAACTAAAAAAATGAAGATAATAATAACACATAATAAAATATACTTGTCAAATAAAGATGTAATTATTACTTAATTTGACATGCATATTTTATTATATTTTATTATTATTTTTATAATGATTTTCAAATAAAATATGAAGATAATAATAACACATAATAAAATATGCATGTCAAATAAAAATGTAATTATTACTTTATTTGACAGGTCAAATGTAGGATCAATTGAGGAAGCCAAAATGACAAATCAATGGATTGGTTGATTTATCTAGGGATTTGATATATGAATACTTGATTTGCTCGACATTGTAAAGACATAAACAACTTTCTCTTATTGTTATGAGCATTTTAAGATTCCTTTTATTAAGTGGGGCTACAAACCTTTTTGTGAATCGCCGAAACAAAAGTAATATATGAAATTCATTCGTAAATATAAATTACTTTATTACTTTTCTTTAATTCAAATTACTTTAGTGTAATTTCAAGAAAAATTTGAATCTAACAAAGATTTTTTTTTTTTTTTGCAGTAACGATACCTGATTGCATATGCAAGAGCGAAGTGATCGTTATATTTTTTTTAGTTTTCCTACTTTTTTGGTCACATTTGCAAAAGTGAAGTGGTAATTATATTTGTTTTACCTTTCTTACTTTCATTTCTACAGGTCAAGTGAAAATTATATGCTTTGATTTTTATAGGTTTATATGTTTCTAATTTAACTACAAGATGAATTGTAAACTCTAAATGTGACATGTAATATGAATTTTTTTAATTATATAAAATGAGATATTATGGATGTAAATAGATGACATAAATGCAATTTTAGAATGAATATATATTTGTAACTTGAAATGACATGCATGTCATGGTTATGGGTTTAGGGTTTTCGGGTTTCGGGTTTCGGGTTTCGAGTTTCGGGTTTTTGGTTTTAGGTTTTAGAGTTTGGGGTTTGGGGGTTTAGAGTTTGGGGTTTGAGGTTTGGGTTTGGGGTTTCGGCGTTTGGGGGTTTGGGGTTTGGGGATTTGGGTTTCAGGTTTCGGCGTTTGGGGGTTTTGTGTTGGGGGTTTTGGGTTGGGGGTTTAGGGTTTTCAAGTTT
>JBBPBS010000207.1:12994983-13059456 GCA_037974835.1 Cicer judaicum | reverse complement strand
TTTTGTCATCTTGCAGTCATGTCTTCTCACTACTCTACCAATTCTGTCATGGAGGCTATCACAAAAGGTGCTTCTGATTATTTGAGTAAGCCTTTGAAAGAACATGATTTCCAGCATCTGTGGAAGCATGTTATTATTAATAAAAATCAAAATATGAATAAAAATCAAAATATGAATCAAAATCAAAATATGAATATAAATCAAAATATGAATATAAATCAAAATATGAACCCTGTGAACAACAAACGGGGTAGAGAACACCAAATAGATGTTCCAAATGATTATCCACCCCCGACAAAGAAGTTCCGGTGGTCGTGGACTCAACAGATGCATAATCAATTCGTAACAGTGGTCACTGAATTAGGCCTTGATAGTATGATTCATTACAATTCTTTTCTTTTCTTATCCTTCTTTCTATTCTTTAATAATTGAACTTATATTCCGTTCTGTATTTTTCAGATGCAAAGCCTAAACAAATACTCAAAATAATGGATGTTCCTGGTTTAACCCGAGAACATGTTGCTAGTCATTTGCAGGTTCGTTTCTTTATTCCTTCTTACCTTAAACTCCAAATCGTTCATACCTTAAATTCCAAAAATTAAGACATTAAATCGTTTCTTTATTCTTTATTTCTTTATTAACCTTAAATTGCAATACTAATTGACAGAAATTTAAACATAAATTGGAAAAGGGAATGCAAAAACGTGGCAGAAAAAAAATATCGAATTCATCAGTTTTGTCTTTGTCCGTCGAGTCCGTTGAAACACCTATTCACACACTTCACGAACAGAATCAAATACATTCTAACCAAATTTCTAGTAGACAAGAGGAATTTTGCGATACTTCTGACATTTTTGACGACCTTCCAGAAGATTTATCTTCATTGTTTTTTCAACCTTGTCCTTCCACTGAAGTTGAATTTTGCGATTATGATGCTTCTGACATTTTTGACGACCTTCCAGAAGATTTATCTTCAGTTTTTTTTCATCCTTGTCCTCCCACTGAAGTTGAATTTTACGATAATGAAAAATCTGACATTTTTTACGACCTTCCAGAAGACTTATCTTCATTATTTTTTGAACCACGTCCTCCCACTGAAGTTGATATATTCAGTCTGTGAGTCTGTGTTAGTTTAAAAGCTGCTGCTGTCGATAGTAAAAATAATTTGGTCATTCGTTCATTTTCTTTTACTTCTGCTGGACAAAGAAGATGAAAGCAGGCTTTTGAACTAAACATGTAATTAGGCTTATTGTAAAGTATTATTGTGAATCTAACAATGTAACAAAATGTTATTATATCCCACAGTTATTCAGTATTCTTATATTTTTACAGTTATTAAGTGTTCTATTATTTTTGTATTTTTGTATTTTTCTCAATTTATTTTGATTTTGTTTCTAAATGATTTTTTCATCGAGTCCTTGGGTAGAGTGCAATAAACGAAAGGAAAAAAATCTATTAGTGTAAAAGATTATTGTTTTTACATTTTTGTTACTTCTATTATCTATAAAAACACCGCACATATCACAATCTAGCAAATTTATTATTTGTGTTTAATAGAACAAATAAATTAGAGGCAGAGAATCAGATATGTGTCTTTGTTGACGCCACCACTGCAATGCAATATTATTTCTATGAACTACATATGTGACTCATCATTTTGCACATGTGACAAACTTTCTACATTTTTAGAAAGATTGTTTCATTTCTGTTGCTTGAGCATATACTTGGTGTTTTTCTGTTTTTAATTTAAAGGTATAATATGAAAAGATCATAAAATATTTTGCTTTCTATTTGAGGAGTTGTTCCTTTATATTGTTTACCATTCATACTAGTAGTTCTTCATGCTGGCAATGATATTAAATTTGATATTTTTAGTTTTAATTTACTCATATTTAAACACAGTTTATAAGCAGACACAATGTGGTCTTTATGTTTAAAATTATTTTAAATTGTATTGAGGGATGTGTGAAACGAACCAAGAAGCAATAAGGAAGATTAATATCATTTGGAGTTATATTACTCGATTATATTGATCAAGTGATAGTTAATCTTTATAGGAGAATGATGACAACCACTACCTGCTTGAGCTACATGGTTAGGAATCCCTTAAAATTGTTGAAAGAGTTCTGTTCCAACACACTTGGTGGGAGGTAGTTTTGGTTGTGGATTTTCTAACTTCATTGATTTTCCTAACATTCTCTGTCAAAAATTGTAAAAGAGTTGAGAAAGATAACATAAAGAGATTTAAGAAGTTTAGGTTATGTTATTAAAGAGGTAATTATGAATGAATAAGTAGTGTCCATTGGTTTTTCTTGCTCTTTTGCTTCTTCTGGCATGTTACTTTGTTTCTATGGTTTCATTTGAGCATAAAATTAGTGGCTCTTTTGTCAATCTAAAGTAAACACTTCCCAATGTATGTTTGATAATGATATCATAGGTGGAGTGCAATAGACGAAAGGAAAAAATTTATTACTGTAAAAATATTGTTGATTTTATGATGTGAATGTTTAAAATCAAGTGTTAGCCTCATGACATACAATATACTAGATTGGAAGTCTGGACTGTATAATGCAACTCTCAATAAGATATTTCATTTTGCATAATACTCTTGCATTGCATCTCCATACAATTATTTTAGACATTCTTAGGTTAACATGAGAATGAATCCTCTATCTACACTAGAAGTTTGTTCAAATGCCGCTACACAACAATGTTATAGCGCCGCTATAGCCGTTATTTGACTATATATTCTAACTGGTTGTTACTTCACTTAGAATGGGTGCTACAGTCCATCAGTTTCTGAAACATTTTTACAGTAGATGAGCTATTGGATGAGTTGCATGGTGCTCAATACTTCTATAAACTTGATCTCAGATCAGGGTATCATCAAATACTTGTGCAACCAGAAGACAGGTATAAAACTGCAATTGATGCTAGCAAGTTTGTTACTTCACTTGATTTCTCTAAGTATATGTTATATGGTACTTAATGTAAGTTGATTTGTTTTGTAGTTCACCAAGTTTCTCACTGGACTTGCTTATGAGACAAAGTAGGCTTCATATTGATGAGCTCTATCGATAAGGTTAGCATTGTTGAAAGACAATTTTAATGTCTGAACTTGGCCAAGGCTTCGGTGATAGCCAGCAACGTCTCTGCTGTAGGTTTGATACAGCCCCTATTCCAGTCCCCGATGCATCAGTTTCTAGAATGAATAGTTGAGAAAAATCAAGCAGAACAAGTACTAGGGAAGAAGTGATAGCTTGCATCAGCTGAAGTGATCCAATTAAAAACATGTTTTTTTAACAAGTTGGTGAGAGGAACAGTGGTGCTCGCATAAGATTAAAAAATCTTCGGTAGTATCCTGTGAAGCCTAAAAACCCCTCACTCCACCACTGCCATCACTTTAGTTTTTTCCATTCTGACCCCTTCCCTTGATACTATGCGTCCAAGATAATCTATCTCCAACTGACCAAATGAACATTTTTACAATTTAGCAAAATACAGACACATTTTATGTTAGGAACCCAATAATTGGATTCCTAAGAAAGAATGCTTTTATTGAGAACTAGGAGACAAATCTCTCCTCCAAGGGTTTCCCTTTCACAATACAGCTACTACTCTATTCAACAATTGATTACAGTATTCAATAGAGCTTATACTTAGCACTAAAAGTTCATTCAATGATTTAGATCCATAAGCACAAGGTCCAAAATCAACCTCTAACTGTCTTGTGAAATGGATTAGATCTTTATATCATTTGAAACCAAGGTACAACTTCTTGATCTATGTCAATAGAGGTAATAATCAGCGTTATTTTTTAATAGGGCATGATGTTATTTTTTCTTGATTTGGATAAACTCACATATGGAACATAGCTTATACTTAGCACCAAAAGTTCATTAAATGATTTAGCATGAATCATGACCTCAAGACATCTTTGGTGGTGTGTTTGTGATTTTGTTACCATATGATTACAATAATTTACTGCAAAAGATTGCTAGCAAGTTTGTTACTTCACTTGATTTCTAAGCATTTGTTATTTCATACGTAATGTATGTTGATTTCTTTTATAGTTTACTAAGTTGTTCGCTGGACATAAGGTAAAGCTGACAAGGATCCTTTCTATCTTCTTGAAAATCTCTTCTGTTCTTTGTTGTTAATGCTTATGCTTAGATGAAAAGTTAAATGTATTTGTTCTTCAATTTTTAAATAAGAAAAGTATCCAACAAGAATTTAAAAGTTAAATAATAGTAGTATTTGTAATGATGTGGAGGGTGAAGAAATAAGTCATGAACGTGGAAAAAGTGAATCAGATCTTCATGTTATTGAGGATGCATTTTGCATTTCTGATAGAGTTGATGAAATGATAAATACTCCCTCCGTCCTAAACTATTTCTTATTTCTTCCTTTTATGGTTGCAGCAAAGGGTTTCATGGTGAAGTTTGTTGACTGCATATAGAAATCTTTCACATGCTTGGTATACAACATTGTGTCTTTCCTAATTTTATTATCTGTGATTGAAGATTGTTGGCACAAATTGAAGGTACATATTCATATATAATATTAATCAATCACTGCTTCAAAAAGGAGAGAACATTTCTTTCCACACTCTGTAGACACTTTCGCGGTTGCAATTTGACTTGTATTATGAGACATTGCATTTGCAGGTCCTAGCGCTTGGTGTGAGAACTCACAAATGTCTGATGTGTTGTATCATGAAAGGACAAACAAGGTATCATGCATTAGTTTTTCATGTTACAATGTTCAATTGAAAAACAGTTACTTTCTTTGACAATCAAAGGTTATATGATAGCTTACATTTCTTGCCTTATATTTCAATTCGTTTCAGAGGATCAAAGTAAGTTGCTATTTATTGAATTTAACATTTTTTAGTATTAATGCTTGCTTAAAGGGTTAGATTACTGCTCAAAGAATAGTTGGGAGGATCTAACTTTAGTTTTAAAGGGCACAAACGTTGCTCTATAATAGAATTGTCATAATTAGATATTGAAACTTCATTGCTAATAAATGTATTCGCAATAGAAAATAAAAACGCATCTAACAAATCAGAGGTTGGAAATATGTATATGTAAACTTTGTCATTTGAGAAAATTGTATTCTGGGTGACATGAATTGTTATTGATTTGTTATAGTTTTTTTCTATTACCTACTAAATTCAACTTTGTCATTTGTATATGTTTTACCTGTCGCTCTAAGCTATCTCTTTGAATTACAGCCTTTAATATGAAAGACTGACTCTTGCAATTATCTTTCCTGAAAGTCTTGTGTTGTATGATCAACTAATTCCTGAATTTTATTACTCTCTACTGAAACAATAACATTACAATATGATTTTCTCAAAAGTTGTTATATTCTTATTTGATGTGTATTGATTATGACATATTATGTTGTTCTAATGTTAAATTAATATAAAGATTTTGTGCACCAAAATGACACAATATCAGTTTGTGTAAAATAGTTTAAAATTATATAGTTAAACTAGGCGTAATTGAAGTAGAATGTTATATAGTCTTTCAATCGTCAAAATGTCGGTCAGTTTAATTACCGATGAGAAGTTATAACGTTCATCGACCATTTCGATAGTAAATTTTATCCTTTAGTGATTCTTATTTCGTTAACTAATTTAAGTTTTTTATTGAGTCAAGACCAAAATTACTGACTCGAATACGAACTAAAATTAAAAACAAAATATCAAGCAGAAAGTCTTGTTAAAAAAATTAAAGCTTAATAATTTTAGAAATTTCTAGAATTTTTAAAAAATTGGAATAACTATACATTCTAGATAGACCAAAAGGAACTTGATTGTTGTAATCTACCTTTTGTTAAAAAAAAAATTTGATTAATTCTTTTATATTTTAGTTATTTCTACATATTTCCTTTCAATTATAGTCAACTTTAATAGTTTACTTTTTTTTACCGAAAAATGTGATTTAATTATTAATTAAAGATTTTTTTTCTTCTTATTGTTGCTTATCACATACTTCACATTTTGCATTGTTCTTAATAATAAAAAGTTATTAAGTTTGTACATAAAGATTTTTCATCCAAATTAGTGCATATTTATAAATATTTTTCATTCACTTATTTAAGTATTTGTAATATTGTGGATTTTTATTTATTGCACACATATATCATATGTAAATGTATATTTTATTTATTTATCTTATTTATTTTTACTTAACTAAGTAATAGTTATTTGAGAAATTAAATGACACTTGTTAATAAACTAAAAATAAAAATTTTGTATATTTTTTTTTGAAACTTGTGTTTTCAAATTTTAAAGGGTTCGAGTTTCTTATTTTCAATGCCAAATTGTTCTATTGACCAATAATATTTTTATTGTTTTAATTTATTTTTGGATAAATGTATTTCAGTTTTTGAACACATAAAATACTTCAATTGTCCTGTTTTAAATTTTGATATGTTTTTTCTGTAATTATTATACTAAAACATTGTTTATTAATTTGATTTTTCAATTTTTTTAAGAATTTGTACACACTCAAAAAAATATTAAAATACAAATATTATTTCTTGATACCACAATGAAAGTAGAGTCATTTTATTTGATAGAGATTAAAATAAATGATTTTTTTTAATAAGTTTAGTGGTTTAATGTTGGAATGTTGGATTCTTGATAATTGAATTTTAATTTTTTATCCACACTACACATTTTTCTAAGTATTTTTCAATATTTATTTATAGTTTAATAATAATCAGTGATATAGTCAAAATTTAAGGCACCTTTATCTCTTTCCTATATAAAAATGAATGTACATTTTTATTTTAGGAGTGCAAATATTTCACATTTTCATTTTGACATTTCATTATATAGTCTTCTATTCTTTTATTAGTTATTATCCCAAACAATTTTGGTGATGACCTTTTATATGAATTATCTTTTTATTTTGTTACTTTCACTATTATTATATTATCATCTAATGAAGTAGCCACATGTCAATCGTGGAATGTGAACAAGCACATTTATATGTTATACAAAATATCGATGAGGTTAAGCTATATGTTAAATGAATATCTAAAAATTTAAAGGTTTGAACCTTAAATAATTGGATTACAATATAACAAAATCAAACATTTACATCTTGGCTAAAAGATCGCAATTTTTTAGAATTTACTAAAAATCCTAATTCCATTTGCACCTCTCAAGCAATCTTGTATGTCAAGTTTATTTAACTCTTCATTTGCACCTCTCAAGCAATCTTGTATGTCAAGTTTATTTTCTTTTTCAACTTTCAACCTCTTGTTACTTCTTTCAATAAACTAATTTTTACAAGTGTTTTCTGATTGTAAGTTCTCATTCTCTTGAGAGACTTTTTCTAACATCGCTTCTAGCTCTTTTTTCTCCTCTTTGGATTTCAACAATGATGCTTTGAGTTCTTCTATTTCTTAATTGGTAGCAAGAGTAGGTTCAGATATTTCCTGATCACTCGAAGGTGTACTATGGAAAGGCAACTTGATTTCTTGGACTCTATTTTTGAGCCATTGTCGATAGAGTTCTTTTATACTGCAACTTTTGCATCCAAATACTTTTCCTTTTCTAATGATCTTTTCCCAAGCTCGACTTATCCTTCGCAACATCGGTAGGTTTACTATACCCGTATTGTGCAAAATAAAAGCTTCCAACGACTTATCATCTGGTTTTTCCAACATAGGGTAGTCAAGCTGTCTCAAAGCTAACGCCGGATTGTAATTAATACAACCTTTGGTTCCCATGAGAGGCACATTTGAGAAATCTCCGCATTGACATATTACTTCCTCCACCCCTTGTTCTCTATGATACCATGAAATTGTGTCCCCAATAAGGCTAGCTATACTCTGAGTCCATTCACGATTATTTTTAATTCCAACATGATAACTTCTCTTGAACATATGAGACATGAACCAAGTATACAAAACTGGAGCACAACACAAAATTGTTCCCTCTTTCTTCTCATGTCGCATATGTAGAGAGTAGTATACATTAGCAAGAATCGCGGAAACTGGATTTTGATTATATTTGTTAAAAGCTAAGAAGACATTGATGACCGCAAAATCTACTAAATTATCAAGGTTTGGGAATAAATCATGGCACTTTTTAGTGGCTAAATCATGGCACTTTTTCTCAAGATATTGTCTTGAGAAGCCATGAATGGCTCATTTTTCCTCTTTCGTACTAGCCAACTCTCTTATGTTGATTTTCAATACTTCAGATATTGCATCCAAACTTGGTGGTTGTCCAGTATATCGATAAGGATTTTCTTTCTCTAAGGGGTAACCCAATATTCGTAAGCTAATTGTTTTTTTTTTATATACTCATGTAATTACTCTTTCTTTTTTTATGGTTGCAGAGAATGAAAGAGGTCAACCAATTGGGTCTAATTGAAACAATTTCGTTAGTTTCATTGGAGTTATCGTTCGTTGGATAGTTCCACTTACTTGCAATAATTGGAGAGCAAAAGAACAAATTTTGGATGTTTATAAAGGTAAAGTTTGGAAGGAAATACAATTAAGACACTAACTTAAGCTATTTTATGTTAATTTATTTGGTTGAACACATTAATGATCAACTTTATGTTGCAGGATGCTTATGATGTTGACGATGACTAAAAAAATTTTGTACTCATAGAAGCAGGAAAGTTGCATAGATCATTTAGAATCCAACTCATATAAGAGCATCTAAGAGATAAAAATGATAATATTATTAATAAATGTCCATTGAAATATACACACATAGTTTAAGACTCCCCACTTAAGGTTAAGGTTGATGATTCAAATCTTTCTCTAAATTTAATGATTCTTAATTAAGTTATATGTTGAAACACATATGAGTCCTACATATTTAATAATGGTAACAATGGAACATAATATATGTGATGAAGAATTTAAATATAATATTGACCTTGATATTATAAAAGAAGAGAAGAATAAGTCTATAATATTGAAAATAAATTTTAGATAAATCTACAATATTTGAATATTGAATAGAGCTTTAAAAATTTATCACACTCGTAGGGGAGTGAAGGTGATCAACTCAAAATATAATAATATCATATGGAATAAATAAAAGTATTTTTAATGTTATCTTTAAATAATTATATAGTGTAAAATTTATTGATGTTTATGTTTAATTTTGAGTGTCCCCACTAAGATAACGATGAAGATTGTGGAAATTATGTCATGCATATTAAGAAAGAGATCATTATTGAAAATCACAATACGATTCTAGTTAATGTAAGTGAAATTAATTTAATCATCATTTATAATCATAAACATTCAATATAGTTAAGTTATAACTCAATTTTATGTTTTTTTTATTTATTATAAGTACTTTTCTTACTACAACTATGTTACCTACTCTAAAAACAAGTTAACTAAAGTGAACGAGGATTGAGTTAGTTATATCGTTTGTAATTTTTTGGGTGAGGATTTATCTTTTTTTTAATGTTTGAGTTTTTATATTTTGATTTAAATTTTATTTTTAGTATGATCTCATGTATCCTGCTGCATGTGTTGTTGAGTTATTTATGGTTGTTTTTTTTTTTTCTACGCAGCATGATAAAAATTAAGTGAAGAAAACCATGATCGAAATTGATAAAAAAAAAAGAGTTGATCAAATACTAATGTCATTTTTGGCGCAACTCCTTATGAGATTTACATAGTACTTAGACAGTGGAGGAATGATGTGTATATTTTGACAACTTTGTCTTTCTCATTTTTATGGATTAATATTAATGTATTTGATCTCTAGAAACAATTATTTTAGTTTGTGATATTCACATAAGGAAATTTGATTATTATATAACAAAAAAAAAGGCTATAGAAGTTGATATGGTCAGCAACAAAATTTAAAAAATAATACTATAAAAACATTTATTATAACATAAGTGCTATAAAAGATTTCTTTGAAATTCAAATTAATATGGAGCTATATAATAAAGTTTATGTTATAACAGTTATAATGATTTAATTAATATTATATATAGAAAAACTATTATAATAGCACTTATTAAATATTATTAAAGACGTTTTTAGCATAGTGCGAGATTAATGTACTTACCCAATAATTAAATGTAATAGGTACATGTACTTACCAAATATAACTAATTTTAAATTTGCAAAACGTGATCGAGATGGATTAAGTCTAAGTATTTTTCATAAATTATGGTAAAAACTCTACCCAAAGTCTAGTCATTTTCATCGCTAGTGGCAAGGCATTGGAGGAAAGGTTAGATGTCATAGCCAATACCCAATGATAAATCAAGACTTTAGTTAGAAATTGAATGGGACATTTTTGACCCATGTCCTATATTAGAAACTGTCATGTAATTTCTCCTAGTAGTTACAAAAACAAAAGGGTCAAGAATTAGCATATGGAATAATTCATAAGATTATTTTTTTTCACTTCAAGTGGGTAGTGGAAGATAGCTGTCCGAATCATCCATCAAAATTTAGACAAGGCAAAGTGTTAGGCAAAGATTGTCCAACCAAGCAATGACCCTAAACAATTTATTCTTAACCCTTCATTTACTATATATCTTTGTATTGTGTGTTTAATAAGTAAAATGACAGGGTATGTGACTATGTGTCTAGGTGGTTGATACAAAACGTGAATACCCATCTCACTAAATAGGTAGATGGAAAGTAAAACAATAGTAAAAATTAGATGGAAAGTAAAACAATAGTAACAATTAAAGGAAAATGAAGGATGTGTTGGGGGAGTCTTTAAATGAGAAGTAATAATGACACAAATAAATATATATATATATATATATATATATCAAATATTTATCTTATTCATAGTCGTTGTGAGATTTAACCACTCACACTGAATTCAACAATCTCTCCGTTAATTATAGTGTCAGGAAGATTTACGATACAAGAATTTATATATATATATATATATATATATATATATATATATATATATATATATATATATATATATATATATATAAATATTTACCTTATTCATAGTCGTTGTGAGATTTAGCCACTCACACTGAATTCAACAATCTCTCTGTTAAGTACAATGTCAGGAAGTCTTTCGATACAAGAATTTAATACATAAAAATCCACTCTTTCTACCTCCACTAAGCTGAACCATGACTCTCATACCACTTGTTGAAAAGTTCAGATGTATGAGAGTAATGACAAGTCAAATGCTTTAGGATCGTAAGAGACTTTTGTTGGGTTAAGTGTGAGTGGTTGTGTCTCACATCAATTATGAATGAACTAAATGTTGGATATGTAATAGAGGTGTTTCATATACCCGTTGTCTTAACGTTTTAGGTGGATATGTGGTTTCACAGTTTATTGTGGTTTAGAAGCATTTAGCATGTTGTTGCTATGTGCTCCCATAAATTTTTTAACAAGTGGTATCAGAACTTGGTTCGACTTGATGAGAGAGCAAGAGTGAATCTTAGTCTTAGATCGTTGTATCAAAATTCTTTATGACGGAGGAGTCAAGCGACATATCTTGTTGGTAACAATGGTGGTAAAAATATAGGACATATGAGACTGAAATTTGAAGAAAAGATTGTTGGATTCAAGTATAAAAAATATTTTATAAATGTTATCATTAAATATGGTAAAGATACTTAAAATTTATTTCAATTTTATACCATCAAAATTATTATTATTATTTTTTGCTTTTATTTGAGATTGAAGAAAGTAATTATTCATGCATGTTAAGTGTTTCTTATTTTTCAAGACGCTGTGCATGGACAGTCCAAAACAGGCCTAAGACAAATTTTAAGATGAAACATTTTTAAAGTTCATAATAATATTTAAGTAAAATTACTTTATTTTTATAACATTTTATTGTTTTCCAAACATTTTAGAATGTAAAATCGTTTCTTAAATTATTTTAATTGATTTGTTTAATTTTTTTTTTTAGTTGATAATCAAAACTGATCAAGGGGAAGACTCCCAAGACATTGTTTTAACCCTCCAAAAAGTAAAACTTTTACTTATAAAGACCATAGATTTAAATATTTTCAAAAATAAAACTAAACTTGATCTAAGATTAATATTGTTTCAACAACTATTAAATCAATTAAAAAATAAATATTATCCGATTTTATTAATTTATTAAATGATTTTATATTTAAAGTGTCTAAAAATAATTTTTGATAAAAAAAACTAGTAGTTGTACAAAAACTACTATTGTAAGCTTTAAAATATTTCATTTTAAAATTTTCCTATTTAGGCCTCTATATATTTAATATTTATTGAGATAATATTTATTTTAAATAAAATTTTATTATTTTTAATTTTAAAAATAATATAATACATAGGATCATATATCACATTACAACATTTTATTTTTTAAGTATACCTAATTCATCTGAATTTCTTTCTACACAAAAAAAAAAAAAAAAAAAAAAGTTTAAAATTGGGGACTTCAAGTGAAGTCCTTGATACACATGTGCAAAATGTGTAATGTTATCCAAACCTGTAATAAAGGCATTGCACATACAATGGTAGCTTTGGGGAACCATGCATGTTACTTAAGGGGTAGTTCTATAGCAATAGCTATAAATAATGCTACCACACAGGGCAGTGGAATTTGTACTTTGGAAATTCCATGGTTGCATCAAATGAGCTGTTAGAATTTCTATTACCATGAAAGCTCTCACACAATGGTTTCAACTTAGTTAGGTAGTTACTTATTTGAGATACTAACCTTGATATAACATGTTAGTTTTATGTAAGTGGACCACTGTTTTTTTCTGTTAAAGACAAAGTGAGAATAAAAACACAAATAGTTAGAATATTTTTAAACATGCATGTACAATCATTTTTACAACGGAAATTGCTATTTTTAAAATAATGGATGAGAAAACTAAATATTTTAAAACTATATATAAATAATCGTAGTTAGAAGTTATTTAAACGACAATTAATTACTTAAAAAAAATTATTTTTATTTTAATTATTTATGATTTGATCAATAACTAATAATTATTTTTATTTTTTTTATTTATTATAAAAATCATCTCATACAATAAATCATTCGTAAAAAATACTTTTCTAAAATATCATATTTCAACAATTTAACTGTTGATAATATTTTTATAGATCTAGAAGATTCTAAAGTACGAAGAATATTTGGACAATATTTGATTTATATATTTCCTTATATTCAATATTAAGTAATTACTAATTTTGTAATGGGTTTTCAATTTTTCATATCTCTAATTCTTGATTTTGATGATTATCTTTATGTAATCAACTCATGCAAGTAAAAATGTATATTTCATTTAGAGGTGTTATTAGAAAAAGTTAAACTGGCAACAAATCTTTGTTTGAAATTTGTTCATATTTACGTCGGTAAGTCTTGTATGATAAATGATGTCTTTGTTAGAGAGTTTAAAGAGTGTGAGAGCAACAATAAACTAATGTTTTAAGATTTATAAGAGACTTTTACATTATATTTTTCCCTAAAACATTAATACATTAGGTATATGAGTTACTACTCATATATATCAATATTTAGCTCATTCAAAATTAATGTGAGGCTTAACCACTCAACTTGAACATAACAATCTTCCCCACAAGTGTAGGTCTCCTACATGCTATATATATACCTGTTATTACCAACAAAATATGTCTCTTGAATAGAACGTCAAAAAGACTTTCGATACAAGAATCTAACACTAGGATTTACTCTCGCTCCCAATTATGCTCTAATATCACTTGTTGTTAGGGAGTCCGGGAAGCACGAGATCAACAATGGTCCAAACGCTTTAAGAACCAACAAACATTAAATATATGAGTGATCATTTTTATATATACAACATTTAACTTATTCGTAGTAAACTTAATAAGTAAGACTTCAACACAATAGTCTTCCATTCAACACACCCCTCACAACCAGGACTATACGTTGTAGTGTGACCTAAATTGTCCATTAAAATTCATATTCGATTTAACTCAACTCTATAAATTCTTATAACACTATGAATGTCTCATATTTCTTATCCAATGTGAGATTATATCGTAAGTGTTAAAAGACACTTAAATTAGAGACTAATTACTTAAATTAGAGACTAATTTTATTTTTTTCAGCCTTTAATTTTTTTTTATTAATTCAACTTTTGAATACGTCTGTTAAATGTGGAGATCCTCTTGATTATTGGTTTTAATAATAATACTAATGCATAATACTTAAGGAAAAGTGAGGGTATTAATTCAGTTTTTTTCCTTTGCTAAATCTTATTCCTCTTTCTTATCGCTACTGGACCACCTTCAAATTCATATCAAAATCACATTAGAATTAATTTCATGACATATTCACATGCTATAATCTAATTGTCCAATGGTTGTTGTGATTATCTGTACATCATTTTCCCAAGAAAAACAAACAACTTTTCATGTATCTGCAATTGCTTTCCAGGGACTCCGTTTTCTATTAAAAAAGAAAGTAAGAAATATTTGTACTGATTAGTGAAAAGGTGAAATTAGTTAATTGCTAAATTTAGGTCTAATTTACTTTATGGAAAATTTTTGTTTATTTTATAAGTGAAACATCGTTATGAAAAAATATAAAATACTAAATATTGAAAATACATTTTTTTTAAATAATATAAATATTTGTTTATATTTTTATTGTTTTTAAAAAATATAGACAATTATTTAATTTATAAAATCTATTATCTTTTTACTAACGAATAAAATTAATATAAAATAAAAAAAATAAAAATAATAAATATTTTCACAAAATAAACACCAACATATAACGTTAAATTGTGGATAAAGTTAACTATCTTGGCACTTAAAGTTTCTTCTACTAAATTCGGTATTATAGGGGCTATCAATATCGAGTTTACATCTAGTAGAATTAAAGTTTTTTGTTTTTGTTTTTTTATGATGAATGTTACTTGATATTTTGAAATTTATAAGAAAATTTACACGAGTCAATTACATTTGTTGATACATTTGAACTTTAAATGAGTTTGATTTTAGACAAAATTATTACTTGTCATTTATATAATTATAATCATTAAATATTATATATTAAAAATGTCGACGAAATAAAAGTTTTGGAATTTTTATTTTTTCATAATAGTAAATATTGAATATTTTTATTATAAAATGTAAACATAATTCATATAATACTAATAAACACAGCAATAATATTTTTTTCTTATAAAATAATCTTTCTTAAAAATACAAAAATCAATAAATAATTTTTGTATTCATAAAAATGATTGTTAATCTATCTATTTACAGAACAAATTTATCAAAATTCTTCAACAGAACATGATATAGTTTGTAATTGACACTGCACACTTAAAACACATGGCGATTCTGTTTTTGGTGCCCTTTTATACAGTGTTTTGGGAGGTAATGCATCGTTAGGAAATGCTTATGATTATTTTATTGTAACTTTTTTTTATAATACTAGTAAAATATACGTTATTTACATATTTGGGAATAGTATGATATTTGTTTAAGTATTTTGTAAGATACATTAAAATTAAATGTGTTTTTAATCTTGATCTTTACAATATTTGTTATGTTTTTGCACCAGCAACACATTTGTTTCAAACACTTTTGTCTATATTAAATTACAAATACAGAACAATTATAGACAAATTAAATTAAAGTATAGCTTTGACTATCCGGTAATATTATAATAATTAAAATAAAATCAAAAAGAGAATAAATATAATTAATAGTTAAAAAGTGTATTCAAAATCTTCCATCAAAGAAAAAACCATTAAAAAATAATTATTACTTATATAATTATCTTCACATCACTGACTTAGATTTTACATAGACAAATTTTAACTTGATCATCACTAATTCACTATGTTCTGTCTATATCAATGTCGACAACTTTATCATCAATGGTTATTTTGTCCCATGTTAATGAATTCAACTATAAGTAAGAACTTGTTCTGTGGTGAAAGTTTCATTTCAAGTAATAACTTATTCTAAGTATGATAATCCAATCTCATTGGTGATCATTTGTCACGTATATAATAGTGATTTTGAAATTTTTAATAGTGATAACTTATTTCGTATATGTTGAATCTCATTCGTGATTTATCTCGTGTATCAGTTATTTTAAAAAAATTATTAGTGAAAACTAGTCTCGTTTGAAATTTTTATCAATGACAACTTATCTCGTGTATGATAGTTTAATTTCATCCGTGACAATTTGTCTCGTATATGATAATTATTTTTATGAGCAAAAGTTTATCCTAGATATGATAGTTATTTTGAAACTTAACGGTAATTATTTTGAAATTTATATCAGTGAATTTTTTTTTCATATATGATAGTTCATCTCATAAATAACAACTTTTCTCATGTATCACAATTATTTTGAAATTTTATCAGTGACAATTTATCTTATGTATGATAGTTCAATTTTGTCAATGACAACTTATCCCATTAATGATAATTATTTTGAAATTTTTATTGGTGATAATTTGTATTGTGTATGATATTTCAATCTCATCAGTGACAATTTTCCATAAATGATAATTATTTTAAAAATTTCTATTAGCGAAAACTTTTCTCATTTATGATAATACAATATCATAAGTGATAATTTGTCTCGTGTATGATAGTTATTTTGAAGTTTCTATTAGTGAGAATTTGTCATGTGTATTATAGTTGAATCTCCTCAATGTTAACTTATCATGTGAATGATAATTATTTTAAAAAATGTATCAGTGAGAAATTTTTCTATGTGCAATAGTTATTTTGAATTTTTCATTATTAAAAACTTGTTCCATGTATAATAGTTTAATTTCATAAATGACTAGTCTCTCATCCTATGTACGATAATTATTGTATCAACTAATAGAAATATTTGTATTGTGATGTAATATCGTAGAATCACATGCTTAAACTTGTAAAGGATAAAAATATCTTATTATGCACTCATACAATACCAAACATTTGAAGAAACAACAAATTAATTATCAAGACAAGTAAAAGACTTGGGTACGCTCTTCACTCAAAAATCTTAAGATATGAGCATGTAAATTATCTCTCATATATATAATTTATTCCTAGTCAATGTGAGATTAATTACTCACTTAAATTATCAATTACTAAACTTGATGTGTATTAGGATCCATTTATGCTCCTTCATCAAGTCGAACCAGACTCGAATACCAATTGTTTGAGAGATTGAGAAAATATTGAAATCAATAATAGAATAGTGATCGAAATTTCTCAGAGACCTAGATACCACATATTCATCTAACAAGTGGTGCTTCAGAGGAGCACTTGCACTAATAATGGAATAATTATTAGAATCTCTAAGAGAGCTACACACTATATATTCATCCAATAAGTAGTGTTTTATGGATAAATTCCTGTATATATTATTCATTTAATTCATTTATTTGTCAATGTAGACTAACCTATGTTGTTGAAATCACTCTTAAAATTGTAAGATTTTACAATCTTCCTCTCCCTCAACGATTTGTGGCGACATTAGAATCATATTTTCACTTAATCGCATGGAATCGATTCAAAAATTGTTGAAATCGTTTGTGCGATCTTGGATATATAAGTTTATTCCACACTTTTTAACCCTAAAAAACTGTAACTTTTCAATCATATCCTAACTTTGGGATTTGTAATTACTACTAACCTTTTGACATGGTATTATGCTTTTGAAGAATGGAGTGGTTTTATGTTATTATTATTATTTTTGAATTATGTCATGACTTTTGCGATTATGTCATGAATTTAGTTATTTTTCTAATTAGCGATAGGAGTAACTTGTTTAAAAAACCCCATATTTGGTATGTGAGTCATGCAACTAATTAACTATTATGACTTGTTTCGGATGTTATAGAATTTGTGGTTATGTAATTAAATTTCAAGTTGACTTTAATGTTATCATTATTTTTCGATTTGGTAGCATATATCTTACAATCTTTATTACGATTTTATGTTTTACGATCTTATTATCTCTTTAATATTAAATAGAATCTCGATTTTAACAATATTATAATTATAATTTATCACTTACATTTGAATTCCAACACAAATTAACCACCAATAACATTTGTATATTTATGTGATATACATGAAAAACTACACAATTTTTTTATATTTTCATGAGAATTATAGATTGTAGCTGGCCAATGTGGTTATATAGAATAAAGAAACGTAGAAGGTTTTCTTCAATTTATGTGACAATCACTTCCAAATAATTGTGAACTAAGTCATTAGAAAAGGACAGCCGCCAACCTATACATATATATATGTATATAGTGAAGTCTATCAATATGGATAAGTGTATGTTTATGCAAAATATTCATTTTACCGTTCGGATTTGCAGTCTCTATATTTATGACTTTGGTTGTACTTGTACTCTTCATAAGTTAAAAAAATTAATGCAACTTACATTATTATGAGGTCACAAAGAAGCATAGTTGCCATATACATAGCAAGGGATAACTAAATAAGGTAGGTAGTTTAAGAAATAAAATTCACTCTCTTGCTATATGGTAATGTATTTGGAGATAATTTGTGGAAGGTTTTAGAGAAAAAATGTTATTCAGATACTCGTATTATAAAATTTAAAGATACATAGAAAAGTAATCATTAAAAAATGTTAGACATTTGAATCATGGTTCAATCAATCGAACCGAAAAATTAATAAATGAATAAAAATATTTAAATATAATAAAAAAAAATAGAACTAATTGGAGTTGAACAAATTGACGATGGACCGATTCAACTGAGCGGTCCATTCAAATTTTAAACTTTAAAAATGTTGCAACTATAGTTATCATATAAATATGAATACAAAAGATTGTTGACGGCTATAGTCAATTTTGAACACATTATTGTTATAGCAAATTCTAAGATTAACCACTTATAAGTGGTCTATTGTAACGGGTATTTGAAAAAGTTAAAAAGTAGTCTAATGACAATATATATTTATCTTACTGAAGAAGAAATCCACAATCTTCATCATTCTTAGGGATGAGAAAAAGATTTGATTAATTTTGGTTCAATAAAAATAAGAGAGATAGAATGTGTTCTTCAAAAATAAACTCATCGAATCAATATAAATTAAGTTATTTCCTCAACTGTAAAGATGCTGAGAACCGTAAACTTTTACATTCGATAAATATCGTTAATTATCATGAAAAATTTAAATGACTTTTTAAACATTGGTCACTTAAACATTAGCCTATGTTTCTTACATTTTGGCTAGAAGTGATTGTCCAACGTATCAAAGAAATAGTGTCATGGTTCATATATTACTTAGTCTTAACAAAAATGTCCAAATTAGAGATAAATAAATAAAAAAATTAAGATATGGGAAATAGGTAATGGAAAGACATTATTTTAGTAGTAGAAGAAAAAAAAAATGCAAGTTTGGCCAAGATGGTCAATCTTTGAACATAATGCAGTGAAAAAAGAGCTAGTTGGGTGTAGTTGTCATTGTATTTATTAATTTCTTAATTGTGCTTAGGCTTGTCAATCTTTATCAATACAACATGGCTATAGCGACGTGGAGAAAAATCTCCCTAAGACATTGTAGGGGCCGTTGACATCTCTAATTGTGCCAAATTCATACACCAAAATATTTTCCTAATAAAATAGAGGATATTAATTTTTTATTTAGGGGAAGAGAGAGACACTAGATCTTATATAGGCAAAAGCATCCACATATAAAATTCGTTTTGTTTTATAAAGAAAGGTTAATATGTTGGTTAAATTAGTAATTTTCTTTTTAAGATTTGAACTCAAATAGTTGCATTTGTATTCTATCGACTTTTTTTTTATAAAATATAATGTTTTTTGATATATTTTTAAAAATTATTAATTATACATATGGATTCATTATACACCATAAAATTTATTAAAATTCAACTAATATTTACGTGGGGTAGATATTGAAGAATTTTTATCCAACAAAGGGACTACTATCTATGTAAGTGTACATTGACATCATTAAATTATATATTTTTTTATTTATGGAATTTGAACACACTATCTTAGAATTACAAGGCTAGACAAAAAACTTCACAAGATAAAGACCCTTCTCTTATTTTTAGTAAAATTGAAATGGAAAATTTAGAGTAAGATAGAAGTTTTTTCCTTCTAATTTTTCACCCTACTTTTTTATTCTAATTTGAACGATTACCGTTAAGGGAATTTTCAAGGAATATCAACATCAATACTAGATAAAGAGTAACAAAAATTTGGTCTTCTAGTTTACCCTTGTACATTGTGGAAATCCAACCAAACCAAAAAATCACGTGTACCCTTTCTTTGGAAGTTGCCTTAAATCACTTCACTATAATTCAATGCTATATAACATTGCATCATTTCCACATTCTCTTGCAACAAATTCTTCACTCTCTCTACTACTACTACTACCTCTTACACACTCTCTCTTTCACCTTCTTTGGTTAAGTCAAAAATAGTTCTAAGTTCTAACCATGGTGAAATCAAAGAAATTCCGAGGTGTTAGGCAACGTCATTGGGGTTCTTGGGTCTCCGAGATTCGTCACCCGTTATTGTATGTTTTTTTCAAAACTCATCTTGCAAAAAAACTTCATTTATTTTTTTGTTTACTATTTGAATTCTACCATGTTGAGGTAACACGCAATCATGTTTAAAAACTTACACCGTTGAATTTATATAATTTTAAGAGTAAAAAATTAATCCAACGGTGTAAATTTATCGAACCTCGTAAATGCATTTTTCTTTAACTACAATGAATCTATATACGTTTGTTTCACAATTTTTTTCTTCTTCATATAAACCTTCATTTGTGTACTCTTTGTTGATTCCATTAATCTTGAATTATTGTTTGAGATCTATGTGAATTACTACTTATTAAGCCACGTGAAAATGTGCATTGAAATATTAGGCCACATGAAAATGCTTAATAATAAATAAAAAAAGGCCATATGAGAATGTGCATTGAACTAATGAGATTTTTGTGAATTATTATTACTTATGAGGCCACATCACATGAAAATGCTTGGTCAAAAAAAGGCCAGATGAAAATGTGCACTGAACTAATGAGATTTATGTGAATTACTACTTATAAGTAAGGTCACATGCAAATGTTTATTGAGTTAATGAGATATTTATGAATTATTACTTATTAGGCCACATGAAAATGTACATTGAATTAAAAGGGTCTTTGTAAATTATTACTTGTTAGGCCACATGAAAATGTGCATTAAATTAATTAATGTGAAATTTGCAATGTTTTTGAAATAGAAAAAGGAGGGTGTGGTTAGGAACATTTGAGACAGCTGAAGAAGCAGCTAGAGCATATGATGAAGCAGCAATTTTAATGAGTGGAAGAAATGCAAAAACAAATTTTCCAGTTTCTGATAACAAATCAATTGGAAATAACAATAATAACAATCACAAACCTTTTGCAACTTCTTCTTCAATTTCAACTACTACTACATCATCACTCTCTGCAATTCTAAGTGCAAAGCTTAGAAAGTGTTGCAAATCACCTTCACCTTCTCTTACTTGTCTAAGGCTTGACACTGAAAATTCACACTTTGGAGTGTGGCAAAAAAGAGCAGGTCCTCGTTCGGATTCCAACTGGATCATGATGGTCGAGTTGGAAAGGAAAAAGAAAGAAGAACACGGAGAAGTTGCGTCAAATTCTGATTCTAAATTGTCTTCTAATGTCGTTGTTAACGATGATTCTGATAAGGTTGTAAAACCAGAAGAAGATGAAAAAGAAGATGAAATAAATGATAACAATGACGGATTGGATGAAGAGCAACGAATTGCACTACAAATGATTGAAGAACTTCTTAATCGAAATTAATTTGAATCATTGAATGAATGGATGAATGATCCAATGTGTTTTTTTAATTTACTTTTATTGATTAAGTACCAAAGTTGTTGTTCATTAAAAATACAGGGACCTATTTGTTAATGAGAAATAAAAAGTATCAATTTAGTCTATATAGTCAAAATAGTTTCTAATTGTATCGTAAAATAATTTGAAAAGCAGTTATTTTATTGAAATTTGTGATTTTTTAGGATAAAATTTGTTTTTAATTGTTTATATAGTAAATCAGTTAATTTTGTGTTTTTATAGACCGACTAGAATTTTTTTTTTTAATCCTCCAATTTCAATTTTTAAAGAAAAAATATCTTAATATATTTGATTATAAAATAAATAAAGTTTGATCAATAATTTTTAATTTTTAATTAAAATATAAATTTAAATTGTCTTAAATTATTTGTATTTAAATTTTATTTCTTTATTCATAATCATTTATTTATTTCCACGTGGGGTTCATTGATGAAGTTCTCGGAGTCCCATGTAATGGTCCATTTCTATGAGTTCCTTTCAATTCGTTTTACTTGTTTGTTTGCCCAGAATATGATAAAAGGAGAGTGATGCATTCATTTCCCTTTGGTTTGAGAGTTGTCACGTGCCTATGCCTCTCTCGAATGTTTCTCCAATGTAAATGTGAAACAACTTTTCTAATAATTTAAAATATAGTCCATTCTAAATGTCCCAAAATATAGGGGATGGTTTTGAGGGGAAAAAATGATATATAACAAAGTGAAGAGTTTTTTTATTTGAAACTACCATTCACAACACTATACCAACAATCAAATTATTGTTTGTAGGATTGTTATGGTAAGTTTTAGTATAGCTTAGCACTTTCCCTCTCTTTTCTATTTAACTGATTCAACAATTCTGTAAGAGATAGAAAGTATAGGTTGTTACCATCAAAGAGCTATATATAGCTTATTGTACCCATTCTTGATTCATATGAAATATTTGAATTGTGATATTTTTAAATATGTATTTTAAAATAAGATTTGAAAATGTTAGATCAATATAAACATTGTGTTTTGAGAAGATTCAAGAACAAAATTATATTTTAGTGAAATCACACATAAAAAATATTTTGGTTAATTTAATGTGGGCTAATCCAATCATCACAACTTATGAGATTTTTATTTGTAAGTTGAGTGATCTCTCAAATTAATCTTCTTCATTTAGTCATATTTGACTACACACTTGTATTTTCTTAACCTCAACAGTCTTACACAAATCATTCAAGTTTTCTTACAACTAGACAAACATAATGATATTTACAATAAGATGATAATGATTATTTGTTTTGGATCTGATTACAACACTATTGATTGGGTTGAACTAAGAACACACTCAAATGTTCTAACCTGAAATCTATGACAAAGAATAGTAGTGTGTTTATTGATAATTGAAGAGAATTTTGATAGTTTTGCACTTAAAAAAGTTAAATATGTTTTATTGTAGTTTCATAAAGATTGCACATGTCCCAAGGTGTTAGAGTATGTTGCTTGAACTTCCTATGCAATTTTGGGTAATCATCGTCTTCGTTTGAGGATGTTTATGATCATCCTTTACTTTGTATGAAAACATACCCATTAGTATGAAGACATTACCTCTTTTGTATAAATATGATAGATGAGTTTGATCATTCTCTTGAGAGCTACATGTAATAAGTTGTAAAGTGAATAAGTTGTTTTTTGTACTTGCAGTGCATAACATTTTCTTCTCAATGTCATCATGTTTGAATATCCTCAACTCTAATAAACAAGCGTGAGTGTGACTTAGAAACATAATCAAATCTTCATAAAGTGTGAATTTATCTTTGCACACGTGAATAATGTCAATTTGTCTCTTTTACGATATTACTTTTGTTCTTTGTCATATGAGAATGTTATTTTTAAGTTATGTCCCACATTCTTTTTGTTTGAACAATAAAAACCATGTTTCTTTTTCCATTTATGTCTTAATTTTTATCAATGAATATCCTCTGATATTCAATTGATGAGACTAATGAAGAACACTTCCAACTTTGAGGATGATAAATGTGCTCACATATGAGTATCAAAACTCATTTAAGCTTCACAAAAACATGTCTTATGATTAATACACTCAAGAGCACACATTAGAATACCTAATTAAAGAATTTTGTCTCATAATTTATACATTATTTCTCTCTTTTTCTTTGATGTTGAATAGCTTCAAAATGATATTAGAACTCTTTTGAGCTCAAATACGCATAGTTCTCATTATGGTGAGAAGTGATAGAAATTCGTGCAATCCTCATTCTCCTCCTATGGTTGATCCAGCTAGGGTTGTGCATGGTTGGTTTTTTTTAAAAACCAAACCATATCCATTTTAAAATCAATATATGGATTTGGATTTATAACCAAATCCATTTTTTGGTTTAAAACCGGTTCTAAAACCAATTGTAAAATTGGTTATGGTTAAATAACCGGTTTATAATTAAGCAATCGGTTTTAAAAATTTTAATTTTGAAATCGATTTTTTTTTCAAAATTGGTTAAAGTTTGATTATTTTTTAAAAGATAATTTATTCATAGTTTAAAAATTGGTTATTTAAAAAAATTGATTTTTTTGATAAATTTGTTTAAAATTTGTCTCATCAAATTTTTTGAAAAAAAAATTCAATTTAAAATTTTTTTGAAAAAAAAAAAGTTTTTTTATTTTATTTTTTCAAAAAAAATAAATTTCAAAATTTTTTCAAGAAATAAAATCTCAAAATTTACAAATATTGGAGTGGATAAAAACCAAATCCAAATATAAAACATAAGTGGTTATTTAACCAGTTTATAAATAACCGGATTATAACCATATATTTTAAACCGAATGTTTAAAATGAATTTAGACTTTATAACCGGATTTTTTGCACAGCCCTAGATCCAGCACAACCTGAAATGTGTATTATGTGCATCCTTATGTTGCAACCACATCGATCTTTACTCTTTCTAAATATCATTAATGGGCTCAATCTATGCAAATAGCTCTCAAAGGTAAAACTAAGTTTGATTTTGTTGATGAAAAATTCTAATCCTACTCCTTTAATTTGAGTTTGTTAAAAGACAAGTAAATGAGATTTTCTACACCTTCGCTAAGGTGGTCGTATTTTACCCTTATTTCCATATTTTTATAGAAATACTATATTACATTGAATACATTATTATTAATGAAATTTTTTTATGCATCATTTAATGAAGAAAAAAATAAATTCAAATCTCTTATAGTAACATTTATTTTTAAAGGTAACGTTGAAGATATCAAAATTAAAGATTCTTTATTAAAAACTATAATGTTTAAAAACATTGAAAATTAAATTTCTGCATTTAATAAAATTCCTTATTTTTAATTCATTTAAGATATTCCAGACACATGTTTCCATACCTATATAAATTTAAATTAATATAAGAAGGCTTTTATATGTATACCACATCTAAAACTAGCTAGTTGAATTAGAACCCAAGGTATTTAAGCATATGACTCGTCAAAATTAAAGAAACGTTGCTGATTAGTTTAAGCTCAAACAAAATTATATGCTCATTTATCTGTTTATGACAAAGACTTAGGTTTTTCTTTGGTTATATATAATGATGATATTGACAGATGAAAGATCTATGATCTACATGGATGTACTTAGATGAATGAAGGCTAAATATTTATTCATTTAAATTGATAAAATATATTAACTGAGAAAATGCAATAAAATTTGAAAGTCGTTATACTCAACAAGATGAATCTACAAATAATTTCACATTTCATCTTAATAGCATAAACTATTAAAATGTACATAAATCTGATAAAATTAAAGTGTTTAAAATATTCATATATATTTGAGTTTGTAACATTAATTATGTTAAAGTCATTCATTGAATTACCGATAAGATGAGAAACAAACAATATCGCATTAAGATGACAAACAAAACAATGTTGCACTCAAAAGACAGAATCATAGACAAAACACCACACAAAAATTAGGCTTAATTGCAGTTTTAGTCCCCCTATTTTAGCTGAATCGCGAAAGAAGTCATCTCATTTTGTTTCTCCCTAATTTTGGTCCCCAAACAGAATTTTGATCCAAAACTTGATGAAATTTCATTTTTTTTTTTTCATTTATTTAAATCACGTTATGCCTCAAGATATCATTTGCAACAATTGTACCTGAAATCTATTATCATAAATAATGTAGTACGGCTTTAAAAAATGAAATTAATTTGAATCAAAATTATATTTTGGGAACTAAAATTGAGAAAAAATAAAATATGAGACTACTTTCGCAATTCAGCTAAAGTAGAGGGACCAAAACTGCAATTAAGCTAAAAAATTATTTATGGAAATTATTTAAAAATAATTCCTTTTATTAAGATATTAAATTAAACAAAAAATATTAAATAAGATGAATGAATAATATATATAAAAAATAAAGTAATATAATATTTTGTTTTACTATAACGAGGCGAGAATATCAACATCCATTTTAACTATGGATTTTAAATTTTAGAGGGGAAAAAAAACCTAAATTTAAATCTGCATCATGTCAACGTGCGTAAATTTCCCGTCTAAATTTAAATGTGTTCAGACGGATACTTTCACAAAGTGGGTATATATATATTTTTTTTTAAAACGATCCTCTATAAATAAATACTTAAATAGGAGGGGACATGATTCACGCATCTTCCCTCTTAGTTAAAGACATTACCCTCATTGAATTTATGGGATGAAATTGAAGCTATTGGAAAAGGAAAAGCAATTCATCTGTATTCTATAAATGGTGAATTTAGACTTACCATCCTTGAATTTGAAATTAATGAATTTTGGAGTAACAAACTACTCCATGTGGTAGAGATTTATAGGTTCTTTAGGTTCCGGCTTTTATGTCCCTAGCAATTAACATGGAAGATTAAATTCACTTCAAGTGAGTAATTGCTATGATGTACCTTCTATATTTAGTGAGCTGTTTTCCATATGATAATGGTGAGAAATAGCTAGCAATTTAATGGTATATGCTCCAATATTAATTACAGCTTCAAAATTAAAGTGACAAGAAAGTTCCTAGATTCAATTTTTAGATTTAATAAAATATTAATAATTAGTATGTAAATTTGTGCATGGCACTATAGAAAATGGATTTTCTACCATTAATGATAATTTTATGTATTTTAAAGTAAAATTGATGATTAAAATAAAATATTAAAAGCTATTTAGATGAGAGAGAATGATTGATAAAAAGAGATAGATACAAAATCACCAAATGTGGTAGACTCAAAGATAAAGAATCCTTACCCCGCACTATACTATAGATATTGTAAGGATTGAAAATTAAGAGTATAGGTAATATTTATGAAATTTTAGAAGAAAAAAATCTTCATATAAAAATTTCATTTAAAAAATTATTTATATTAATTTAAATATCAATATTTCTACATGCAAATATTCATGTTTGTTAGCTAAACTTTTATTATAAGTTTTTTTATCACGTTATTATTTAGAATAACTGTTAATCATGAAGTAGATAATCTAACTTTAATATATTTTTATTTTTGAAATTTAGATAATAATTTTTTATTTAGATTTAGACATTAATGTGCCTATGAGTATAATCTATTTTTATCTTACAACAATACTATTTTAATTTTAAATTAATTTGAAGAATTAAAAAAATACAATTTAATATAAATTACAATCGTTAACATAAACATAAACATGTACATAAAAAGTTAAGCAAGAAATTTAACTTCTTTATAAAAAAAATTTCACTTGAAATATTGAAATAATAGTTTAATTTAAATATTAATAAGCATCCATCCAAAACATTCATATTTTACTCTCTATCATATAAAATATTAAGGGTGTGCGTGGGTCGTATTGGATCGGTTTTGATAAAATTCGATATCTGAATCGGTCGATATTATCTCTGATTTGAGTTAAGTTCTATATATGTATTTTATTCATTTAACTCAAATGGAACCAATCTGATCAAGAGCATATTGGGTTGAGTTGATGGGTTTACTAAGTTACCATAATTTTTTTAATAATAGTGTTACATTTGTTTATTTTTAGATTATTTATTATTTTCAAATAAAATACTAAAAAAATAGTATTTAATATATTTAAATGAAAATAAATTTTAAATTTATCATATTTAATATTAATTTTTTAAAAATATTAATCGTTTAATATTAAATACTATGATAAAATGTTTGTATTTTATTTGGGCTGTAAGTCTAAAGGAGAAGGTGGATGGCGGCTGAAAATTTAAATGAGAGGAAGAATAATAAAACTCTATTGGGCCGTTAGACTATTATTGGGTTGGCAAATATTTTTTTTTTAAATGGTTCAAATAGTTGGGTTAGATCGAACCTAAAAGTAATCGAACACGAATAAAAACTTAGTTGAATATTAGAATGGGTGATCGGGTTGACGAGTGGTTCCGCAACCATGCACTCCCTATCAAATGGTCATAGAATAAACTCATAAATTACATTTGAAATTATCAAAATAAAACTTCTATCATATATGTATTTTGTAAGCCATTTAATCACATACTTACAAATATATAAAGAGGTCAATCTCTTACGTTACACTAATTTTGATATATTACAAAAATAATTTTAATAGTATCATCTCACACAAAGAAAATAAATGAATGTTTTATATAGAAACTCTTTCCAAAATATCCAGAACAATAATCCTACCTTTTTAAAAAAAATAAAACTATACAGTATAATATAAAGTAATAATAATACAAAGCTTGGAATTTAAATGAATTCTAAAAAAATGACAACAAAAATAGAATAAAAAATTGAAATGCTCAAACTACTACCAAAGATAACACAGTTGTTATTTATTAATTAAAATGCAATTATGTTCGTGGATGAAAATAAATTAAAATGCAACTATGCAAATGTATGTCTAACTAATCAAAACTTTGTTAGGCATATAAAACTCACGCGTTTACCCCAAAAAAAATGAAAATATATGTTTAGTATCAATCAATAAGTGACATTTGTGTGTTTTTGTTTCGTGTCATACAACATTTTTCTTTCTCCAAACAACTCTTTTATCTAGCATTCACAAGTGACATAATGTATACTTTCTTTTGAAAAGAAAATAAACAAAACAACTTTTCACCGTACAATAAGCGCAAAATAGAGTAACACCTTAGGATTTTTTTCCTAACCATTTGGATCATGCACCACGTAGCAATTTGATTTATAACGTGACACTAAATTATTTTAATTAATTTTTTTTATACAATAAAATATTTAAATAAAAATTTTCAAAAATTATTTTATTTTTTTAATAATTTGAAAATTTAAAATATTTATAGGATATATTTAAAAATTAATTAATTTATTTAAAATTTTAACATTTTTAATATTTAATTTTATTTATATATTAAAAAATTTGAAAATAAAATTTATTCTATTTATAATTAAAATTAAAGGTATTTCAAGTTTATTTTTTTATCCTACAATGATTTCAAATTTTAAAATTTTAAAATATTTAGATAAAGTATTTAATTTTTATAATATTCTAAAATATAAATAAAATTAATTACATTAATGATGACATAGAAATTATTTATCAAAGTCATAAATGTTACATGAGTGTCACGTCATTAACGAGCTTATCCAATAATAAAAAAGTGTGTGGACCAAAAAAAGTCCAAGAATTTGTTAATATGGGACCAAAAAATGGATTTTGAAAATAGAGGGGCTACAAATTTATTTTTAAAAAAATGAAAAAACCAAAAGTACATTTAAATTTAAAAAAAATATAAAGTATAAAATATGTTATTTAGATGATGGTGATTTTGATTGAGATTAAATGTGTAAAATTAAATAATACTTTTGTGTCATTTTCTAATTACATCAATTAGACTTACCACTCACTTTTGATCAAGTAACTTTTCATGTATAAGCTATCAACTAGGTTTTCACGCATCAACTAATTTCTCAATTTTCAATTAGTTTATAACATAATATTGCAAAAGAGAGCCATAGCCTATAAGTGTTATATTGTAGATGAGTATAGAGTCTTAACTTTTTATCACTTAACTTTCTTATTTCAACTAACAAAATTATATATCCTGTAACTTTTCACTACAAGAATGTAAAAGATTTTTAGGGGACATATTAGAGGCCAAGAGGTTCTTAGAACTCTTAGACAACCTTAACCCCTCGAAGCACCCTCGTAAGTACCAAATAAAGAATATATTATGTCAGTCAAGGCCCTCGTATGATCATGTTTAGCTTTTCGAGTATCATAGTCCTTGAAATGACTTGATGCATTAAGGCATTTAAAAATTTGGGTGGTTCTGAGGGCTATGGCATCCAGAAATGATATGTATCTCTATTAGTAATCCTAAGACCTCAAATACAAATAAGAGACAAGAATTTTAAATTTCAAATTCTTTTGGTTCTAATGGCTTAAACCCTTGGAGCTAATCTTTGAACTTTAAAAGCTTATAAAATATTAGTGGCTCAAAGGAGTGTGAACAATGTTCATAAGACTTTATTAGTTTCTTGTAATAGAGCTAATGTTGGAACTTCAAAAGCTTATCAAATATTTAGAAAATAGGTTGGTAGTTACAAAAATATAGGATTCACACAAAGAGATTTCCAAAATTATTCATGGGATTTAAAATAATTGATTAAAGACTTTGATACACATATGTTTATTGATGATTTTAGGAGAAATCTTAAGCAAATAGTTTGTTGTTTGTCCTTAAATAACAATTAAATTTAAACCAAAGCGAAAATCAATATTCAGCACAAAGATAACTATTCATTTCATATCAAAATCAATCATAAAAAATGTGTTTGATGTATTACATTTTTCATACCCAGTTGTCACTTAACATCTCAAAGTCATACCAATAGAACAATTTAAAATAACATATTCAACATGCATTAATCATGTTTAACTCTTTTACCATAATTTATCTCAAGTGTTTAAATAGGATGAACACTCAAATCCTGTAACATACACAAACTATGAAAGCATGAAAATGTTTTAAGCATGTTCCCAGTGTAAATTGTACATACATTTTTAGAAGTCTTTTTAGGTTTAAATGGGGTCAAGGTAAAGGTGGGTCATCTGGGATAGTAGGATTATAACTTGGAGTTAGGAAAATATGATTCTCATTTTAATTTTATATTAAGACTTTGACAACTTATCAACCATAAAGTACAAGAGAGAAAAAAAATATGATTTTGTTCAAATTTTTTCCTTTTTTTTTACTCCACTTTTATACATCAATGATGTTTTAAGAATCACCCAATTATTACTTAGTGGAATAATGTATCATCTTACTTTTTTATATGAATGGTTTGTTTAGGATCACTCAATTACTACTTCACAAGATGATGCATTTATTAGTTTTTTTTTTTTTTTTTTAATATTTTTCTACTTTTACTTATCTTGTACCCCACCTCCAACTTAAAAAATTATTTTTCCATGAACAACCTCAAACTTAAAATTTTACAAAGTTATAAAAATCAAGATTTTACTTAACTTCCAGTAAGGTTTTAGGATAAAAAATAATTGCATGCCATTGGCTTATAAAAGAGCTAAGTAACACAGAATTAGGGGCTCAAGCTCAACTGGTCTATCGAAGATAAAAAAAATTATTTTAAATTGACCCAGACTCAAAAGGTACTAAGAAAAATATCTCAGTATATGCACAAAAATTAAATACGTTGTAAAAAAAAATGCAACTTCTGGAAAAATAATACTTATTAGAATACCACACATGGAAGAAACATTAAGTGTTTAGACACAAAACTTACTAGCTGGGATAATATAGAGAAATATGCACTATTAAAACTCATAAAAATATATTACTGAAAATAATTTTTTATGAGTTGACATTAGAGACTTCAACGACAGCAACAGAATAATTAACAATACATGCACTAAGTGAATTCATCATCTTGAAAAATAAGAATGAGTAAAAAGGGACAAGTAAATGCTCAAATTCTATATTCAATCCACTAAGAGAAGATAAGACAAGCATGAAGTTGGTCCAACAAAGAGAAAACAAGTAAATGCAACTATGTAAATGCAATTATGTTCGTCAATTAAAATAAATTAAATGTATGTCCACTACTAGAAAATTGCATTTTAGTTGCCATATTTAGCGTCGGTCCCCGACTCCGACGCAAGTTAGCGTCAGCGTAGCGTCGGTGTGGTCGACGCTAAGTAAAATAAGTCAGACGCTAGCTTATTAATTTAATTTTTTTTTTATTTTTTATATTAACAATAGCGTCGAAGGGCTAAGTTTACGATTTTTTTTAAATTAATTTTTTTAATAAAATCATATGAGTATGATCAGATTCTAATTAGAACGTGAGCCCTCTCAATCTCACTCACACTCTCCATTTTGACTAACCCTAGAATTTGAACCATCACCGATTCTGAACCCAACGCCGTAAAATCGCCGCCGCATCAAGGGTTCCATCACATCATGCCCTCTTTCATCTCGCGCTCGCTCCAAAACTATTTTCCTCCAAAACCTCATCAACCAATGTGCCAACATCTTAGCTGTGAACGTTCTGGATTCGAAGGGAAAATCAAAGGAACAATCTTTCAAACAAGATTTGCTACAACAATTGTGTCTCAAGAAAGAGAAAATCAATGAGCTCTTGAAAGCCAAAGACGAGATCTTGAAAACAAAAGGATGAAGAACTTCAAAATGGTGGAAAGGAGCAAGAAAACCTTCATATTGAGTTTAAAATATTACAGAAATTGAAGGAATTTAAACCCTCCATAGTTAGTTACTTCGTTTCAATTTCATTATTACTTTTTGAAAGTTTTTTTTTATTTTGGGTTATTTAGGGTTTTGTCCAAATAATTCTCTATAATTTTGTTTTTAGTCTCACTTTTCAATCATATAAACTACGAAATTGTATTGTAAGGACTAAAAATTAAGCACAAATACTATAAATAAAAAATGTTAAAATTTATAAGAATAAAAAACATTGTATATGTGATTATTTATAAGGATTAATTAAAAGAGACCCTTTTGTTATTTATGTTAATTTGTATATATGATTGCAGAATTTGTCTGTGGTGAAAGACAAGAAACAAGAAAAGGAGGACAAGAAGGGTGCCCTGAGATAAAAATGCTACAAGTTCGGTCATGTAAATTATGAAGATCCTCATTTCAATATTGATTTGCTTGTATTTACCATTCATGGAAATCATGACGATCCGACTCACGTGGTATGACTTTCAGGCTTTGCCGAACCCTTGGGTGTTCTAATTGTAGGTATGTTATCCGCTTTATGTTGCTTTGCAGAACATGCTTAAGTTTAGGTGAGGTATTTGTAGTAATTGGTTGACAATTATTAACTTTGTTAAAGTACCTTGTATTTGTAGTAATTTATATTAAGTAACTTTGTTAAAGTTTTTATTCGATACTATCTTATTATTTTGTAGTTTCAAAACACATGATATTTTGTTAAGTTATTTAATACTCTGGTGTGTGTGTTATGTTGTCAATGCAATGACTTTTAATGTTTTCTTAACTATCAATTATATTATAAAAAAAAAAAAAAATTAAGCATGGGCTAAAAAATTAAAACTACAAAAATTAATAAATTTGAACTTAGTGTCGGCCAATCCGACGCTACATTATAAATAGAGTTCACTTTTATTGTTGAAGTTAGCGTCGGCCATCCGACGCAACAATTTTTCTCTCAACCAACGTCTCAACTAACTTTTAACGTAGGATGTTTTGATTTTCTATATAGCGTCGGTGTAGCGTAGGTCTAACAGACGCTAATATAGCGTCGGATGGTATTTGACCGACGCTAATCATTAGCTTCGACTATTTTAACTTAAGCCCGACAGCGACGCTAAATCACCATTACGTCGACTTTTAGCCTATTAGCGTCGGCTTTTTGCCGACGCTAAATTCTATTTTTCTAATAATGGTCTAACCAATCAAAACGGCTCAGTCCTATTTTTCTAGCAGAGGTCTAACCAATCAAAACTTTGTTAGTCATATAAAACTAACACGTTTACCCAAAAAAAAGTGGAGATGTGTGTTTTAACAATAATCATTCAGTGACATTTGTGTCTCTTCGTCTCGTGCCATACAACATTTGTCTTTCTCCTAACAAATTTCTTATCTAGCATTCATAATGTTCAGTTTCCTAAGAAAGAGTAAACAAAATAACTTCTTACCATACAATACAATAAGCAAAATAGAGTAACACCTAATTAGTAGGACTTTTTTACCATCATTTTGGATGACGTGACATTTTCATTTATAATGTGACACTTAATTATTTTTATTAATTTTATTATGTATTAAAATATTTAATATATATATATATATAAGTGTTTAACTTTTTTTAATAATTTAAAACTTTAAAATATTTATATAATATAAAAATTTATTTAATTAATATAGATATTTAAATTTATTACATTTTTAATATTATTTACTATGTATTTTGTTTATATATTAAAAAATTTAAAAATAAACTTATTTATTTGTAATTAAAATATTTAAAATCAAAATTAAAATTAAAAGTATTTCAAGTTTATTTATTTTATCCAACAATTATTTAAAATTTTAAAATATTTAGATAAAATATATAATTTATTTAATATTTTAAATAATAAATAAAATTAATTACAACAATGATAACATAAAAATTATTAATCCAATTCACATGAGTGATACATCATTAATAAGAGTATCAAATAATAAAAAAAAAATTGTGTGAGACCAAAAAAATTCCAAGTATTAGTTAACATGGGACTAAATTGATTTTAGAAATAGAATGACTAAAAATTCACTTTTTACAAAATAGAAGAGCTATAAGTGTATTTAAACCTAAAAAGATATATAGGAAGTAAAGAATATGTTAAAGGAGATGTAGTGATTTTGATCGAAATTAAATGTGTAATATAAAATATTTAAAATTAAATAAAACTTTTGTGTCGTTTTCTATTTACATCAACTAAACTTACCAATCACTTTTAATTGGTTAACTTTTTATGTATAAGCTATTAGCTAGGTTTTCAAGTAACAACTAGTATCTCACTTATCAATTAATTTATAACTTAATTTTGCAAAAGAGAGTCATAGTATGTAAGTGTTATATTGTGGATGAGAATAGAGTCTTAACTTTTTATCACTCAACTTCTTAATTCTCTCATTTCAACTACCAAACTAACTATATATTCCCTAATTTTTTCAATACAATAATGTAAAGGACTTTTTGAGAACGTATTGACGACAAGAGGCCCTCGGAAGTACCAAATGAAGAATCTATTATGTCGCTCAAGGCCCTCGTATGATCATGTTTAACTTTTTGAGTATCATAGTCCTTGAAGTGGCTTGATGCATTAAGGCAAGTAAAAAATTCGGGTTATTCTGAGGGTTATGGCCTCTGGAAATGACATGTATCTCTATTAGTGGCCCTACGACCTAAAAGATAAATAAGAGGACCGAATTTTGAGTTTCAAATTCTTTTGGTTCTAATGGCTTAAACTCGTGGAGCTAATGTTGGAACTTCAAAAACTTATCAAATATCAGTGGCCCTAAGGGGTGTGAACAATGTTCATAAGACTTTATTATTTTCTTGTAATAGAGCTAATGTTGGAACTTCAAAAGCTTATCAAATATCTACAAATTGGGTTGGTAGTTACAAAAATATTGGATTCACACAGAAATTTCCAAAATTATTCATGGGATTTAAAATAACTAATCAAAGACTTTGATGCACATATGTTTATTGATTATTTTAGGAGAAATCTTGAGCAAATATAGTTTGTTGTTAGTCCTCAAGTAACAATTAAATTTAAACCAAAGTGAAAATCAATATTCAACACAAAGATAACTCTTCATTTCATATCAAAATCAATCATAAAAAATATGTTTGATGCATTACATTTTTTATACTCAATTGTCACTTAATATCTCAAAGTCATATCAAGGGGGCACTTTAAAATAACATACTCAAAATACATTTATCAAGTTTAACTTTCTTACCATAATTTCTCTCATGTGTTTAAATAGAATGATCACTTAAATCATGTAACATGCACAAACTATGATATGCATGAAAAAAATTTAAGCATGTTCACAATGTAAATTGTACATACATTTTCAGATGTCTTTTTAGGTTGTAATGTGGTAAAGGCAAAGATGAATCATTTGGGATAGTAGAATTACAACTTGGAGTTAGGAAAATATGATTCTCATTTTAATTTTATATCATGACTTTGACAACTTATCAATCGGTAAAGTACAACAGAGTAGAAACCTGTTTTTGTTCATATTTTTCTCATTTTTTTGGTACTCCAGTTTTTTACATCAATGATGTTTTAAGAATCAACCAATTACTACTTAGTGGAATAATGTATCATCTTACTTTTTGACATAAATGATATTTTGAGGATCACTCAATTACTACTTCAAAAGATGATACATTTATTAATTTTTTATTTTTTGCTTTGTTTTTCAATGTTTTTCTACTTTTACTTCTCTTGTACCCCACCTCAAACTTAAAAAAAAAAAATATGTGAGCAACACCAAACTTCAAATTTTGCCGAGCCATAAAAATCAAGATTTTTCCTAATTTCAAGTAAGGTTTTAGGATTAAAAAAATAATTTTAGGTCATTGGCTTGTAAAAGAGCTAAGTAACACAAAGTAAGGGATTCAAGCTCAATTGGGCTATTAAAGATAAAAATTTATTTAAAATTTACACAAAGGCTAATAAGGTAGCAAGAAAAATATCTCAGTATATGCACAAAAAGTAAACATGTTGTAGAGAAAAAAAAATGATATTTCTGATGAAATAATATATGTAAAAATATCACAATGAAAAACCATTCAGTGTTTAGGCACAAAACTCACTCTACATAAGATAATAGAGAGAAATATGAGCTATCAAATCTCATGCAAAAATATATCACTGAAAATAAATTTTTATGAGTTGAAAGTTGAGACTTCAACAACAATGGAGTAATCAACAATGCATGCTCCAAGTGAATTCATTGTCTTAAAAAATGAGAATGAGTAGAAAGAGATAAGTAAATGCTCACATTTTAAATTTAGTTAACTAAGAGACGCCAAGACAAGTATGAAATTGGTCCAACTCATTTATCATAATGTATTTCACATGTGTATCCAAAGTAAATAACAAAATTTAAAAGATACATCTATGGTACCATAGGTTGCTTGCCAAAGAAGCGTTTGCTTGACATCGCACTTGATTTATTCCATCAAGATGGATGATATGATAAGAAAAATTGTTCATCCTTTATTTTCCTTCTCTTAGAGAGGAGGTCCATGAATTTGAGATAAAGAATTGTTTGCTTCAATTCCACCAAAGTTAGATCCTTAGTCTTTTATCTTTCTTTTGATGTTAAGCTTATCCTTGTAAATGTTCACACGGATCATCCAAATTTAAAAATAGTCAAATTGATCTCAAAACTCCCTAAAGTCTTTCAATAAAATCATGTAACTCATAAAGAGATTTTGAATGCAATAATCATAAGAACATAAAACCTCAATTAACTTTTAGAAAAATAATTAAACTAAATATGTAGAATTCCATTGAGATGCATATTATAATTCTTGAAATTAAATGTGAAATTCTTTTAATCCTAATCATGAAATTACATGAAAATTTATTATTTTGTTCTTTATATGTTCGATAACAAAACTCATAGTAAAATTTTAATAATCTCTACCTACAAATGATTGAAATGAGGTTAAGACTAAAAATAGTTCAATATTGTAGTATATATAAATATAAAGAACTAACTTGATACAAAAAAGTTAAATGATGAATATGATTCTTTCGTGTTACTTAAAAGACCATAGGATGTATTTTATCTAAATTTTATTATCAACTGCTTATATCTTGTGAGATATAGCTAATATTTCAAACAAAACTATACTTTCAGTATCATCCATTGCTAAAAAAATTCAAAGATACTTTTCACTAACCAAGCACAATTTAGAAAAATTGAAATAAAAAAAATACAATTATAATAAGAATTAATTTTTTTTAATATAAAAATTAGGGTAAATACCACCTATAGTCCCTTAACTTAATTTCAGTTAACGTTTTAGTCTTTTATCTTTTTTTTTGTTTTGATTTGGTCCTTTATTTTAATTTTAAGTGACAATTTGATCTTTTATGTTTTAAAATGTCAACAATATTATCCTTATTTTTTGCAAAGTTTCAAAAAATTCATCAAAAATTTCAAACAAAACCCATAAAATAATTATCATCCTCAATATAATGTAATTTCATCAAATTCATAACTTAAATCTTTAAATAAACTCATATTTTCATCCTTAACAACATCAAATAAAAAATGACAAATATGAGCTTATTTGAAGGTTTGAGCTACAAATTTGATAAAGTTTATTTTATATTAAAGAATATAACTAAATTTATGAGTTTTGTTTGAAAATTTTAATGAATTTTTGAACTTTTGCAAAAAAATGATAACATTGTTGACATTTTAAAACATAAAAGCTTAAATTGTCACTTAAAATTAAAATAAAGGATTAAATGGGGAAGAAAAAAAAGATAAATGACTAAAACGTTAACTGAAATTAAGTTAAGGGACTATAGGTGTTATTTACCCTAAAAAATAAAATAACTAAGTATTACTAATTTGTCTTGTAAAAAAAATTTAATCAACAATCTCCAAGTATTGTGTTTAATTTAATTATGCAACAAAATAAATAACAGTTAAGTGAGTAAAATGTTTCAAAATTGGTTGTTTGAATACAAACGAACTAAAACTTACTTAAGAGATATAATAAGAAAAACAATTTGGAAATTCGAATCACCTTTTTTTCACTTTGTAATTATTAATTTACTATTTTAACAATCTAATTTATTTAATCACATCAAATTAATAAACTAGACTAAGACAAATTTATTAGCTCAAAATTTTATTTTTATAACAAAGAACCCTAATTTCTTAAGTGATCAGATTTGTTACTCAAATCACGTACGAACGCTTATTTATTAGACACATATTAATATTTTATATTCCTATAATATTATTGAAACGTGAACAAATATTTTGTTTCAATGATTATAGCTTATTTTTCAATAACAAAATAATAGTTAAGTTCAATTTTATGGTCACAAACACATAAAAACATTATGATCAAAAATATATTAAGAATCAAATACTTTAGAGTAAACCATTAATTTTCCCCTTGAAATTGTAAGTGTCTGCCAAAATACTCCTTGAAATTCACGCTTCGTCAAATAACTCCACCATTTTATTGTAACGTCAAGCAAAATGCCTCATTCGTCAATAATCCCCGTTAGAGGTGCAGGCGTGCCAAATAAATGTGAATCTCATATCATATGTAGTATTTTTGTAGTAAATAGAGGCATTAAAGATGCTAATGACTAGTTCTTCTCTATTTTTTTTCTTAAATATTCAAAATCAGAAAATCCATAAATTGCATCATAACAATCACTTTTTCCTCTTCTCCTCATAAATTTGAAATACATGAAACCTTGGTCTTGAGGTTGTCGTCCAAGAGTTGGAATCAGAATTCCTCTGAATGGTGTTGGTCCTCTAAAAGATTGTGGATAAGGTGTGTGTCCTCTAAGTGGTGTTGATCAACTAAAAGTTTATGGATAAGGTGTTTGTCCTCTAATGGATGGTGGTATGATTCCATGTCCATCAGTGATTTCTTGCAAAATTTTAAACAATCAGAAAATTTGCTCCATGATTTTAATTACTTAGAGTAAAAAAGCTTTTAACCCATTAGAAAAAACTCCAAAAAATTTGCTTGCAGTAGACAAATTGCTCCCTTATTTTAATAACTTTTAGGGCAAAATGCTCCCTAATAAAATTAAATTGCCACATAAAGTAAAATAGTTTTTGACATAGGCATTAACCACAAAGTAAATTAGACATATCTGACCAATACTTGTAAAAGTAGTGTATTGATCATTGGATTGTTGTTTACTCTTCTGTAGGGATAAATTATGATAGTGAGATATCTGCTTGTGTTTCTGTCTTTTTTTTTGGGGGGGGGGGGGCTTTGGCATTAGATACCATCTATTGTTATGCCTCTATCCACCCTAATTAGAGCATGTTTACTATGACCAAGTAATCAATTATATAATTTCTTATTTGATTTTTTGGCCTTCCAGAGGCTTTCTTTAATGGAGGTGGAATAGGTTTGGGTAATCCACTATCCTCCCAATATTATTTAGAAGCGGTAGATTTGATTAAGTAATTGTAGGTTGCATTGTAAGAGGCTATTGTTAATCACACATTATAAATTTTGAGGAAGAAATTATTGAGTGGTGCAATTTAGGGATTTGATGATTTTCTTATTTGAGAATTTAAGAATTTATGAATTCGACGAAGAAATAAATAGAGAAGAGCTAGTTGTTAGCATATTTAATGTCTCTATTTACTATCAAAATGTTACATGTGGCGTGACATCTATGTTTATGTATTATGGTGTCATTTAATGTGACACATCAGCACCTCTAACGAAACTCGTTGAGAAAGAAAACATTTTGCTTGATGTTAGAAAAAGCTAAAGGAACTTTTTAACGAATCATAAATTTTAGGTAGCGTTTTGTCAAACAATTACAATTTCATGGAACGAATCGGTGGTTTATTCAATACTTTATAATTGCATAAATAATATATAAAAACCAAAACTACATAAATCTATGGAGATTAATCTATTCTCAAATCAATAAGTAAATTAACTACATGTAGCGTTTGATAAAAAGTACATGGAAAAAAAATTACACATAAAAATTTCCATGTTTCCTCCTCCTCTTCTGATTGTGTGCTCTCCTTTTTGAAAGACAACGCCCAAAAGCTTTGTATTTGGACACCTACATTATGATTTTGCCCATCACACTACTAACTTGAGGATTATACCATGCACCCCCACACTTAAACCTATTACCCCCTCAAGACATATGAAAATACAATTTTACTTTTTTAACCATTTATAATAAGTTTCAAAATTGATAATTTCAGAAGTTTTAAATTTCCAAAACTTTCGGAAGTTTCAAATTTTCGAAATAAAGATTACATTTTGAAAATCGGGAAAGTTTATAATGTTTTCAAATCTCGAAATTTTGGAAAATTTGAAAAGTTTCTAAAGTTTCTAAATTTGAAAAGTTTCTAAAGTTTCCAAATATAGAAACTTCTAAAATTTTCATATTTCAAAAATTTTGAATTGTTTCAAAGTTTCAAAAATTCTGAAATTTTCTATTTCGAAAGCTTCTAATTGTTCAAAAGTTCCAAAAATTCTGAAAGTTGTCACTTCGACACTTTGGAAACTTTAAAAGATTTTGAAAAGATTGGTGAAAAAATGAGAAGTTAAAAAATTTGAAGATTTTATAAAAGGCAAAATTGTATTTTCACGTTGATTGAGGGAGTGTTAAATTTAAATGTGAGAGTGGATAATAGAATACTCTACAAAATTATATATCTATATATTAACAATAAAATACTATTTAAATTTGTAATCCTTTTGTTACTATAAAATGTAATAATAACTTCATAATTTTAATAGCAATGTTTCATTTGAACAGGTAACTTATTTCGCTGCATTAAAAAAAAACTACACGAAATATCTTATTAGTGCAAAAATTAAAAGCATAAATACCTAATTAATTTAAGAGTTACAAAATAGTAAGTTATTTAAATAATTCTTAAATTTAGTTAAAAATTACGATAGCTAAAATAAATAAATATTTAAAAAAAATAAAAAATGTATATATAATGAAGAATTATTAATAACATAAATATATATATATATATAATAAAGAATTATTATTAAATCATTTATTTTTCTATGATTATGCTACTAACAATGAAGTTATGAAGGAATAATAAAATATGCTTTGATTGACACTACGTTCATTTTAATCTACAATAATTTTTTTTATTAAAGAAGTCCATTATGAAAATTCACATTACATTGTAACAACACAACCCAAATAATTCACATTACATTTGTAACGATTGACTTAAATATTGAATGGACTGAAGATGACTTTTCAAAGTATTTAATTATTATTTAGTACTTAAAATAAACGTTCTTCATAAATATTTTACGCTTCAAGCTATATACCTATTTTTAATTATATTTACGTAATTTTTTTAGTAGGATACTCATTCTTGATGTAGTTAAACACCATATACTTCAACTTTATTTTTATTAAATGTTATTATTGAGAATTTAAAATATCTACTATATTTGTGTCTTTATGTATTCAATACTATGATAGTCAAACTAAGAAGAGTGCACATATGTATGCGGTTGTGTTTGTTGACTACAGGATAATCTTATATACAACATTACTAAGCTACAAAATTACACACACATTCTTTATTTTTATTTTAGATGCTTGTCATTTTTTAAAGGGTATTTTTTTTTTGCTATTGCAAGTTTTTTTTTCAAAAGTTTCATATTACTTTTATTTAATGTTAATAGCAACACGAGTTTTCATTCATGAACTTAAGAATGTAGAGACAAATAATCATTTAGATTGACCAGATTGACGATTGCATACATGAATGTGTAGTTAACTTGCTCAATTTTCTCTACGTTATTTTTATCACTAAATTTATACTTTTGATATTTAATAGTTTTAAATTCGTTGTGAGTTTATGTTAAATGCCCATTTTTGTAGAAGATTGTTGATTATTATTTGATTTTCAACTTTTGGATCATGACTATTGTCGATTAATATTGTAATTAAAAAGATTAATATGCCCATTATTTATTGTAGGTTAAATAACATACGTGGTCCCTTAACTTAATTTCAGTTAATGTTTTAATTATTCATTTTTTTTTCTTTTTGATTTGGTTCATTATTTTAATTTTAAGTGACAATTTAATCTTTTATGTTTTAAAATGTCAACAATGTTATCTATTTTTTTTTTTACAAAAATTCATCAAAATTTTCAAATAAAACTTATAAAATTAATTATATTCTTCAATAAAATACAAATTTCATCAAATTGGTAACTCAAATCTTCAAATAAATTCATATTTTCATTCTTTATTTGATGTTGTTAGAGATGAAAATATGAGTTTATTTAAAGATTTAAGTTATGGATTTGATGAAATTGCATTATATTAAGGATGATAATTACTTTTATAGTTTTTTTTTTAAAAAAAAAATTTGATGAATTTTTTGAATATTTGCAAAAATAAAAAAGATAACATTATTGACATTTTAAAACATAAAAGATCATATTGTCACTTAAAATTAAAATAAATGACCAAATAAATAAAAAAGATAAATGACTAAAACGTTAATTGAATTTAAATTAAGGGACCACGTGTACTATTTAGTCATTATTATATTATGAGGTTTTACTAGAATATGTCATGTGGTTTTATTCTCTTATTTTGAGTGAAGTTTTCCATGTTAAAATTATGGTGTGTTTGATATTTAATTGTATTATCATTGTTATTGCTCTATAAAATTGTATTTTTTATTTTGTCATTTATCTACAAGGGTTAGAGAAAAATATTTCGGTTATTGAGATATTTATCTCTGGTTTTTTTTTTTTTTTTAACAAAGAAGTATCTAGAACCTTAGTTGGTTTAATTTGTGCATTTTTCTTTGAATATGATTAAACTCAACTCTACTAATTGTACAATTTGGAAGACTCTCATGAAATACATGTTATACAATAAAGATTTGTATGACCTATTGAAGGGGACATCGGTAGACCCAAAGATAAATCTTATGATGACTGGAATATGGAAAATATAAGGCAATAGCTATGATCAAGTAGTGGTTGGATTTGAGATATATGCACGTGTAGAAATGGAAATAGATGCTAACAAAATATGAGATAAATTAAAAGTTATATGAGTGAAATAATCTACAAAATAAAAACATATTTGATTCGAAAGTTTGTGAATATGAAATATAAAGACAAAGATTGTATGGCAATCCATATAAGTATATTCTAGAATACAATGAATCAGTTTGATAACCACATATATTAAATTGGACACTAAGTTGCAAGTGTTGTTATTGATGAATTTCTTGCTGGATAATTGAGAAGTCCTTGTTATGACATTGATCATTTTAGCTCTAAATGAGAAGTTGAAAATGTCAACACTAAAAAAAGAACGTGTTAAATGAATAAGCTCAAAGAAAAGAGAGTAATTTGATTGGTTCTTGCTCAAAATTAGAAGCATTAGTTACGTACTCATGGGGAGAAGTCAATCTTGACACTTCCATATAGACACAACAACTCATAAAGTCGTAGCAAGTGAAGAAGTAAGTCGAATACTAAAAAAGAAGTGACATACTACAATTGTGGCAAATTGGGGTCACATAAAAAGAAATTGCAAGTTTCTCAAAGAAAGATCAATCAAGTGAAAGAGATGAAAACAAATAGAAAAAAAATAATACAAATACATCTATGGTTGAATCTATCAGTGATGTTTACATTGTTTCCGATGATCATCATATAAACCTTGCATGTTAGGATTCAACTTGTTTTATTGATTCAGATGTCTCATATCATGTTACTTTTAAACATGATTTATTCACATCTTATATTGTTGGCAATTTTGGCTCGGTAAAAATGGGGGATGAATGAGTATGCAAAATTATTGGTACGAGAGATGTTTGAGTTGAAGCATATATTATATACAAGCTTCAGTTGAAGAATCTTAAACATGATCAAGATATTTGTCTCAATTTAAGATCACCAAAAGGTTTCTAGTTGTAGCATATGAGCAAAGTTTCACTTATCTCTACAAGATATATGTCAAGTTATGCAAGGAAGAGGTGAATGCAATTGAAGATGCATCTTCTAATTTATGGCATATGGTGTTTGATCACTTGAGTGAGAAATGACTCAATATACTTATGAGTAATAGTTTTTTTACGTGTATCTTTTACCATAAGAAAATTGCGTTCATTGTTTTGCTGGAAAACAATGTAAAGTTTATTTCATAGTTTTGGTCCTCATACAAGGAAATTTGTTATTGATTTAGTTCATACTGATGTTTCCATGAAGGATAGTAAACCTCTTGTTGGTACATCATATTTTGTTACTTTTATTGACGATCACTCTAAAAAAGTGTGTGTTTTTCCTTTGAAATCAAAAGATCAAGTACTTAAAATATGCAAGTCTTTTCATGCAAGTGTTGAAAGATAAAAGAGAACGAAATTGAAATGTATCTGATCAAATAATAATGGTGAATATTATGGTTTGTTTAATATTGCAAACAACATATATTCAACCTGAAAAAGACAGTTCCAAAGACTTCTTAGCATAATGGAGTTGTAAAGAGAATGAATTGTAGAATTAATGACATAATCGTGTGTATGCTCTCTCATGCAAAATTGTCGAAAGCCTTTTGGAGTGAAGCAATAAAAATTGTAGTGGATTTGATCAACATTTCTCCTCCTATTTCACTTGATATGGATATTCGAAACAAAGTATAGACAGAGAAATATGTCTCTTATGGTTATTTAAGAGTGTTTAGTTGCATATGTTTTTGTTCAAGTTCCAAAAGATAAGAGGTCTAAACTTGATAGCAAATTCAAATAGTGTGTCATCGTGAGTTATGGTTATAAATTATTTGGTTATAGACTATGGACTCTGATTGAAAATAAAAATTATCAGAAGTCGGTATGTAAAAATTTCTTGAAGACCAGACTATTGAAAACTTTGATAAAGTTAAGAAATATAAACCAAACTCTAGAATTTACATTAATGTTGGCATAAGCCTCTTGCTGAAACTTTTGCTGATGAAAGATATACAGGTAGATGATGATAATGTAATTGAAGACCATGTACCTCACCATTATGAACCAAATAAGCAGATTCCACTTGAGCCAACGATTAAGCTTCAATTGAGAAAGTCTATTCAATGACATCATTTTTCCTAAAGATATTCTCAACATGAATATGTGGTGATCACTGGTAGTGCAAAGCCAGAGCATTGCCAATAGACCATTGCAAATGTTGGTAAGAAAAAGTGGTTGAAGATCATGCAATAAGAGATTAACTCCTTGCATGAGAATCACACATTTGAGATGTTGAAGTTTACTAAGGACCGAAAAGCACTCAAGAACATGTACCTCACCATTATGAACCAAATAAGCAGATTCCACTTGAGCCGACGATTAAGCTTCAATTGAGAAAGTCTATTCAATGACATCATTTTTCCTAAAGATATTCTCAACATGAATATGTGGTGATCACTGGTAGTGCAAAGCCAGAACATTGCCAATAGACCATTGCAAATGTTGGTAAGAAAAAGTGGTTGAAGATCATGCAATAAGAGATTAACTCCTTGCATGAGAATCACACATTTGAGATGTTGAAGTTTACTAAGGACCGAAAAGCACTCAAGAACAAATGGATATACAAGATCGAGGTAAAAGATAATAGTTTCCAACCAAGATACAAAGTAAGATTGATTGTAAAACAATTTAATCAAAGAAAGGGTACTAACTTTGAAGAAATTTTCTCACATGTGACGTCGATGTCCTTAATTCGTGTGCTTGGATTAACAATTAGTTTTAACCTAGAGGTTGAACAACTTGATGTGAAGACAACATTCCTTCATGGTGATTTTGAGAAAGTGATCTACATGGATCAACTTGAGGGCTTTGAATTAAAAGATAAAGAATAATTTATGTGTAAGTTAAAGAAAAATTTGTATTAGCTCAAACAAGCACTAAGATAGTGGTACAAGAAATTTGATTATTTCATGGAGAAGCGTGAGTATGAAAAAATTACTTTTGACCATTGTGTGTTTGTCAAGAAATTCTCGAATGATGATTTTATTATTTTCTTGTTATACGTGGATGACATGTTGATCATGACGCTAAAAATATTCAATCTCCAAAGAAAGATTTGAACAAATCTTTTGCAATGAAAGACTAAGGTCATAGAAAGAAAATCTTGGGAATGCGAATCACTCATGATAGGAAGAATGATAACTTGTGGTTGTCTCTACACAATTACATTGAGAAGGTATTAGAGAAGTTTAACACAATCAGCTCCAAACCTACTAATACTTCACTTGCTAGCCATTTCAAATTGAATTATGATCAAGCGAAGAAGATAAATAAGATATGGAGAATGTTCCTTATACATTCATAGTTGATAGTTTGGTGCTTATGCTTTGGATGTGGTCAACATGTGTTAGATGATTATACTGATATATGACATATGGTATTGATTCTAGAAATTCTATTTTTGGTTATATGATGACTTTTGCATGAGGAGATGTGTCTTGACAATCTAAGTTACAAAAGTGTGTTGCTTTATTCATTACTAAGATTGAGTACATTGCAACAACTGAAGCTTCTAAAGAACTTTTGTGAATGAAAAAATTCCTACAAGAGTTATGCCTCAAGCAAGATAAGTTTATGTTATTGTGATAGTTAAAGTGTGATTCATATCAACAAAAACCCAACTTTTTAGGTAAAACCGAAGACATTGAGATGTAATATCATTGGATACAAGATGCGCTTGAGATAGTATCATTTTCAATTGAGAAGATTCACACAGACGTTAATAGTTCATATATAATGACAAATACATTATATGTGTTAAAGATGACTTGTTGCATAAAGAAGACATGCATGGTTGGACAATACCTTCTTATTTGAGTCGTGACGGGATATTTGATAGGTGGTTCACTAACTAAGGAAAACTCACCTGTTTTATTATTATTATTATTATTATTATTATTATTATTATTATTATTATAAAAGAAAAAAAAAGAGTAATTGGGTGTGTGTTAATGGGGTAGGCCATTTGTGAAGAGAAAATGGATTTGAAATTCCTAGTGCCGTAGTACTATTTGAAAAGCAATAAAGTGACTATAGTAGCAACGAGAAAAAGAAATCCAGAAGAAGAAGTTCTTCGGAGTAGCAACGAAAACAAATAAGAATAAAAGAATAATTGGGTTCTAATGGTATCGAGTGTGTAGCTAACTTGTTCAAATTTATTTGCAACTTCGGTATGTCATTCTTATCATTGAGTTGTTTTTTTTGGGTATATATTGTTGATAGTTTTACTTTCTATGTGAGTTAGTTTGATAAATTCATTTTTGTGGAAAATTGTTTACTATTTGTTTGGTTTTCATTTTTTTGATGATTATTGTTGATTGATGTCCCTAGTGTTACTAGGAAGACTTTGGGATGCCAATTATTTATTATAGTGAAAAAGTTTAGTTTGAGAGTTTTCTAAATTAAAATTATGGTGTGTCTCATATTTAACCTTCTTCTCATGATATTGCTCTATTGAATTTTATTTTCTATTTAACCATTTATATGCACAAATGAAAGAAAAATATTATATATTATTGAAATTATTATCTCTAGTTTTTTTCTAATACATATAGGCCTTCCCCTTTTATTTTTGCACCACTGGAGATTGATCACTGTATCCCTTCATGCTATTATAAGTACTATAACTTTTTTTTTTTAAATGAAGTAGAATAGGTATAATGAAATATAGTTTGGACAAAGTAAAATTGTGATTGTATGATTTGATTGCACTATGTTTATTGTTTCTAAGAAACTCTTTGTCACACTTTTTCTAACATATTTTCTCTTATTAGTTAAAATTCATACTACAAAATTTAAATGAGACTCGCATAATTTAGCGATCCTATATTAATTTAAAACAATAAAAGATAGTTTATTGAAACGTGTGTTAGATATTGTAATAGTAGTACTCCTCTTTTGGTTTGTAAAATTTATAAACTCCTATAAAAAAAACTTGTAAATATATAGAAGATAGTTAATAAGAAGAGTCAAATTTTCATTCTACATATTTAAGATGATATAAACTAAAAATCAAACACACAATTAAATTAAACAAACTTGAAGTTTATAGTCGATAAAATGTTTTAATACACATTAAAGACTCATATTATTTTATAGAAAAACATGTTCGAAATTCTCCACGTAATCACGAATAAGAATAGACTTAGTAAGTAAAATCTATTACAATATAATAAGTTTATTAATTTACTAACTAATATGGATATTCTCGTAAATATAAATATCATCATCCGCATCTATTAAGTAACAAAGAGTAAAAAATCTATTTATTTTACTTGAGAACACCCATTAATGTATTACTTTAGGTTCGTCACAATTTTATCCACATTCAGATTATCAACAATTAAAATCTTCTATATTTATGTTACACATTAGCGACCATTTGATATTTGATTGAATGTTCCAAATTATAAGTACAATATTTTAAATTATAAAATTAAAATTAAAATTAAAATTTTTATTAAAGAATGACCATCAATTTCTTTTAGTAGCAAATGCAGGAGAACCAATGAAGAACTCCTTTCCTAACCTCTAAACAACAAGACCGAACCAACTCTTAGGGATCAATTTTAAGAATGCTGTTGTGATGCAAGCGACAGCCCGACAAGTAAAATTGAAAGGGTATTTTCGTCTATCAAGAATATCACGCTAGTATTTCTTATCGCTCACAGTCCCAATCGCTGCTTCACTATTTCACTTCCTAAAACCCAAAAATCAGATCTAGGGTTTATTTTCAAGGTGAAGCTACTATTTCTTCGCGCTCTCAAAGGTTTTCTACTACTCTCTCTCTAACCAATTCATTTACAGTTTACACTCTCTTCATTTCTCACTAACTGAAAACCCTAACCCTAACTCTACCCCTAATCAACAGAAATCAAAGAGAATGGGTGAATTGAAAGACACTGAAGCTTACGAGGAAGAACTCATCGACTACGAAGAAGAAGATGAAAAGACTCTTGATTCTACTAAACCTGCTTCTGAAACTGTCAAGAAGTTAGTTTCTTTTTCACTCTTATGAAATTAATCCATTTTTTATTTTATTTTGTTTATTTGTTCACAAATAATAATAATAATTGAGATTTGTCGGTTTATATGCTTCTGTGTTATTATTACGTAGATGGATTACTACAAAGTAATTAATTTTCGTTCATGAAAGGGATTTATGATCAATTCATTTATTTCATTTTATATTTTTAATAATAATTTATATATTTTTAATTGTTATAATAATAATAATAATAATAATAATAATAATAATAATAATAATCTGGTATTGTTAATTTTGTAGATTAGAGACATATCTTATGGAAGTAGTTATAATAGTTTTTTTTGCTTCAATTGGCATTAACTGGTAGATCTAAGGGAGTCTAGATGATGATGGACCTGGATTTGATGCACTAAAATAATTAATAGTGAAATTGAATAAACATTATAATTATAATAACAGTAATAATAGTTTGGTATTGTTAAATTTTGTAGATTACACAGACATATCCAATGGAAGTAGTTATAAAAGTTATTGTTTGGTTTCAATTGGCATTAACTGGTAGGTCTAAGGGAGTGTAGATGATGGACCTGGATTTGATGCACTTAAAAAATTAATAGTGAACTCAGTAAAGATTTTGCTTCAAACCGAGTTATTGGATGACTCATACTCGATTATAGTAAATTGGATTTGGAACTCAAACTTTGAATGTGAGCTGTCCGATCTTCATCTAATGGTTGTCATTTGCAAATTGAAGTGATGGTATTGTTGTTTTTTAACAGTAGAAAATTCAGGTCCCACGATGATTTAACTCTTTTTTGATACCCTGTGATGATTTAGCTGTTTTTTCATTTCATTGTTGTTTTATTTTGTAGTAATTAGTATACTGGTTTTGTCTAGAGAACTAGTATTTATTACACATTTCATTAATAAGTATGCTTCAAGCATGGTACAACGTGATTATGTATGGTAAGTAATCAAGAACACTAATTCATAATAATTCTCACCATCTGCTATCCTGCCGTTAGTTTTATAATCTTGTATTTGTGCAGAATGCACTAACTAGGGTTTATACTAGCGAGTTAACCCTTGAAACATGTTTACAATTGATAATAACAGACCAACTGAGTATCAGCTAGACAGATACTACTTCTAGAAGAATCTAGAGAATCTGAACATACTGTTTTGCTTCATATAATAAGCGATAATATTATCCTATAGCTGTTAATAGTGTTTTTCGGGGAGCTGTGATCTGGACTTGACAACTATTAGTTAGTAGGATACAGTATCTGTGTACTGAAATAATATAAGTATTAGTGTTTCATAAGCTTTTTATTATTTCATGCTTAAATCTAAGAAAAAAGTTCTATTTCTGAGTATTGTAAAGGATATTGTGTGATGTATACAATAGGTCTATTAATATTTTGCCGGAAGGTTCTTGTAACATGTTTATGCAATTTCTTTATTATTATCTGATAAGGTTCTCAAGCCACTTTTGTGTTTATATTCCTAACATTTGTATATATTTTCTCTTGTGTTGCAGGGGCTACGTTGGGATCCATAGTTCGGGATTTCGAGACTTCCTGTTGAAACCAGAGCTTCTTCGAGCCATTGTTGATTCAGGATTTGAGCATCCTTCAGAAGGCAAGTTATACCACATGCTATTGTTATCTGACTCAGTATAGGCGAAGAGTCAAATGAATTCTATAGACTTCTCATGTTTTGGGCTTTGATTAACTTGTTCTTTTCTTTCTATCATATTAGGTTTCCTTATTTATCTGTACTCGTGTTCTATTTCAAATGTATTGATCCTGATATTTTCTACTCTCTGTTACCATTCTCAATATATTTTACACTATGTCAATGATAAAATCTTGCTAATTAATGTGGGTAAAGGAACAGCTTGCGTGACAACAGAAAAGAAAAGAACAAAGATACGAAGTGTATTAACTTTTCCAAGGGGAATTCCCCTTTTAACGCTTACAGCAGTTCAACATACAACTCACTAATTAACTATGCTCTATCCTTCTCATCCAATTTTAAATTATCCTGCAATCTTTAGTTCCCTGGCTCACTAAGCTTTCTTCTAGAGTAAACTTATAATAACAGCATTTAAGCCTTTTGATCTCTAACAGTCAAGTAATCAAGTTCCTTGGACAAAAATTTCAGTGATCATTGTATATGATTTAGTCCTTTTATCACAATTCCTCTACTATATTATTATTACAGTGAAGTTGAATTTCACATGTTCACCTTATACACATGTTTTGTTGCTTTATTATTATTATTATTGTTATTATTATATGTTCTTTCCACTATTCTCTAATTTTTATTTTTATGGATTAATCAGGTAATCACTACTAGCATATTATGAATACATCACAAAAATTGGTTGGTAAACCTTTACATTAAAAGGATCTGGCAGATCATATATACTTACTGAGGATTCGTCCACTACAATTTTGTTTGCTTCTTCATTAGTGCAACACGAATGCATCCCTCAAGCAATTTTAGGCATGGATGTCATTTGCCAAGCAAAGTCTGGGATGGGAAAGACCGCTGTTTTTGTTCTGTCATCACTTCAGCAAATTGATCCTGTTCCTGGCCAGGTTGCAGCACTTGTTCTTTGCCACACCAGAGAACTAGCTTATCAGGTATGTCTGCTTTAATTTGGACATAATACATCTCAACTGGTTTCCAAGAGCATTATATTTGCAAATCTTGTGTCTCTACTTTCAAGGGATTTGGTCGTGTTTCCAATAGACACTATCACAAATATATATGTATGTGTCTGCTTGTTCATACTTAGCAAAGTTTTCATTTGTTTTCTAAATTTGTCCAGATTTGCCATGAATTTGAGAGGTTCAGCACATACCTTCCAGATATAAAAGTTGCTGTTTTCTATGGTGGTGTCAACATCAAGGTTCACAAAGAATTGCTCAAGAATGAGTGTCCCCACATTGTTGTTGGAACACCTGGGAGGATTCTTGCCCTGACAAGAGATAAGGACCTTGGCTTAAAGAATGTGAGGCATTTTATACTTGACGAGTGTGACAAGATGCTGGAATCACTTGGTCTATTTCTTCCTCCTTGTCTCTGTAATTTTGTGTGTGTGTGTTTTGTTGAGTTTGCAAGTTTTGTGGTATCTAATCTAATTTTGCTTTTCGTATTTCTTAATATATATATCTGCTATTTGACCTTTGCAGACATGAGAAAAGATGTGCAAGAGATTTTCAAATTGACTCCCCATGATAAACAAGTGATGATGTTTTCGGCTACACTCAGCAAAGATATCCGACCTGTTTGCAAGAAGTTTATGCAAGATGTAATATTCTACTTTTGTGGTGATTGAACTGCATACTGGATGATGGTTTCATTGTTTCTCTTCTTTTTCATGCTGCTGTTGTTTTTGAATCATATTATTACCCTTTTAGTTGAATGTCATCAACTTTTTTGTTTCAAATTTTTGTAGTCATATTTGTGTTAAGTTTTCAATTTTTTTTATCGTTTTTCATATTAAGTTCCAAATTCTGTTTATATATCTAAATAACTGATTTTTTAATGGATGTTGTCTTTATCTCCTCATTAATAATCTTTTTCCTCCAGCCCATGGAAATTTATGTAGATGATGAGGCCAAATTAACTCTTCATGGTCTTGTTCAGGTGTGTTTTGTGACATTGTTCGTTCCCTGTTTTTCTTGTTATCTTTTTTTAAAATTAATTATGCCTTACTAAGTTTTACTCATTATCACCTTTTTCAGCACTACATCAAATTACAAGAGCCAGAAAAGAATCGTAAGTTGAATGATCTTCTTGATGCTCTGGACTTCAACCAAGTTGTTATTTTTGTCAAAAGTGTTAGCAGAGCAGCAGAATTGAATAAGTTGCTCGTTGAGTGTAACTTCCCATCAATATGCATACATTCTGGAATGTCACAAGAAGAAAGGTATTTTATGTTCTTTCGAAATTGATGGCATATACCTACTCATGTTTTTTTGCTGGATGTCTCTTTATTAAAACAAAATATTCACTATTCTGGGATCCTATGATGCAAGAACATCTGTTATTAAACGGTTTGTGTTGTATTTTTTATATTGGTGTCATGCAACCCCCTCCTGATGCTGGGTAGTTTTTTTGGTAGCATCTTACGATCCTTGTTATGATATTATGTTTTCTGATCTTGATACGATCATTAGATTCCATTTTTTTGGTAGCGCAAGATACTGTGCAATCTCACGTTATGTGATTTTGCATGCTATTCAACTCACATAGGGGTGGTAAGATTGTAACATTGTAAGATTGTGCGGTCTTACGATGTAGATCGCAATCTTGACAACAGTGCCAGCAATGGTCATCAAAAAAACTATTTTTCTAGGATGCTAGATTTGAAATCTTCTGATGATCGAATCCTTTCCCATTGGATGATGACAACTCAATAAAATGAATTTCTTATTTGGCGTCAACTTCTATTTTTATGGTCAGTAATATTTTTATTCAGCTTTATACATTCAATTTGGGGACATGGGGGGTGAAATAGGAAATTGTTGGAATACAGTGATGTTGATGGTGGTTTATGGCTGTGAGCCAAAAATCAACCATACAAATATGGCGGACGGTGTACTTCCAATGGGGGACATCCTAAAAACATCATACATATATATATATATACACACACACACACACACAAAATATGCAGAAATAAATAACACAAACATACAACATACTGTATTTTTAGGGAAAAGCATGCTATTAGATAAACACAGAATATAATAATTTTAAAAAATGAAGCAAACGCAGAAATAAATGAATTGGAAACCCAGTAGATTAGAAAAGAAATAATAAATAATGAAAAAGGAATAGACTCTATATTTGGATTTGGAATAAAAATGGTACTAAAAAAGGAGAAAGAAAGAAATATTTTAAAAAAAGATGAACGCTTTCTAAATGGCGGTAGACGCATGGGTGGTGGTCGTTGCGGGTAGTGATTGCTGTTGATGGCGGTAGACGCATGGGTGGTGGTCGTTGCGGGTAGTGATTGCTGTTGATGGTGGTGTCTGGAGGTAAAGTTTCTTAGAGGATAGAGATGCGTTGGATGAGAAGAGAAGAAGAGATTGAGATAAACTGTAGAACAAGACTGGTCTTATCCTTTCGGATATGTTGCTGATGTGAACTGTCATTATGTTCCTGTCCTTGCATTGGTATAGTATTGGTCTGGGACCAGAAGTCCATATCAAAAACAGGATAAGCCAATTGACATTTCTGTTTTCATTCAGGCTGAAATAGGCCACACAGTTGCTTTAGGACTGATCTGATCTTTATTTTTCTTCACTTCCCGTAAATGGGCTAGATTTGCATTTAGACATCGTTCAACCTGTGAACACGGACATCACCTCATTTTTTTTGCTGAGACATGTACTCTTTTTATGTAGTGTTGGATTATACGAATGTCTCTACAGATTTATTTCCTCTTATTTTTACACCTCATTTTTATGTTTTATCATCAGCACATATTCCAGTTTTAGGATAGCAGTTAATAGAATTTATTTACTGTAGTCTATAAATTGTAAATTGTGTTTTTATATAAAGGGGGATGATCCTTTTTTTATGGAAGGATATCAACACAATACAGTACAACCCCAATAACTGGCTAACTAGTCACCCATCACCCTTTGTTTTCCGTCAAATACAGAAATGACCATTTGTCCATTGTCAAAGAAAAAGACTGAGAAATTCATACGAGAAATTTATTTCGTAAGAAATGGCGTTGCTCTTATACAAAATTAATTACAAATAATCTTCAATAAATTTTATTTCAAATGTCTCAATTTAGGATTAGGATATTGTTTTCCTTGTCAAAACCCTAGCCACCGTTATTCCATATTCTATGATCTTAATTTTGCTTCATTATCATTTGCCCTTAGAAGTGTGGCCCACCATTGACATCATTGTTTGTCTTTTGTCAATCGCCTCTTCAGATGTAGGGGCATTTCCCTTAGATCAGCCTGTCCTTAAGTACTGGCCACTGTTTGAGGTTTTTGAATTGTTGAACTTTTACTGAGTGATTCAAGCTTAGTTCCCAGTGCATGCATGCTGTGAACATGTCCTTGATCCTGTCCTTCAAACCATGGACATAATAGCCAAAATGCTAATCGTCCGACATCTGTGAAGACAATTTCTTGAAATTGTAGTTGTAATCCTCCTTACTTCCTTGTTCAACTCTTTTGAAGTTGTTCCCAAGTCAATTCAACATTCTCATCAATGAGTGATTTGAAAAAGTGAATCGGGGTTTGCTTCCAAACTCGATTGTGCGAACAATCCAAGCTGTTGATTGTGCGAACAATCCAAGCTGTTGATTGTGCGAACAATCCAAGCTGTTGATTGTGCGAGCAATCCAAGTCCTATGCATCAAACAAGTGTAATTCTACCTTGACTGATTTACAGTACTCCTCCATTGATTCATCAGACATCTTTGCCAACTGCGTCAACGTCAACCAGTTGATGCTCTCATCCTCACCATTCTTGGTAAGAAGCAAGATCAGACGCGGATGATTCTCCTCTGATTGAAGTTGCATCGCTTGCAACGTTGTGTTGATAAAATGACGGCAAACCTGTATTATTGATGTTAAAGAACTGAGAAATACAATTGAGAATTTCAGGAAGGGATATGGAAATCCTATAACTGAATTCCTAACTTGCATAATACCCCACTCCTCTTTTCTCCCACTCACTATAATCGAGTCATACCATACACATGGCCTCAATGGGTTACGTCATGTGCCACCTCATCCCTATTCATAACTCCCTTCTTTTTTCTCACATAAACCCTCAATCATACACACGGCCTCAATGGGTTACGTCATGTGCCACTTCATCCCTATTCATAACTCGTTTCTTTTTCTCACATAAACCCTCCATACACACGACTTCAATGGGTTACATCATGTGCCACCTCATCATCCTTATTCATATCTCCCTTCTTTTTTCTCACATAAACCCTCCATATTTTGGACCTCAATTTCTAACCCATGTTCTCTAAGCCTACGGCCCTATCAATTATTCATAACTTAGGATAATCGTGGAACTTCTGTAGCCACTGTGTCCTTTCTTGCCTCTGTTTCTCTGCAACACCGACAACATTTGCAAGCTCATATGCTCTCTTCTCTTGACCTGCCTTATTTACGTGGTAGGTTGTTGGGACTTTGTTCATTGTGAAGTATCTTTTCTTCCTCCTCTAGTTGTAGTGCCACCGTGGTTCAATTAATTTGCATAGTGTCAGCGTCCTATTTTTGGTGCGAAAATTCAGTTGTGTTCAGTGATTTAGGGGATAACCAAATTTGTAACTGGATTTGAGAGGAGTTATGTTTGGTTTTAAAACCTATTCTACTTAAATGGTTGATGGTGGGATATGCTTAGGTATTTTCAGAAACCTAACTGTCAACAACCCTGCTGGCAGGTTTCAAGATCTAACTTGCAAGTTGAGAATGATAGATATGCAATCACCAGTTTGAAGAGTGTGTTGTACACTAGGTATAGTTATCAAATTGTGGATTGTAGCACTCAACACAGGATGGCTGCTATTCAAATATAAAATTATTTACTTAACTTGGCTGGGCCAGGAACCGGGCTTATTACTGGTCTGAGCCCATATTAGATCTGACAAGAAAATAGTGCTGAGCAAGTCGTTAGGATAACAACTAATAGATTTTTTTTAGTAAGAATTAATTGAATTTATGTATTTGTACAAAAGAATAATCAGCGAAATATTTTTCCAGGACTAGCTAACATTTGTCTGTTTTCAGATTGAAGCGGTACAAGGGCTTCAAAGAGGGGAAGCAAAGGATTCTCGTTGCAACTGATTTAGTTGGAAGGGGGATTGATATAGAACGTGTTAATATAGTCATCAACTATGACATGCCTGATTCTGCTGATACCTATCTTCACAGGGTAAGTTTGATCTAATGAATTTTTTTGCTCGTGGTTCTGGTATGCTTACCTGCTAGTAGACAACCTATGTTCCCTCTATCTTATGTACTTTATCAACATGTGAATTGGTAGGTTGGAAGAGCTGGTAGATTTGGCACCAAGGGGCTTGCAATCACCTTTGTGTCTTCTGCTGGTGACTCAGAAGTTCTTAATCAGGTTTGTTAGGTCCACTTTCTTTGAGATTTAAGACCTTTATGTTTTGCACTTCCATTGAGGAAAATTGAGGGAAAAATGGCCAACAATGCTTTTATTAACAAATAGATAAACTATGATTTCAGGTGCAATCTAGGTTTGAGGTTGATATTAAGGAGCTTCCTGAACAAATTGACACCTCCACATACAGTAAGATGATTTTTCCCTTTACTTTATGGCTTAAGTAATTCAATTAGATGCCCAAAGTTCTCTAGGACTGCATGTGTGACGTTTTCATATGATAAAGTTGATCAGAAAGGATGAATTTGCATATAATGAATGGAATTCCATGTGTGATGTTTGCATATAATAAAGTTGATCAGAAAGGATGAATTTGCATATAATGAATATAATTGCATGTGTGAGGGTTGCATATAATAAAGTTGATCTGAAAGTATGATATTTGCATATAATACTTAACACTGAGACATGAAACAGAAGCGTAAAAGGTTGAGATGATTAATATTATTCACAAGTGAGATGCTTTATAGTGGGTTTTACCTTGGTCATAAGTGTAATATCTTTTTGTTTCCTGCAGTGCCTAATTGATGAAGTTTCGGGACGATTTGGAGGCATAATGCAAGATCTATTTCCAACTGAGCATGAATTAGTTAGCATGTCATCTATTTCAGTGTTTTGATAGAATATTTAAGGAAAGACATTCTTTAAACTGTAAGGAATATTAGAGAATTTGAATAGCTCCTTGAGTTTGGGAGTTAGATTGTATCAGTTATTCCATATCTTGTATGCTCCTGCATCCACTTTTTATTTACATATACAATTACAATGTAGGGTCAGCATAATTTATTTGTATTTGTATTATTCACGTAATTTTTTATAACATTTTCCGTAGTCGCAACCTATTGTTCAGTCTTAAAGTTTAAATTAAAATCCCCAAAGTATATTTGTTTGGTCGTGGTTGGATATTTTGTGCTAGATCATATGTATCATAATTGCTTGTTTGAGGCTCAAGAACATGTCTGCTTATACTGCATGTTCGCGAATATATTTCAATGTTAACGTCTTTATTCTTTCAAATTCTATTATAGTTAATGTGTGGTTCTGATTATTAAATTTTTGTACTATTGTAATATTAGTTTTATCAATTTTTCTTTACGCAGAACTTTCAAATTATTTTTTTCTACTATTGAAATCCCTGTTTTAACAATAGAGGGAAGGGTAATCGAATGATTTTAATGAAGTGGAAATTACATTTTTCAGCTATATAATATTTGGAAATTGAATTTTGAATACATTATTAGTTTTGTAAAATCAATTTTTGTTTCAGTTAAACAATAATTTGTTTTTACTTAAACAACCTTTCAACCCCTCATTTCAATATAACCAATACTATATCAATAACAAGATAAGATGGCATTTCTAAGTTTGTAATACTTCATATCGATAAACTAAATGGGTACATTCATTGGAAATTTGAATATTCTAAATGTGTTTTCACTTAAGAAGATACAATAATCTGTTTTAACAATTGCTCATAAAATCAACAATTAATATGCTAACATATCTATATCTATAATTTGTTATGTATGTAAACAATACACTAATATCAGCCATTAAAATTACCAACTTCAACACCTTTCAAAGTAAATTACTCAGTTTCTCTGTCAATTCATTAGTGATAGAACTTCAAAAACATTACATCAATATAAAAGAATAAACAAGATGAAAGACGTTATCGAATGCCTTCCTAAAAAGTTAAACACTAGAACTCACCGCAATGAAAAATTAAGCGTGTTTGAAACCACATCGAAACCAGTCTCATCGTGAAAACTACAACATGTAGCTTCAATATGAACATGCATCCAATACTGTCAGACGTGGGTCCAAACACTCGCTAAATTAATAAGTAAAAGTAATTAAAAAAAATGACAAATCAAATATCCAAAATCACAACTTGAATTCACAAAAACACTCAGGAAGAGCAGATCCTCTTCCCATAACAAACTCATCTCTATGAACCTTCCATAAAGCTTGCATCAATTCCTTTCCTCTAAGACCTTGTGAAGTTAATTCAGCAAATCCTCTTCTACTCAAAAATAGAGTTTTGTACAACCCTTGGAAAGCTCTCATTGCTGCAACCATCTTATCCATGTTCCCAAAATATGTAGCTATATAAGAATCACTATTAATAGATATATAATAATCCAAAGCAGCTTTTGTATTTCCATGCATGCTTGTGAAGTCTTCTTCACTGAGAAGACTAGACTTTGTGAATATGTTAGTGTAAATATCCGACAATCCTTCGATTTCCATGAGACCATCTCCGGCTGCAAGATAAATATTTGTGGTTGGCGGAATAGAAAGAGATTGAAGTATTAAAGCTGTCTCATTAGGTGTGAGGGGACATTTCCCCCGTTGTCTCCAAACGTGGGCTAACTCTCCGGTCCATGGTTTTCTCTCGACTAGTGCTACTGCTGCCTCTACAGCTTTGACGGAAGAAGGCGAAAGGTCTGGATATTGGCATTGACTGTATGCAACCATGTCGGGCTCGAAACGAAGATGGAGAGACAAAAAGGGTTTAGGTATTGCATCTAGAAGCTTAGAGGCTTTTGTTTCCAAGGGTTTGGCGAGACGTAATGCCTTGTAACAAGCTTGACACAGAGCAGCTTTTGCATACAAAGGATATCTGCAAAGGCAGAAGAAAATCAAAGAAAAACAAAATTCAACTACAAATACGAATCATAGGGAAATAGAAAAAAACAGATAAATGCAAGCAAAAAAATGCATTCGGCATGAATCAACAAATTCCGAAATTTTTATGTTTTCAAAACAGTTAATCTGTGGTCTTAGAACTAAAAATGTGAGTAGTTGTCACATAATTGTAAACAGAAATAAGATACATAATCATACCTGTCCCTTCTTTGAGACATTGCTGGTGTGATTGAAATGTATTTGTGTTTTAACAGAGACGGGAGAACGCTTTCAACATAATCAAATTGTCCTTTTCTTTTGCTACAGTCGACTTGAACAGGTTCTTTTGTTACAATCTCTGGTGGTAATGTTTTTACGACTTTGACAAAGCCATTCATATGTTGAATGAAGTAGTCTACATCGTATACATCCGCAAAACCACTGTAATAGAACCAATCATGCAGAAATCTTTTCATTCCAATAAAAAGTTGCATATTAAAATAATTCCACAAAAATGGAAAGATAAATTACCTTGTTTCATTCCAATAAGAAGCCACTTCAAACTTGGGCAGGACAAGTGTTGCGTTTAACAGCCGAGCAATGCCGACACCATCACAGAACTGCAATCACGTTACGCTTTATTCAATTTCAAGAAACAGGCAAAAGAGTATCGAACAATATCTAAGTGTTTCGAGTTAAAATTCAAGAACTCACATCTCTTCGCATCTGATTGAGACCTCCGTAGCAATCCACTCGGATGTATCCATTGGTTTCCAATGGTAGAGCTGCACCATTTCAAGAATAAAAAAAACGAAAGCAATGTCTGCAATGAAAGCCAATTAAGGTTGATTCAGAAAATAAAAAGCCAATCATCAACCCTCATCCCAAGGCTCAACCTAACTTAATCTTATCCATTGCAAATTGGATTAGGCAAATTAAGAATCCCTCAGTTGAACTTCCAAGTTCCAACATCATTGAAAAGCTAAGGGACCGTTTACTTCAGGTGTTTTCTGTTTCCATTTCTACTGATAAAATAAACAATAGAGAAGACATTATGTAAGCTTTGAAAATGCATTTTAAAAATCGATTAAATATTTCTGAAAATCTGGAAAATTTTCAAAATATTGTTTTTAAGTGTTTTCGGAAATGCATTCTCTTTAGCCAACTTTCATCTTCTATCTAACACATTGCAAAAGAAAAGTTCATAACCAAATATCATTCTAACCACGACATACAAAGTAAAAATTGAAAACATATTTAGAAAGCAAAAGGACCCTAAGCTTTTCCCCCAAATTCAAATCATTCAAACACAAGTAGAGCCATTCCAAGTAATTTCAAAATGTTTAATACCTACCAACAATTATTTATAGCTATCCAAATGAGAATCCTGTACTATGTCCTCTGTAGTACCAACACTTTGATCAAATAGGTGTCTCGGTATCTGACGCCGACACTTCTGATCAACTAAGTATCTCGGTATATGACACCGACATATTGATTACATTTAATTAATTCATTCGCACACATTATTGCTGATGTCATTATTCCAGTATCCTATGTGGTGTCCGTGTCAATATTTGTGCTTCATAGTTCATAGTCTATCTTATGAACTCATTTTCACATAATCAATCTACTAATCACAAAATTTCATTAAAAAATAACTAATTTTAACCTTCAATACAAAGTTATCTCTATTTTCCCCCTCTTTCATGCTTAATATCAATATTTAGCATATTCTATTAGTTAATAAAATAAAACCAACTATGATTTGATGATTAAGCAAAAAGTACCTGTTTGATGACCTTGTAACCACCAATTGCAAGGTCTCCATTCCATGAGTCTCCTTACACTCCATATGTCTACCTCCCCTCTACAATCCCAACAAATCATAGATCAATAATAATAATAACATAAAAAATAAAATAAAAAATTGTTACTTCACTAGATACAAAAAATTTCATATTGAAAATACCCAGTTGAAAAGTTAAAATCTTTTTGGCATATTAAACACAGAAAGAAAGAGGGAAATTGAAATTATGAAGCTTACAGTGAGGATTGTCGAGAAATCGGATTTTGGGAGAAAGGGTAATGAGGCGATAGCAATGTGAAAACGACAAGGAGAGTGAGTGAAACGACAATGATGATGAATAAGGGTTTTACAGAGAAAACGACCATTTGATTTCACAGAAACTTGAAAGGAAAAGAGGATCTCTCTCTGTGTGATTGGGATGAAGATGGAAAGAAGGTGAAATAAATTGTTATGTGCATTTTATGATTTGGTTCTTCAATATATTTATTTTATTTTAAAATAAATTAAATTTAAAATGCAACTTTTTTTTCTAGCTAGACTAGAATATTTTAAAATCTGATTGGTTTTTTTTTAGAGAATAAACAAATTGGTTAAGCCACCGACAAAATAGTTTTGATTTTGGTGAATTAATTAAGAAATACATTCTTCAATAAAGTACAATTGTAATGTATTAATGTTTTCCTTTACAGAGTGTTGTATCAAATTTTATTTTATAACAAATTTGGGTAATGACTTTAAGTTTCCTGAATTATAACTTGCAGATTTAATGTATGTTATTTTACTGTTAGACTAAGTAATTGGAGTAATGTATGGGTTATAGTATAATCCAATATTAACTTTCATTATTAGAGATTAATTATTATTATGTGATTTTTTCATTTACTAAATTGCATAAATTATTTAACGAGTTTAAGTCTTAATGTAGCCGCCTTAAATTTGGCACAAAATGTATGAGTTTAATGTATAAGATAAATTTATAATAATATAATATTTATATGAGATCTATGTTGTAGATCAATTGTTTATTTAATGTGTCACTTCAAAACTTCTAATTAACAAATAAACCATTTTAATTAAAGTGTTATAATTTTAAAAATATATTTTACAATTTGTAAAATTTAAGAATAAATTTATATTATATATAAAAAAACATTCTGTTTATTTATTAAAAACGTGTGAAATATGTCACGTGATAATATTTAATTAACATTTTGTAAATTAATTCTGATTTGTGATTAAAATACATTAATAATTAATAAAGAAATTTGATAAATCAAGACTTTTTTTTTCATTTTTTTTAATTTGTGAGATGAATTTCAATAATACTCTTTCGTAGTACCTCAATTTTGTCTGATTAATTAAAAATCATTTTAAAGTAATCATATATTTAATAAATATTTTATAATTATTTTTAAAAATTTAAACATTTTAAAATAATAAATAATAAATAAATTGATGTGTCAATTTATTTGTTTCATTTTGATAAACCAATTTATTTGTTTCATTTTTAGTATGCCATCACATACACATCAACCATTCAACACAGAAGACAATACACGTTACCTTCAACCCACAACACACGCTACCTTGCAAACACCAACATGACTCTCTTCTTTTATCCTATTACAAACATATTAGAAATTGATATTTTAACTAATATGATTTATTTTTTTTAGCTTAATAAAGAAATGTAACAATCGATGCATTCAATGGAAAAATTAAAAGACTTTTTTTTTTCCTTCATTGTATCTTGCTCAAATTTTATTACAAAATAATGTAAAATTCATAAACAATACAAAATTCAGATATCATATTTATTTAATGAACATAAATATTCACTGTTTTAGCGATAAATTGGGACAAAAAAATCAAAGAGAAATGAGGGAATTTTTTTTTGAATAAATCTAAGAGTGAAAACAGAGAAGCAAACAAACCAGTAGCACTAAAATCGTGAAGAATCTTAAACCCATCCCAAAATAATTATAAATAAATTAAAACCCCATAAAAAAACTAACATAATCAAATAGAAGAAGTAAGGTATTTTTTCTTTGTTTATGCTTGTTTCTCCACATTTTCCTTTCCTTTCACATGTGTTTTCCTTTCATTCGTGATTTTCTCTGTTTTTTTTTTTTTGCTTTATTCTTCCTTCGGCAATCTCCTGCGTGCCTCT